>CM055908.1:59307858-59915858 GCA_029582155.1 Panopea generosa | reverse complement strand
AATGTGGACATAAAACCCTGATGATATGCCCTTGTTTCAATGATGATGTACAGCAAATTTGATTACAATCAGATGAAAACTGTAGGAGTTGAGGCCACAATGTACATGTGTATGTATGGACGGACATTCTAACAAATGTATATTTTTTAACTGTCCAAAAAAATTACTAACCTTAGACACTTAAATACCATTTGCATGTAGACAGACAAATGTAGTTCAAACACTTAGACCCATTAAGGCATAACAAAAGAAAAAACATCCACACCTGTATCTGCTTGCTCAGTAAAAACTTACTATGTAAAAATGAAGACCTATTATAATTTTCAAGACTTGTTCCAGTTTTTTTTAAAAAATGTGATCAGGCTGCTGACCTTTAACCCTTGATACAACTAATTTAATATGTAAGTTGTTGTATGGTCATATTTTCTAGTCATATCGAGACGGTGTCCACTCGAGACAGTATTCTAACCCCATCCCTACCAGCCACAATATACAGACAACCAGATCTAGAATTAACCTCTAAATGCTGAGCAACAAACAAGGAAGCTTCAAGTGTTTGATATAATCCAACTGGGGATCAGACCAATGACCTTCCACACGCAAGGCAGATGGTCTACCTCTGGACCACCGCTAAGGTATTACATATGATACTCAATTTTCTACTATGTAGGTACATTTGTGTATAAACCACTATTAAGATGTTGCTAGTGAAGCAGTGGGTAAATTATACCCAAATGTAATATTAGCCATCCTTCAAAAATCTTTGTTGTGCTCTGACTCAGTATTGGTAGGTAGCTAAAAAAATGTGTGCCAAGGTTGAAAATATACATAATAGTACATGTCTGTACTGCATTTGTTGTAAATTAGATTAAAAGTACATGGAACAGTGGTTCACCCAATTCACCCAGACCACAGTTTATCATTAAGCAATATACGAGTAGCTTTCATTACTGTTTATATTTCATAACAGGCTCAAATACTCCTGGGATCTTTGAAGGTTAACCAGTACTCAAGTACAACATTACTATTTATATTCCATAACAGGCCCAAGTACTCCTGGGATTCTTGAAGGTTAACCAGTATTCTAGTAATATTATGATCCTTCAAGGTTAACCAGTACTCTAGTACACCATTTTATATTTTATTACAGGTCCAAGTACTCCTGGGAGCCTTGAAGGTTAACCAGTACCCAGGTACACCATTACTGTTTATATTTCAAAACAGGCTCAAGTACTCCTGGGATCTTTGAAGGTTAACTAGTACCCAGGTACACCATTACTGTTTATATTTCAAAACAGGCTCAAGTACTCCTGGGATCTTTGAAGGTTAACTAGTACTCAAGTACACCATTACTATTTATATTCCATAACAGGCCCAAGTACTCCTGGGATCCTTGAAGGTTAACCAGTATTCAAGTACTCAAGTGCACCATTCCTGTTAATATTTCATAACAGGCCTAAGCATCCTGAGATCCTTGAAGGTTAACCAGTACTCAAGTACACCATTACTGTTTATATTTACCAACAGGATCAAGTACTCCTGGGATCCTTGAAGGTTAACCAGTACTCAAGTACACCATTACTGTTTATATTCCATAACAGGCCCATAACAGGCCCAAATATTCGTGGGATCCTTGAAGGTTAACCTGTACTCAAGTACACCATTACTATTTATATTTCATAACAGGCCCAAGTACTCCTGGGATTCTTGAAGGTTAACCAGAATTCAAGTACTATTATGATCCTACTCCTGGGATCCTTGAAGGTTAACCAGAATTCAAGTACTATTATGATCCTACTCCTGGGATCCTTGAAGGTTAACCAGTTCCCAAGTTCTCCTGGGATCTTTGAAGGTTAACCAGTACTCAAGTGCACCATTACTGTTTATATATTTCACAATAGGACCAAGTACTCCTGGGATCCTTGAAGGTTAACCAGCACTCAACTGCACCATTACTTTTTATATTTCATAACAGGCCCAAGTACTCCTGGGATCATTGAAGGTTAACCATTACTCAAGCACACCCATAATTAATAACTTTCCCATTTGAATCAGTAATGAGATGAATGACAATAAAATACAATGTTGTATATCAAATGTAATGTTTGAGACTGTGGAAGGCCGGGGATTCAAACTCAGAACCCCCGTTTTGTGCTTACGCCTGAGCTTACCAGGTGTAACAGAGGGAATAAGGTTGTGTTGCAGTTAAATGCCAACATTATACTCTCTATTTTTTTATATGAGTCCATGTACTGATTTAAAGATATAATGTGTCAAAGTGGTGGAAAGCTTTGTTTGAACACTATAGTTATTATTATACTATAGTGTAAATTTATTTACTTCACTTCAATTGTGAAACAAGTTTGTAAAACTTAGACAAATCATGCTTAAAAACTTCTTGGGTAGAACCAGCATTAAGTATATGCAGAAAAGTGTCTTGCTCACGGACACTATACATAGCCATGTTAGAGAATCTCCACGACCTCCAATCATGGTATCCATGCTCTACCACTGGACCATGTGCTCCACATTATTACACTATCATGAATTAACAGACAATCTAACCCCTTCTTCCTGGGATACAGTACTTGAGCACACCTATCTCTGCACGTAACTGATAACTTTCCCACTTAAACCAGTGGTGAGGCAAATGACAATGAGATACAACATCATGTATCAATCATAACAGAGGCTGGGCTGGGATTCAAACTCAATCCATGGAGTAATATCAGATGCTCTCCAAAGTGAGCCAGCTTAGGTAGGGAGGATCCAATGACAACTGCCAGTATTTGGGTCTACACAAGTTCAAATAATACAACTTTTGACATAATTATCCATTTTGGCCAAAATATGAATTTGTCTGAGATGGTAATATATCTATTGTTTTGTGAAGATCAAATAAAATGCAGGTATAAGTGTAAGGTGCAGGTGTAAGTGTGCATTTTTGACAATACAAAGGCTTAACATCATTTGTTCAATTTAAACAGTTCCAGAACTGAGATAGCATGGCTATATAACTACCATGCAAGATTAGAAGTGCTGCTTCAGAGCACACACTTTACAAAGTATAGAATGAATGAATGAACGACATGCATAAGCCACAGTGATCCTATTCTTGCCATCACTCATGGCTCCCTGGAACCACACAGGGGTTGATAATTTAACCACAATAGTGAACATGACAAAAAATGATAAAATGAACATGACACTCATTCTGAGGATTTCTACCCCTCTGCAGAGATCGCCAGTGATTCTATTCTTAGCTTGAACCACACAGTGAAACAAAAATATTTTTGCTATTTTGGCAACACCAATTTCATATGAAATTCATGCTAAAAAATTAACATTTTACGCATCTTTTGTGTTATTTACCACTAAAAAATTCTATAATGAAATATAAAAAATAATAAAACAATACAAACTACAAAATATACAAAAGATACATACGCTTTGAGAGCAAGTCACAAAATCAAAAAGGATAAAAAAATAAATAAACTGTCAGAGTAAATACCTCTGAACATCTTGTACACTAAACTGTGCAATAGTTCAACAATTATCACAGTTGGCGAGTTTATTAACAGGTATGTGAAGAACTTGTTTTTACATCATAATGACAATCTAGATCTGCTCTCATAGACAATGTTATGACATAAAATACTATAATGTAATAAAAATGTATTGTACCATATTTTGTTGTTTTTTTTCTCTGATTTTTTCTCTTTTTTTCTTCATTTTTTTTATTATTCCTCTTTTTTTTTTATTTCTTTTTTGTTTTTATATTTTTTTTCCCATTTTTTTTTATAAATGGTACATGTCTTAAAAGATTGAATACTACAATTACAATAATACTACAATTATTTCAATTTAAATGTACATACCTATCAAAGGAGTTTAGCGAATTTCACCATTAATCTTTACAAGTGATTGTTTAGATTGTTTATTCCTACTTTTTTTTGGATCAAAATTCAATCCCAATGTTGTGTAAGGTCTCTCTAGACACTTGTATTGTATAACAACTACACAGAATAATGTTAGAGTACTCCACTTCAACCTTTTTGCCACATTAAAAAGTGTCTTGTTAAGACAACAACTGTCCATGTTAGTTTAAACATATTTTATTTCATTATCTATATGTTGCAATACAATAACATGTAATATTTTATAAGCTGTAAGAATGATACACAGATAGAAAATGGATTGGATTGAAAGCATGCTTATGTAAATCCGCTCCATGCTTAAACAGATACAATAATGGCAGATAAACGTTTAATGTTATTGGTAATGTTTCAGTACCTAATTTATGTTAATAAATTATGCAGAAAGTGAGTAGAACAAAAGTTTATATTTGTCCATGTTAAAATCAAAAAGGATAAAAATTAAATAAACTGTCAGAGTAAATACTTCTGAACATCTTGTACACTAAATTGTGCAATAGTTCAATAATTATCGCAGTTGGTGAGTTTATTAATAGGTATGTCAAGAACATCATAATGACAATCTTGATCTGCTCTCATTGACAATGTAATGCTTATGACATAAAATACTTTAATGTAATAAAAATCTATTGTACCATATTTTGTTGTTTGTTTTCTCTAATTTTTTTCTCTTTTCTCTTTTTTTTATTATTTCTCTTTTTTCTATCTCTCTCTTTTTCTTTTCTTTTTTGTTTTTATATTTTTCCCATTTTTCCCATTTTTTTTTTGTAAATAGTACATGTCTTAAAAGATTGAATACTATAATTACAATAATACTACAATTACAATAATACTACAATGATTTCAATTTAAATGTACATACATAACAAAGGAGTTTAGCGAATTTAAGACAACACCATTAATCTTTACAAGTGATTATTTAGATTATTTATTCCTACTTTTTTGGGGGGTCAAAATTCAATGTTCAATGTTGTGTAAGGTCGCTCTAAACATTTGTATTGTAAAACAACTACACAGAATAATGTCAGAGTACTCCACTTCAACCTTTTGGCCACATTAAAAAGTGTATTGTTAAGACAACAACTGTCCATGTTAATATCTATGAAGCTTCTAGTAGTTCTTCTTCCATATGTGTTTCCACACTAGACTTAACTGTCACATCCAGCCTGCAGGCAGAATGACAATCCATGATGTCACATAAATTCATCTCTTGGAGAATTCAAGAATAACTGGCGTAGAACTTGAAACAGTGTTGTATCTGCTCTGCATATGGGTTACTTCTGATAGTTGTCTTGTAACAAGTGAGTGTTGTTTCCGTGTCGGTATATGTATTATTCCAGACTGTTCCTTTAAATCTGAAACAAGAAACTACCATCTGTACAGATTATTTTGAAAAAAAATGCCAAACAAAATAACAGTATTTTTACAGGTTTATTTCCAATAAACTACACAGTGCTGCAGATCTATTAAGTATGGACAATCAGACATACAAAAGGAGGCAAATGGACCTTAACTTTCACCTGATTATCTTTGATGACATAAAGCTATACAGTAGAACTTTGTTCGCTCGAACTCGATGGGACTGGACAAAATAGTTTGAGTCAACAGTAGTTCGAGTCAAGCCTGGTACAACAATCATCCGACTGTACATGGTGTACAAGTACGTTTGTGAGCTTGTTATTGAATCCCATGTGTACGCTTTGAACAGGTGCAATAGATGATGTAAACGATGTGTATTTCTTGTTTATGTAGAAAATCCAATATACCAGAAAAGATAATTTCCAAATATAACTAATTGTATTACACTATGATAACTTAATTTACCTTTTATCATCATAATTTTATATACTCATGTATAAATAGCTTTATTTAGCTTTCGGTGTGCGTGAGAATGTAAATGACATGATAATCACACTCCGGTTTTACCGGGTCCTTCACCAAGTTGCTCGGCAATCATTAAAGAGGCTGACTTAGTTAACCCCCGGTTACCGGGTACGTCACTAAGTTGCTCAGTCGTTTCTTCTTCAGGTAAATGTGTTGTTAAATGCAACATTGTGCAATGTGACTGAACTTCCCATGTCAAAGATTTATAGGGTAAAATTGTATGTGACACTCTTTACTTTTCAATGTTTTCAATATAAATTGGTTTTATTTTGATTTTGTCCAATTTACAAATAAACATCAAATTAAGAATCTAACTAACTTAATTAATGCAACATGTGGTATACAATTAAAGCAAACATGTAACCAATCATGTAACACACTCGCCAAATTATCATAAACGTCTTGATCTTTAAGACAGTGGGAATATTATGACGTATAGAAATTATTTCACACCTTTGAATGCGTGAACCAACATGGCAAACTTCTCTGATTTTCTTTATCTTTGATCAGCTGTTCGACCGAAAGGTGCGAAAAACACAGGTAAGTGTGTTGGCAGGACCTAATTTCTGATTCAACTGTTCCACCCATCAGTGTTCTAGCCATCAGTGGTAGAACAACAGAAATTAAATAGGAATTTGGCACGGACCGGGTTAGTTGTTCGACCGGTCGGTGGTGTTCCTGTCAACTGAGTTCGAGCTATCAAAGTTCTACTGTATATGAATCTATTTTCTAACTTTTGTCAATTAAACTTAAGCATTAAAAAAACATCTATAGATAGATTCTATTTGAAAATAATTTTATCAGATTCCTTTTTTTAAACTTTGAAGTAACTTTAACAAAACATAACATTATCAATAACTGACTAGAACAAACACATCTCTAATCAAATTTTTATGCATGCTGAGTATTGCTGATGGAGATTTGTGGATGATGCTTTTGTAAATGTGTAGTTAAATTTGTCTAGCCACATGCACATTTCTGTTCTCTGACAGAATCTTCATGCATCCACATTTGCTCATATTTCTTTGTTCATTTTCTTCTGAGCTAGACCCAAATGTGTCCAATTCAAAGCTTTGTTGTTGTTGGTAATGAATCAGCGAAATGTGTAAAAATTTATGTGACAGTCTTACACATATGGGTGCTGGTTACCAAATTTGCCTGAAATCAAATCAGTAAAATATTTCAGACAGGAGACCAGCAGGCACTATGCTATAGCCTCGTTTTGAACACAGAAACTTTTTAAAATTATCCAAAACAATTGACATCATTCAGCTCCAATATTTACGTTGACGGATTATTTTCAACAATTTACAGAATTCACCAAGGATATTGGTATGTCAGAAGTCTATCATAATTGTGATTCTGTATTGCAGTATGTCAGTATACCTGTAATACAGCCTATTGGTTTGTCAGGAGTCTATCATAATTGTGATTCTGTATTGCAGTATGTCAGTATACCTGTAATACAGCCTATTGGTATGTCAGGAGTCTATCATTATTGTGATTCTGTATTGCAGTATGACAGTATGCCAGTAATACAGCCTATTGGTATGTCAGGAGTCTATCATTATTGTGATTCTGTATTGCAGTATGTCAGTATACCTGTAATACAGCCTATTGGTATGTCAGGAGTCTATCATTATTGTGATTCTGTATTGCAGTATGACAGTATACCAGTAATACAGCCTATTGGTTTGTCAGGATTCTATCATTATAGTGATTCTGTATTGCAGTATGACAGTATACCTGTAATACAGCCTATTGGTATGTCAGGAGTCTATCATAATAGTGATTCTGTATTGCAGTATGTCAGTATATCTGTAATACAGCCTATTGGTATGTCAGGAGTCTATCATTATAGTGATTCTGTATTGCAGTATGACAGTATACCTGTAATACAGCCTATTGGTATGTCAGGAGTCTATCATAATAGTGATTCTGTATTGCAGTATGTCAGTATATCTGTAATACAGCCTATTGGTATGTCAGGAGTCTATCATAATAGTGATTCTGTATTGCAGTATGTCAGTATATCTGTAATACAGCCTATTGGTATGTCAGGAGTCTATCATAATAGTGATTCTGTATTGCAGTATGTCAGTATATCTGTAATACAGCCTATTGGTATGTCAGGAGTCTATCATCAGTGTTTTTTTTCACCGTTTTGGGAGGATGACCCATACCCTTGGAATTAGGAATTTTAGCGGCATTTTCATTAACATTGGGAAATTTTTTTGCATTAAATATATTTATATATTTATAAAAAGTGTACACTTACTTATCAGGCCATTCAATTAAATAATCAATGTCATACTAAATTCAGAATGGGGAAAACTTTCTTTATTTTATCAAGGAAGTATGGCAAGTTTCAATTTACATTTTTGAAGCTTTCAATTGGGAATTTTTACCATTCAATTGGGAAAAAAAGATACTACTTGCCATTGGGAATATGACCCAATAACGGCTATAAAAATGGCCGAAAAAAAAACACTGATCATTATAGTGATTCCGTATTGCAGTATGACAGTATACCTGAAATACAGCATATTGGTATGTCCGGAGTCTATCATAATAGTGATTCTGTATTGCAGTATGTCAGTATACCGGTAGTACAGCGTATTGGTATGTCAGGAGTGTATCATAATAGTGATTCTGTATTGCAGTATGTCAGTATACCGGTAATACTGCCTATTGGTATGTCAGGAGTCTATCATTATTGTGATTCTGTATTGCAGTATGTCAGTATACCAGTAATACAGCATATTGGTATGTCAGGTGTCTATCATAATAGTGATTCTGTATTGCAGTATGACAGTATACCTGAAATACAGCGTATTGGTATGTCAGGAGTCTATCTTTATAGAGATTCTGTATTGCAGTATGACAGTATACCAGACAGTATACCTGTAATACTGCGCACCACTATCTAAATATGAAATAGATGAATTATTATTTTACAGGTATATAATGCATTTCCAAGGGAAATTAGTAAGATGTGGTATTGAATTATTTTCTATTTAAAAATCCCCTTTCCAAAATAAAATAACCTAAGGATAATTGGAAATGATTGATTGAATATTTAGCATCGTTATTGTTGGCTAGCACATGATCATTAAATCTAAAAGCTCTCTCCTGGGATCATGGAAGGTTAACCAGTATTTGAGCACTGCCATCTCTGCAAGTAACTGATAAATTTCCCACTTGAATCGGCAGTGAGAGACAAATGACATTGAGACGCAATGTTGTATATCAATCATTACTGAAACGGTGGCCAGGTAATTATTTGTGGGATGGTAGTGCAGTTGATGGCCACTCCCACTAGAAGTTGTAGGTTTGATCCCCAGCTCCACCTGATGGCCTCTCAAGAAACAACACTCAGTACTGGTTCTACCCAGGAAGAAGACTCATGGGTGGTTTATATAAGTGCAAATCTTACTTCATAATCAAACTAAAATAAATTAATATAATCAGTTTTTTAATGATCACTTTTAAAAATCACACCACATAATATATGTCACATCTCTGTACGAGGGTAAGAAGCACATGGAGGGGCTGTTGGATGAAATTTCTGTACCCTGTAAATGACTTTTAATCTATGTCTGGTATTAAAAAAAAAAAGACATACCTGACAATTCAGTACTTTACTTCAACTGTGTTTCATTACGATATTCAGCAGGTTTCTTCTTGTCCTTTCTATATAAGCAGCTCAAAACTGACAGAAAAATGTCTGCACACCAAAGCCTAAAATAGAAATAGAAACAAGAGTTGTCAGAAGACAACAAAGCTTGTCGATGGGATAAAACTCACCACCCATGCAAAGATTGAGAATGGAGACAAACACTAAAACTAAACACAATAGTTGAACCTGGGTGTCTGCAGACAAAATATTAACTACAAAAGGGCCACAACTTTGCCAAAATGCAACCCCAAATTATGGTTCTTGTCTCTGTGTGTTCCACTGATGGTGGTGAACACATATGCAAAGTTGTATTCATGTCCAATGAGTGGTTGCATAGATTTGTAACCTGATAAAAAACTTTAATGTGAAAAATTAAATCGAAAAAGGGTCATAACTCTGCCAAAATGCAACCCAGAGTTATGGTTCTTGTCTCTGTGTGTTCCACTGATGATGGTGAACACACATACGAAGTTTCATTCATATCCAATGAGTGGTTGCATAGATATCTTACCTGATAAAAAACTTTAACGTGAAAATTTAAGTCGAAAAAGGGCCATAACTGTGCCAAAATGCAACCCCGAGTTATGGTTCTTGTCTCTGTGTGTTCCACTGATGATGGTAAACACACATGCAAAGTTTCATTTATGTCCAATGAGTGGTTGCATAGATTTGTAACCTGATAAAAAACTTTAATGTGAAACATTAACTCGAAAAAGCGTCATAACTCTGCCAAAATGCAACCCAGAGTTATGGTTCTTGTCTCTGTGTGTTCCACTGATGATGGTGAACACACATACGAAGTTTCATTCATATCCAATGAGTGGTTGCATAGATATCTTACCTGATAAAAAACTTTAACGTGAAAAATTAAGTCGAAAAAGGGCCATAACTGTGCCAAAATGCAACCCCGAGTTATGGTTCTTGTCTGTGTGTTCCATTAATGATGGTGAATACACATGCGAAGTTTCATTCACATCTAATGAGTGATTGCAAAGATATCTTAAACTTGAGCGCAACTAAATGTAAAAGTTTAACCTGGGTGTCTAAATCCAAAAAGATCCATAACTGTGCCAAAATGCAATCCAGAGTTATGGTTCTTATTTGTGTGTTCCGTTGATGATGGTGAACACACATGCAAAGTTTCATTCACATGCAATGAGTGGTTGCATAGATATTTTAAACTTAAACGCAAAAGTTTAAACTGTGTGTCTACAGACGACGCCGATGACAAGGCCAGGATCATGGCAATAGCTCTCCTTGGACTTCATCCTGGTGAACTTATAACTCATTGTGAAGAAAATTACAATGGCAATTGCATCATGGAAATGATGAAAATATTTTATTTCTGTACTTAGGATTTCACTACAACTTGTAACAACCAATTTAAGAAAGTTGATTTACATTGATTGTGAAACAAACAACTTTATCTGTTCAACCCTAAATACGAATAACTATTCAAGACATGACTCAAACTTGTCCAGTCCCAGAATATCTTTATAAATACTTTTTATATTATTCCTGTTTTAACAAGAGGCCCAAGGGGCCTAAATCACTCTACTTGCAATAAATGGAAAAATAAAACAATTCAGAGGCAATGTTTTTTTTTTAAGTTCCTCTTCAACAAATATTTAAGGAGAACACCATGCATGCTACATGCAAAACATAACTCTATGTAAACAGTAACCCCTGTGGCGGCCACAAATTTGACCCCAGGGACCCGACCTCAACAAACTTTTTAGGGTACTTCCATGCAATGCTAAATGTAAATTGTCTAAATTCTGGGTCTTGAACTTTCAGAGAAAGCGTTTTTTAAAGTTTCGCTTAAAATGTGCATATGGGTGATATAAAAAAAAAAAGAAACCAAAATGTGATATGGGTATCAAAATTTAAACATTGATTTTTATTGCATTTTGTAGCTAACATGTTCAAGCTTATATTCTCTTATTGTCAAATGGATAAGTGAACAACATTTTTTTAGCATTTAATTTAATTTTAAGGAACTTTTTATGAACATGGTACATAATTTTTAAGGAACATAAAATAAAAAACCAAACCCAAAAAATATTGTTTTTTTTAACAGAATAATATCAAGTACTAATGTAACTTATAATTTGACCAAAATTAGATACAAAAATTACGGAAAAATATACCCTTTTTTAACTATTTTATGTCCCCTTATTTTACAAAAACACTTTCAAAGGTTTGTTTAACTTGATCAAATGTGGTATGATTTCCATAAAAAGACATGTTTTTAATAAATTGTCTTAATGAAGGTAATTGCCGGGTTTCATCAAGATTGAATTAAATTTCACTTTGATGCAGCTCATTAAATATATAGCATTTTTTTTTATCTTTTTAGGTACACTCCGGACATTTTAGTACATGTAAAATAATCAACATTCATGGCAAACAACATACTGTAATGCAACACTCAATATATGTTATACATCAGTTAAAGGATACACTGAACTATATTTATCAGTAAATTTGATATCATTTTTCGCACAATTAAATTATTAACAACAGTCACAAACAATATTTGTACATGCTACATAATATAATACTTATTGTGAAAAAATTGAAATAATAAAGTAAAACATCAACAAATTGTTTTATAGTAAATAACTTTTGATTATTTTCAAGGATAAAATCGAACTTAAGTAGTCAGAAAGCTTAACTTTACTCCATCTCTGGGTTTATATACAATCAGAATGAGAAACAGCATACACTCAGGACAACAATAGTTATCAGTATTTTAAGGTATCTGGTTGTTTAGTATGCTTAGATATAGAATAGTTTTTTTAATAAATAAATTGGTAAAAGGTAAACTTCAAGACCAAATTTAAGGCATTATTTTATATTTTTAATAATATATTTTCTTGATATATATGTCAAGGGCTGATAGAAAATATCTGGACTGATTTTTTTATTAAATTTTGAAATGAAAACCAGTTTTGAACAGTAGAAAACGGTCCAAAAACCAAAAAACTGGTGATTTTAGAAGCCCTGCTTATTACAACATTGATAATATCTCAAACATATTGGACATAATCATAGTGATAAATGGAAATAACATTGAAAGAAATTATTTAAAATTTTGAACAGTTAAACAATTGAACTATTAACAGGCTAGAATAAAATGCCATTGGGGTAAAATACTTCACATTAACTTGACTGTGGCACACACCATGTCATGTATCTACCAGATGCTCAACCTTCATGGAAAGTGTGGTCCGGTGGTAGAGCATTGCACCGAGTATAGGAGGGTCATGGGTTCAACACTCCTTCATGGCTTTATGAAGTGTCCTTGAGCAAGACACTTTATCTGCATATATTAAGTATTGGTTCTACCCAGGAAGACCTTGAGCAAGATTTGTCTTAGTTGGAACTTTTTCACATTTGAGGTTAAATAAATAAGTTTTAATTAACCTTCAGTCAGTTTAGTATGGTACCATTAGATAAATTAGTGTCATGTTCACTTTTCATTTTTTTGTCATGGTCATTATTGTGGTTAAATTACCAGCACCTGTGTAGTTACAGGGAGCCATATAAAATGATGGTAAGAATAGGATACCTGTGACTCATGCATTTAATAGGAAGCAAAGGTTTGATTTATACGATAGAATTTGCAGTTCTGCAGATATCAAGGTTTTTGGTTCATTTTGCATATTCATTTTGAAATATTTTTAATCCGTATGTTAACATGTAGAGTGTACCTGGAATTTTCTGTCCTGTTGGTGTCGAAAAACTATTATGTGTTGGCATACCATAAAACCCCATTTATTAATTCTAACGGCTATTCAAACTGACTGACTGGTTTTTCATTTTTTCTTGTTGAATTTCTGGCTAGCAAGGGGAGTTGTCAGTGCAATGTCAGTGTTCTTTGGTTTCTTTATTTCCTGTATATTCTTGTTTCTGTATTTCTGGTTTTGCGGCCTCATTTTTTCTCTTTTCTTATCTGGATCAGACTTTAATCTTAACCGATATTCCCTTATTCTGTACTTTTCTGACTCTTTTAAGAATTTCTTATAATAAAACTCCTAACTCTTACTATTGTTAACACTGTCATTACTAAATCTACCCTTAAACAGCAATTTCACAACAATTGTAACCGTGTTTTTTTACATAAAATCATATTTTGTATGTATAAATGGAACCGATTACATGTTATATGCAAAATCTTATTTTAATGTCCTGAGTGTGCGATTGGTATATACTATTTAAATGCATAGGGTGACTTCTTACAATGTGACTGGGTGGGGTATCATACCATGTGTCTGCGGCATGATACTCCAGTGTGACAGCGCTTAGAATACTGTCTCAAGTAGACATCGTCGCGATATGACTGAAAAAGCGACGCTAAACACCATAAAACAACTTCTTACAAGTACATTATATCTTTAATATTACAACATATTTTATAAGTAGTTGTGTGGTTGTTAACAATTAATCCTGGTAAATGAAGATATACTATTAAGGGAAAATAAAATTCATGATAAATATTAATTTAATGCATTAATTTGGTATTTTTATAAAAAAAATCTTACCTAATAATCCTCAATACAGCATATATAATCCCTTTTCTAAGGTAATGCAATATTAATGCTAGCTACCTTCCAAATGAAGGCTGTGTAATGTTTATTTCAGAGCACTGGCACCTTTTAACCAGATTGGGGATAAATATTTCAGTATGGACATATGCTATTTAAAAAATTAGTTTGATGTGATATATTGATAACTATTAAAAAAATAATGGTTATTGTGTTCCAAATCGTACACACAGGACAACGCTGAGTCAAATGATATAAATGGCTGTAGCTGGCTCATAAAAACAAAATATTGCTTTATGATTTTTTTTTAAGGTTTTCATTATTACTTTGATGAAACAAAGCACATTTATACAACAAATTATTATTAATTTGTAATACTAAACCTGCAAAGGTAAGGCTAGTGCATATTTGCAGGTCAAAATTATTTAACGGTCATGTTGATTTCTAGACTCCATTGAATTATTCAATGCAAGATTGCTGACAACATATTAATGTACTGAGGGTAAACATGCTCATATATGAGAAGCAGATACTAGTTTTGTCATATATCTTATATTTGAGGTGTAATTTAAATATGAAAATGATGACTGAATCAAAATGTTATGCAAAAATCAGTACACTCCTGACATTTTGGGCATACTTTTTCTTCATCATTTTTGAACTAGTAAAGCCAATGGAATAAAATTTTCCAACAGCCACACCAGTCATGAAACACTCTTTATGAGCTGAAAATTCAACTTATAGAGCTCTGCAATGAAAGGTTATTAATATATTTTGAAAAAGCTTCATTTTTTTTAATTCAACCATATTAGCCCCATGGCAGGAGTTTTTGTGGTTGAATCACACTGGTTCAAGAACTTGTCCATGATCTTGTGGTTACATAACTGCTGTGCAAGCTTGGTTAAGATTCAATGGAAAATGAAGGTGCTATTGTGTCTACAAGAAAAGAATATCAGAAGGATGGCGAACGGACAGACAATTTACCATGACATAAACCTTGCTGGGCTTTGGCCAGTAGAGCTAAAAATCGAAGTCCTGGACAGGGCCTCAATACAACCTGGATCCTCCATTTGAACAAACTTGAAACACCTATTCATACAAATCATTTTTTTCCAAATACAAATTTGACTGGACAGATGTTGGGAAGAAAATTTTTGAAATTTAAAAAAAAAAAACACATACTTATAAAAAAATAAGTTTCATGTATCAATGCTTCATACCAAATTTGGTGAAAACCTGTCAAGTTGTTCCAGAGAAGAATATGTTTAAAGATATGTTTGATATGCTGTACCTATATTGTCTATTATAATGTGGTGCCTGTACCTATTGTCTGCCATGTGGTGCGTGTACCTTTTGTCTGTTATATGGTGCCTTTACCCAAACAAGTATATACAACTCCCTCCAGTGGTTACATCACTGCCAAATCATGTCTCTGTGTATAAATCCTTCTCTAGACCAAGACCTGCAACATTGTAAAATAGAATAAAACAAGTCCTTTACTATTTTATTTACTCAATGAAAATGTGGATACCTATCAACTGAGGTGACACTCCCTATTAACTCTAAGACTAAACTAACAGTATGAACTTTTCTACAACCACTCTCTAAAATGTTGTAAATGTTTAAACATGACAAATTAGACGTATCACCAAACGTGACTCATACCGTCAAAACGTCGCTTTGACATTGACGTACCGAAGTATTCATAGAATTGTAGAATTAACAACTTACAATTTTAAAGAGAAGAACAATAGCTCTGCATGGAGTTCAGTCAGCAGTACAGTGAGACATGGAGTGGTATTCATCAACCATTCTTAAGAATATTTTTACAACTTTAACTCAAGAATGAATATAGAAACTCTGACACCATTTTTTAAGGCCAAAATTTGCAAGAACGCAGAAACACCTAATATATAATCAAATACACTCTCACAAGTATTCTATCTGTCAAGGTAAACTAGACATCTAAGGGTGAAATTTGGTTTTCAGCTCAAGCCTAAGATGTTCTCCTGAATGGTTGGTGATTAGGACCCCTGAAGATTTTTTATCTCACGAAACTGTACCAGTATGAACAAAATTTGTATTTATTATAATATTAGTTGGTAAACATGTAAAGCATAACAGTATCTAAATAATTTGATTTTTAGTTATTCAAACTGTTTGTTTAAACATGGCTGAAGTGTAGTGGACAGATTGTTGGCCGCTCACGACCGAAGAAGCAGGTTTAATCCCAAGCTTGATGCAGAGCCTCTCAAAAAAAAACACCCAGCAATGGCCCTTCCCAGTAAGGGGAGTTGAAAGTGGTTATCACAAGTTTTGAGCATTTTTCACAATGACACTCAGACATAGTAAACCTGGCAAAGATCTGTTAACATGACAAACAAAACCACAGACATTGTCAAGGCATGAAATGTGTCAAATCTCAAAAGATACTACTTACCAAAGATACTGTGAATAGAAGAGAAGTTCATGTAAACTGTTCAGGTCAACTGTTTGGGCAAACTAAGTACATGTCATAACCAGTTGTCACCATTCCTGGAAGTACCAATGTGGCCAGTGCTCTGAAAAGAGTAGAAGTCCAGAAGGGATTATTATAAAGCATTCATAAAATCCACAAACATAAACTAGTCACATATAATATACATAATGTCTATAACATAATATGAATGTGTTTATGAAGTATCACCATAACATGAGTAGTTTGTTCTGAAAAAGATAAGAAGCTGAGCTAAACATAAAAATTTAACCCGTTGACGACAACAACAATGCCAGGGTTATGACAATATCTCTTCCTATCATTTTTCTCAGAAAGACAAGATTATAAAATGCATTGAACATCAGACCGAATCCACTTATTACTTGCATTTATATAAAAGCAGGTGCAGATGTGGACACATAACACATTGGATATTGGTACTGTTTAAGTCAATGATTTTATTTTTTTATATAAAAACCAGTACCTGTTTTATGGAGGAAATCTGATTCTTTGCTTACTACATATAAAGTTGTTGGTACTTCTGAACAATTCACTCCATATTTTATTTTCCATATTGTTTCTGTGGTTTGCTGCATAACGACAAATTCTGTATCTTTACCTACAGCACATGAAGTTGTTGGTACTTCTTAACAACTCACTCCATATTTTAATTTCCATAGTTTCTGTGGTTTGCTGCATAGCAACAAAATCTGCATCTTGCCTTTTAACTCAATTCCCAACTTTGTCCAAGACCTGTAATATGAAAAATTTAAAATCAGCATGACATTTTGTGAAAAAAGTCCAATTTTTTAAAAAAAATTTTAACAAGTGACATCTTAGTTTGTACATGAAAGGTAAATATCATAAAACTTCCATGTCTATCAAATATGACCAGTGCTATACATAATTTTGCTTTTTTAAATGTTGAAACTGATAATAAGTCATTTTTGGGCATCAACTTTCACATCTTCACTAATTTTTGCTCCCGGAAATAAATCATTTAAAAAAATATAAAACCTAGACCAAGGTCACTTTGGTATTCAACAGTTTATTATTTATGTTAAGACATGAGGATTACAATTTTTCCAAAATCTTAAGATTAAAAACACCATTTATTTCATTTCAGCACTCAAGTCTCTAAGGCAAAAAAACAACAACCAGTGTTTCCACTAATATGTTAATCCAAGACAAGACTATTAGACACCCATCCAGGCATCTTACTGACTTTGTGTTCAATTGGAACTAATAGACCTGATTCTGGGACAGACCAGGGTTTCCCTAGGATTTTTTATTTGTAGGTAAAGGACACCTACAACAATATTTTAAGGGTCCCAACTATTAGGCACCATCTGCTTATCTGATAAGGCTTTTTATTTTCTATTGCAACCTTTTATTCATAAAGACAGCTGTCAGCTGTAAAATCACAACCCAGAAGGGCTCATACTTGCACTTTTGGAAATGAGTTTGGAGCCCTTGACTTTGGAAAAATATCTTTATTTTAAAAGAAATTGGGAAAATTATATGGACCTTCAACATACATAACATTACAAATGTATATGTTTAATGTATAGAAATGTGACCCTATTTTAGAGGACCTTAAAAATCATGAATATCAAAAAAAATCCCAAAACCAATTTATTTACATTTCCTTATAATATTAAAGCTCAATATCCACATGACTTTTCCGTCATGCCTGGCTTATTTGCAAAGCTTCTAAATCGTGAATACTGATTACATTACGTACGACAGTAAACTGTTCATTTGCAATACAAATCACTGATGCTTATGATGCAACCGATTGGTCATTGTAAGAATAATTTATGATATAGACCCAAAAAATATGAACAAGAGTTGTCAGAAGACAACAAAGCTTGCCCCTGGATGTCCAAGTCCAAAAAGGGCCATAACTGTGCTGAAATGCAATCCAGAGTTATGGTTCTTGTCTGTGTGTGTGTGTGTGTTCCAATGATGATGGTGAACTCACATGTGAAGTGTCATTCACATCCAATGAGTGGTTGCATAGATATCTTAAACCTAAACGCAAAAGTTTAACCTGGTTGTCTACAGCAAAGACACTGACGAAGCCGGGGTCATGGCAATAGCTCTCCTTGGACTTTGTCCTGGCGAGCTAAAAAGACAAGCATAATTGCATTAAAACACATTTCATTTCATTAATTTCAATGACTGTCAGATTCCCCCAACACTTGTCACGTGACCAAAGATAGTGTAAAGTGCATATGCTCCACTACATGCGGTCCTACGCAGGGTAAACGTTTTGGTGGAAAATAACAAACATCACGATTTTGACGGAATTGTTGCAAAAAAAGTGAATGTATATCTCCAAATATTTTCTTTGATTTCTTTTCCTTTTGAAAATTTTTGGATGGGAAAAGGAAAGGAATGAACGACATTGCTTTTTTTGCGGAAATGTGTCCCGGGCGCAATGGAATTTAAAATATGAGTCCCCGGTTGCAAATGTGCGCCTAATAACGTTAGCTATCATATTTTCCTGTACACCAGCTCAACCTCTGTTAGCACACAATACACGATAATTTCAGGGAATCAGACAATAAACCTGTTTATCAGTTCTGAACGCAGCCCTGATATACTACCTTTTTCTTCTCCAAAATACAAAACTCCTTCGTTAATGAAGATATTGTGAGATGTTCCCATGAGCAAGAGCGCTTTATAATGCATTATACTTTATAAGCATCTCCATGATGTTTGATGAATGAGCGGAAAGGCATCGAATGAAAGCAAAGAGAAAAAAATTAAACAAATTTTCCAATCACAAAATCGGTAAAAAATATTCAGGTCGGGGCTAAAAAACTAGGGTCGGTCGGGATATCGAAAACAAACATTTTTTTTTTCGGCCCAACTATTGTCCGTTATCGATTTTTTCTCAATTTCCTGCAAACTCCTTCGAAACAAACCTTTCAGCGTAGTTTCCCCTTTTTTAATGACTAAAAGTCGGCCATAACGAACACAGGGGCTAGAGTCAATACACATTCAGGGTTTCCCCAAGAGTCATAACACATGTCGCATGAGACATTCCTTCAAAAGATTTTGTTGATAAGCAACATCCCTTAATTGCCCCGGCATGCCTTACGTTCCGGTGTGACTACCATTTAATAATCCAACTATGCAAGCCAATGATTTAGTAAACAAGTGACACTGGTGGTCTAATTATGCAAGCCAATGATTTAGTAAACAAGTGACACTGGTGATCTAATTATGCAAGCCCATGATTTAGTAAACAAGCGACACTGGTGATCTAATTATGCAAGCCCATGATTTAGTAAACAAGCGACACTGGTGATCTTATTATGCAAGCCCATGATTTAGTAAACAAGCGACACTGGTGATCTAATTCTCAACATGATAACTGTCAAACACGATTTGAAAGTAGGTGTGTAAAAGTTAAGTTGTTTAAATGTTTAATGTGTGGTTTTGTGGGTATATTTACGTTATGGACATAAATAAAGTATATTTTTAACAACTGGCAAGTGTTTTCATCAATAGTATAGATGATTTAATAAAAATATGAGTGTTTTGGCTTCCACACTGAAATCAATGAATTCGGTGCAGAAGATCCACACATGAAAAAAACGGATGGACTTATATATGATGCACGTAGTAGATGATCAACTTAAAAAATATCAAATCATTCGACAACGTACTTTGATATGCACTCAAGAGCAAATATGATGCCAAATGGTCTCGGAAAATGCCATTATAAATGTATTAACACCAAACAAATTCATACATAATAGCGAGGGCCAAAGGCACGAGCAAAGCGTGCTGATATGGTAACATGCATGTTGAAAATAATTCAAAATACTAACAGAATGAAAACATTGGTTCTGAAAATTGTTTCATGGAGAGTCGAACTACAGTAATTTGACTAGTACTGGTGTTGTAGAGAAAAATACTGCCATTTATTAAAACAATCAATATGAACGTTAACCTTCGGTAAAAATAATGAGAAGACGTAATAAATACTTTCGTATACTTTCTATGCTTAAACACATTTGCAGCATACCCTAACCTGTCTATTGACGGGAATTGACTGAGTGTATACGGAACTTAGGCATAAATTAATCAACAGTGTGGTTCCTATGACATGGAAATACAAAATAGGGTATGTAGGTGGGTAAATTATATATTTATTATAAATTATTTATTTTGCGTTGTCAATAATATCCGTTTTCTGCGAGTATATGATATGTCTGTATGTGACACACTTGTCATACACGATGGCGAGGCAGCTCTTGCTAGAGGCCGCCATGTTGCTGTTATCGTTACTATGATCACTTCCGGCGAGCGGGTATAAAAGCCAATGGCCTACAATACAGCCAAACCATGGCCACTTTGACAAAAATTCTGGACACGACAGATACGGCCGATTTTTATTTTATAAATAAATGTTTAGGGTCGGCGGAAAATAATTGGGACATTTTGGAAACCGGAACCACAATATTATTTAATTTAGGCCTTATTTACATTGTTTATTTTTCAAAGTTGTTACATAATTTAAAAGTGTTTAAATAATTAAATTGTGCAAGACTTATTGACCCGTTCTACAATAAATTACTGACTTGTTGTTTCACGGAAATTATGGCAGATGGTTTTTAAATGGGTCAAAAAAGGTTTTCAAGGGCGTAGAAAAAACAGAAAGACATCGCATAACCAATATACATCAAGATTTAACTATTTAAGGTATTAATGATTACGCTTTTGTTATTTTATGTATCAGATACGAGTTTCAAACTGTTTTAGCATAAAAAACAAAACATTTAGAAATGTACAATTTGATGCTTTTTACCATGTGCAAATGTGAAAACTGAAATACACTTACCTTTACCAAATTTACAATAGTTTCTTTGTTTAAACATTATTAATGATTGATCAAATGTATTATCAATATAAATCTAGAAATTACTTGGATATGTTAATATTCTTATTTTCATGGGTTTATTCAAGTGTACTTTCGGTATTCCCAGAGTTGTCTTTTTCTACCATGGTGAACAATAATATTACCAATGTCTCGTCTAAAGAACAAAATGGAAGACGGATAAAAAAGACCAAAAAAATTAGAGTCGGCACCATTTTCCTAGGTAGGGTCAATTGATTGATTAAATATTTAGCGTCATTTTAATGCCATCGTGGGCTTACAGACAATCAGTTAACCTAACCACTGTTTCCTCAGATTAACCAGTACTTGAGCACACCCCATCTCCGCAAGTAACTGATAACTTTCCCACTTGAATCAGTGGTGAGAGACGAATGATAATGAGACACAATGTTGTATATCAATCATCATGGAGAATGTTGCCAGGCGGGGGATTCAAACTCACGACCCCTGGATTGATAGTCAGACGCATAACCGGCCGAGCTAATCGGGCCCGGCAGGTAGGGTCTAGTTACCCAAAACAACCACCTTTTTTAAGGCTTAAATGATAAATATAGCAACAGTAAATTCATATCTGATCAATAAAATAATAGAAACATAGTCATTAATGGCATTATGCCTTAAATAGCTACATCTATACATGTGTAAATCTAGGTGTATTTTGGAATCGGTGTCTTTGTTTTCAGACATGTGTCTTTCAGTTTTTCCAGTCACCGTTTTCACAGCCTAATTTTCACATTAGGTGTGGCCTTTTCTTCTGGCAAATTTTCTGGATAGCATAAATCACAACCTTTTGTTGGATATCCAGTTACACTTACTTGTCTATTTAAATAAAGCATGGATGGACAGATGTCTGATCCGCTTTCTGTAATCACAAAACAAAAAAACTTTAAAATGCTTCTTAGAGATGTGTAATATGTTGCACTCTATATTATATATTTAAATCACATGTATACAAAATTAAAATCTAAAAAGCATGCTTATAAGGTATGGTTTGCTGATAACAAAAAAATCTTGTTGGCTGCTGTCCTTTAGTTTAGGCTTGTGGACACTGTGTTCAAACTCCTAGGAGATTAACACATATATGTCATTGAAACCATACCTTAAGAAGTGAGCAGTGCTCTCTATTTGACCACATATACAGAGAGGGTGATCTACAATGTGTTTAAGAAATAGTTGTAGCTTAAGAGCACAACAGCTCGTTCGAAGGCGAGCATGCAGCAGTTGGCATTTCCTTGTACCTACCGTATATTCCCTTATAAATGCCCCCACTCTAATAAACGCCCCCCACCTATTTTTCTGGCAAATTAAAAAATAAAACGTATATGTGATTTGAGTGCGATTCGCCCATCTTTCCCTGATCGATTATTTTGTTACACAGACAACAATAAGCAGAGTGTTTATTACCTTTGAACTCTTTAACCCATTGTTTATTTCTTGGGTGACCACTTAACCACTTTTGGTTGAACAAATACTTCCCCATATTTGCTGTTTTATACTAGTAAAAATACCGTCTGCCGATTAAAACATTACAAAATGTCGGAAAATGCGGTAAGTCTGTGTATGCTGAAAGCTCATTGTTCCACGTTGATAAGAGCAAGCGTCCAAGTGATTTAAAGTGAAGAGTACACTGACCATAAATTCGGATATTCCAGTATGTAGACTAGTAATTTCATACAGATTTTCAGCTTTTTTTCATCCTATTCACTCTCAAATAATTCTGAACCACTTTTTCAGGGATTTAAACCAGATTTAAGGTTTTTTCCATGGCTTTATTGGTTTTATTGCATTTTTAACTGTTGTTAAATTTGCTTTTTTTTATCTTTTATAAACGCCCCCACCTTGTAAAATGTAACGCCCCCGGGGGCGTTAATTAGGGAATATACGGTATGTAAAATAATGTTGGTACTTTTGGTTCCTTACAAGTATCAAGCTGGTGTTTGAAAGCACTCAAAGAAGAAGCTTGTCTTGTTTCAGTTGGGAGAGAGTTCCATTTACAATGGAAGGAATGGAAGAATTTGAGTACAGAGTTGTTCTTGGATAGGGTTTTTTCTAGAGCGGAATGAAAGGGCGCAGCGCCCTGTCCCTTTTAGGCTCCGCCCTTCTGCCCTAAAAACACTGCCCTTCTTTGGTTAAATGCGCCCTGCTGTCCCAATTACAAGTCATATATAAACAAATCAACTGTCAATCACATACATGTGTTAAGCATTTGCCGATAGTTTACTGATATGACACGCTTGACCCGAATACACAGGTATTCACCAGTCATTCTCTTGGGAAATATGTAACAATCAGCTAATCAGGTCCTTGTCACATGTGGATACAGCAAATGATGTCACACTCCAGTGACTTTTGAAGTTAGTTTAAGGGTCAAATATCATTCCATGTTTTTTTCCGATGCGTATATTTCGGAAACTAAATGAATTATTCATTAAGTTGTTACAGATCTGTTAACTGAGAATAAGCGTTTGTGCCTACTATATGACTTTGAAAGGTAAATTACAGAGGAATTCTGGGTCCAAGCTAGTGAAAATATCGTTATATTCAACTTTTAGACTTCGCTCTGGTAGTCTGGAAAAGCTATGTAGACTTCTCCTAATTTTCAGTATACCGTTTACATAAGTCGCTAAAGGTCACACTGTATTGGCTTGCCAGTTTGATCCCTATACCTATAAACAATCAACTATCACATCATTTATCGGATTAATCGGCATCAAGCTGTGTTTTCTCTCCGGTCAAAATCAGCCGAGACTTGATCTAAAAATAGGTGATGACCAGGCCTTCTATATTGCCGGTTTTTCGGTTTTTGGACCGATTTCTGATGTTCTAAACCGATTTTCGTTTCAAAGTTTAATAAAAAATCGGTCCAGATATTTTCAAAATTTAATAAAAAATCGGTCCAGATATTTTCTATCGGTCCTATAAAATCTCATAAATTGCTCTCACCATGCCATACTGACCTGTGAAATACGCCTTGCGGCAATATCCAATAATCCGATTGTTTTGTCACCTGCTGTGCGAAATGATGTCAATTTTAACTAAACCATTAATGATATTTGGGGGAGTTTATCGGAAGGGTCGATCGCTATGTAGCACGCCTTCAATGTGTGATCAGCGACCCATAGCATTCTGTCGGTTCATCAAAAGATTGTGTTTGCATCCGTAATTTCTTTGATATACCGCTTGCCAAAGCTGGGACGGTCAGACCGAATTTTGTTTGCGTCATTAAAATATTTGATAAAACGTGCAGTGTTACTTGTTTGTTTCAATTGTTTTAAAAATAACTATATATACAAGCTGGTTTTGGTAATTGTAC
Organism: Panopea generosa; assembly: GCA_029582155.1. Lineage (NCBI taxonomy): Eukaryota > Metazoa > Mollusca > Bivalvia > Adapedonta > Hiatellidae > Panopea > Panopea generosa. The sequence goes on along the minus strand of CM055908.1, from coordinate 59,891,106 downwards.
ATAGTGGCTAGCTACAGCACAACACATATCAAAAAATAAAAAGTTGAATGAACCGTTACATTGGTTTCCACGGTGATTATTTCACGCAGCTTCCGGAACTTGCGTCACTTCCGGTTCAATCGAGCGTTTTTAATATAATGAAAATTATTCAGTAAAGCGAAAACATAATGTCAGTCATTAAAATGTACTCATTGTGATAAAGTATGTTATAAATAATACACAAATAAACTTGAAATAGTTCCCTATTAATGAATAAACGGAGAAAATACAAGGTGCAGCTGACATGGTGGGTGGGGTATGCATATATCATATAGTGATTTTTTTTAAAATAAGTGCAATTCTTACGGTAGTAAAAAACCTGGACCAATTTGCATTTTGGAATTTTAGAAGGCCTGGTGATGACGTTATTCGCATGTATCCCTCAAAATTTAAAAAGGAAATAACTTACTTGGTTTCAGCAATAAAAATATTATCTCCCTTACCAAAATGGTGGCAATTTGTAAAATCTGATTATGTTTCTGAAGAGAATTCGCGATAGACCTCGATTTGCGTAATGTCAGCTTTAGGTTCCGGTAATTTTATGAATATTTTATAGATTTACAATAATTGGAACTGCATGTATGTAAATTTTCTTCTGTGACAAAGTGAACGTTGATATTAAAATCGAGTTAAAGGTAAATAAAATGTGGGTGGGGTACTATAGTAATTTAATAAACTTTTTGCTTACTGGTTATGTATATTCAGCATATAATAATTTTCTTTTGACAGTCATATCATGATTTACATACATTATTGAAAACAACAATTAACATAAATTATGTGGGCTTTTTTAAATATTTGAAATATAGTCGACTAGTTACACTTTTCTAGGTATTTGAGGGCTATCATAGATTGCATTTATTTAGCATATTGCAAAGTTCTTTTGGATGGATTGAATACGTTTGGAGGCTTGACATTGTCATTATAGTACGTTATGACAGTTAGCAACCATTAAAAAAGAAAAAGACAATGTTTAAAATAATGTTTTAAACTAACTCATGTTCCCACACTGCCACTGAGTCTGGATAGAACAGAAATGATAGTTATTCAATAAAGAACAAAGACTAAACACAACATAATAAGTTGGTCATACTGATAGAGAATATTCACTTCTCCCTGAATTTCTCTCACTTCTACATATCTTATTCAAACTCAAATTTGACAATGAATATGCCAATCGCGCACAAACTTTGCTCCCTGTCCCTTTTTCTTGCTCCCTGCCCCTTTTCCTGGTCTAGAAAAAACACTATTGGAGTAGTGATTTTAATATTATAATTTCTGAGGTTGTCTGTAGAATCTACATTTGTAATTTGCATGTGTTTTGAACCCTTATATCGATCTAAACAAATTCCATCTATAGTACAGTTGTTATTTGTACCTGTTTGTATATAATACAGGTTTTGTTGCAATATTCATATATGGATGAAAGATACACATATTATGCACAAGGCGATTATCACAATCAAATCAAATCAAATCAAAATAATTCATAATATGCGCCAGATTAGATATAATATTACTACCTTCGATACCCTCTCGTCACGTTAAATGCGAATGAAATGGGAATGCGCATTTCTGTATTGAAACTAGCGCCAGACGAGAAAATGGACGACCGGAACCCTGAAAATATATTCGGAATATTTCCATATTGAAATTCTCGTAAGGATTTTCCTTTGTTTTTATTATAAGAGAAAAACGGACAAGTTTATTTTGCGGCTCTATCAGCTTAGACTTCGGTTATAGGTGTAAGACCACCATTGATTTTCGTTCTGTTTTGATTGATTTGATTGATTTGATTGATTTCGGTCATGAATGCATACATCAAGGAATTATATAGAAGTTCTTGCGTACATGGACAATTAAAACAACATATACATTAAATAAAATTATTACGTACATGAGGCATAGTGAGCCGTGGCATGCATTATGATCATTTGTGTTGTTAGCTTGACATATAGAGGCAATCAATCGATCGAAACCTTAATTATAGTCGACTATCACATGCAATATCAGTATTAAGTTGATTAAATATATCACTTTATATTGAAACTTGCACAGTTAAATTTAATTTATCACATATTCAAATGAATATCACAGACTTAAAGTGTATATAATAATAATGCACACACACACGCACACGCACACGCACACGCACACGCGCACACACGCGCACACAAGCGCACACACACACACACACACACATATAAACGACAACAACAAAGAATGTGATTAAAATTATGCTAAGTTAATAATAGCAGCCTTAAAGGGTACCGCACGTCAGAATATAAATGGCTATTTATCGTTAAATAGACATGTAAATAACACAAAAATCAACAAATTTTAATTGTACGAAATTTATCAAATGAGAAAAATGACATTAAATATCATGATTTCAAGCGTTTCCTAAATGCTATGGGCGCCGCCATTTTGTAGCTCTTTTGTGATGGAGGTATTCGGTGACGTCATAACTGCACTTCCGTTCTAGTTATCGAGCAAATTGTATTGTGTCGTTAGTGACTGCTCTCTACTGAAACTCTTATGTATATACACTAATATACGTAATCAGTTTATATACAGATATACAGTGCATTAGTGAACATCGAAGGTAGACAATTAAACGCGAAAACGATTCTGAATTGAAGGACTTAACCCATTAAACATTGTTTTCTCCAGCGGAATAAGTGGGTGGAGTAATGCGATATGTTTTGTGGGCAGTGTTGTTTTTAGTTTTCCTAATATGTGATTTCACATTGCCTCAGTGTCAAGCTTCTGGTGACATCACGCGCAAAACGCCTTTATACTTTGGGGTAGGACTTAAGATTGTAGAATGAAGCCACTAATGCCTTGGCGTACTACTATCCAAGGATACAATTTCTGATGATTTCAGTACGAAGATGACCATATGCGATATACATATAAACTTAGTGTATATTATCCAGTGGGAAGCTCTTAAAAATGTGCTTATAACATATAGCTCAGCTGATTTCTGAAATTTAATTTGTAATTTTATATACTCTTCCAAAATATTGTGAAATTGATATATCAAACTTTCACAATATTATAATTGCAGGCTGTTTGAACAGGTGTGATAATCCAATTAACAATAAAAACAAGAGGCTAATGCCAAAACATAAGGTGTGAAAACGACATGGTATCTAAAAGTTGTTATTAAAATACAAATTAAGGCCAATTAATTGTGACAGGCCCGATTAGCTCAGTCAGTTACGTGTCTAACTATCAATCCTGGTGTCTCGAGTTCGAATCCCAACCCGGCGACAGTCTCTGTGATGACTGACATACAACATTGTGTCTCAATATCATTTGTCTCTCACTGCTGATTCGAGTGGAAAATTATCAGTTACTTGCGGTTGTTGGGTGTGCTCAAGTACTGGTTAACTTTTGCAGGAAACAGTGGTTCGGTTAACTGAACATCTGAACAGTAAACCCTCGATGACAAAAATTGATGCTAAATATTCAGTCAACCATTAATTGTTCATAAACTCATTTTATTAATTTTATAATCAATAGGCAATTTAGTTTATTGATATATGGCTTTTTCACAGTCAACTAGGTCATTATTCTTGAATAGACATTTGAACTACCTCTACTTCGCAATGAAAAAAGATAAAGTAAAACCTTTGTTCCTTTATTTATTCATTAATACATGAAAAGTTTTTTTTACTGTTAAAATAGTGTTCTGGTATACAATTTATGAAAAATATTCATAAAATCATATAACATAATTTTTTTACTTGTAAGTTTGCATTGATATTGAAACCCTAATTAACTGAAAATGTTTAAATTAGTAATAAGACATAATACTATGTGATATAACATCCTGTCATAAACCCTGGGGTCATTAAACCTGGGGTGATCACGCTTATTAGGGTACAATATGCACAATGTGGCAGGGTATTTCTCATTACCACATGGTGTGAATGTGGTGTTGGTGAATTATGAAAGCTCAGCAGGGTGCCAGTAGCTGGACAGTAACATACACTTTGTGCAATATGCCTGTAGACATTATATTTCATATGACACTCCCTATAAGGAGACACATTCATATATGTTCAGAGAACTGGTAGAATAGATAATCATCATATATCAAATTGGGTAGTAACACCATATGAATAACCAAAAGACAGTGCCAGTTATGTAAAACAACACAAAAAAAAACCCCAACTCATTCATGCTTCATCTAAATTTACTAAAAAGGATATGAAATCAAAATTTTATCAGCCATTTCTCAGTACGCAACAATGACCGCACCAGCTAAACACGATAAGAAAAGAGATATAATATTATTTCTTATTCTCTCTTAGACAGGTAAATATATGTAACAAAACATTTCCCCTTAAATTGCATTCTTGGTCTAATTAGTGTTTTTTTTTTGATAATGTATTGACTGAGTAGCAAACAGTATATACCCTGATAGTACAGCATGAATGTGCAGGCTCGCCTGGATCTACATCAACACTGACCGCAATAATTACTTTTTTATCAAGCTAAGGGTAATTTTACTATTTTGAAAAATTCAATCATCAATGTCAGGCTACATGATAAGATGACAGAGTTGTGATTGATGGGTTTCGGGTTTGATCTCTGGTTCATGATCGGTGTGACTGTTTAACAGTTATCATCTTTTTGGGTGAAAACTTCATAAGACATTGCTGTGACATCTCTGTATTATTTCTGTGATACATTCTAAATCTTCTAAATTTCCAATAGTGTGAAATTGCATCTGCAGCACGTATTTTCGTCAGACGAAAGCATCATTACAGTTTTCGCAGCTGCAAAAATCTTTCACGTGTGTGAACAACTGTGCCGTCTCACTATTTCTCTCGTCTTCTAATTCATTTAACTCTGGTTCTGAAAATTCTGGTTCAAAGTTGTAGGCCACAAGTCATTCTCCGTTACTAAAATCCATTTTATTATTCTTGCGAGTACTTTTGCCGGTGACTATAATTGCACGTTTCTACATCTGCTGTAGCGTATAAATCAATTATGTTTTAAACCGGAAGTGCAGTTATGACGTCACACATGTATCCAATATGGCGACTTCCACCATAAAGTCGATGTGCGAAAATGACCGTTACAAAACGAGCTGATATATCTTTATGGACTCGAATTTATGCATAATAATACTATTAACAGAAAGCTGAACTCATAGCTATTCATATTATCCTGTTTTATACACAGGGTTGCGTTCCCCTTTAAAACATTGAAGTTTCATGGTCAAGGTCTTGTCTTGATGTTTGCTTATGGCAGCGTTCTTCACAGGAAGGAATAAAAGCACTAGTGGTAAGAGTGTGTAAGCGCCTTCATATTTTCAAGCGTTGTGCAAGGCACTCAGGATATTTCACTAGTAAAACTTGTATTAATCAGTTAAAGTCATCATACTCAGTATATTTCATTTTATGTATTAAAATGAAAAAAGATATGCAAAGAAAAAATAACGATTTAGAGGAAAGTAAGATTTTGCAAAATTTTGTTAAAGAAGTCAGACGCTATGGGAATACCATTTCGGACAGACAAGTGCTTTGGTAGCCCTCTGCTGAAATGGCCTGTGTAGAAGCCTCGCTAGTGGTAGTGGTGGTGGTGGAGTATTCATCCTCTAACACGTCCTCTGTGAGACCACATTTAACAAATAAGCTCTTGGGTGACAGGTACCACGGCAATATACCTCTGTCGGCTGCATATCGGTGGAAAATCAGCCTAGTTGCTTACAGGACGTTGCTGAGGGGTGCAGCTAGATACACTTAGAGAAAGGCAACACACCATGTACATGTCGGCATATCGCATGTTTTCGAACTACGCCTCTCTTCACCGCCAGGCTATGTCCACTTCTTACATTGATGTGCAGGCATTTGTCGGGACAGAGTTACTCTCACCTGTCTGTCATAATTAACCCTCCACGGTTAGTGCATATCAACGCATGTTGTCAAACGATTTGATATTTTTTATTTAGTTTAAACATATTTTATTCACAAATAGTATACAATTACATTGAAAATATCACATATTAGTTAACACATGTGCATACAATTATGAAAGGGATTCAGAAGAAAGCTTACAGCTTTTGTGAATCTGTCTCCCAAAATCAATCTATTAAATATGTGACAGTATTACAATTATATATATATATATATATCAATGAATGATAGTATAAGGATCTGTAGATGTTCCTACATATTATATATAGAGATATAAATTTCTTAATAGAATATGTCAAGAAACTTTGCATATTGTAACAAACAGAGAGAGAGAGAGAGAGAGAGAGGGAGAGATAGAGAGATGGGTGAAATTTTGCTGTTCGTCTCAACAGGAATAGGAATAGCCATTGAGGGACTTAATGGTATGGTCAGTTATGTACAGATATATCGAAACTAAGTTCAGATAAATGTTAGTTAAAATTAAGATTTGAAAGGATTTGAAAATATTAACTGTTAAGTGGTTTATGCGCTACTTGAATCTTTTTGATGCTATTATATAGTCTTGTACTATTAGAAATAAGCTTGTATTGATTTCAATGGATAACAAGGGATCTCCAAACAAAAGTGTATTTACAGTTGGTTGTATGTTTAATTCTCGTATTTTTTGTAACATAATGTCTCTCTGCTCCGTATACGAAGAGCAAATGAAGAGGTAATGATCTGTGTTTTCTATTAATCCACATGTACAAAGTGGGCTGTTGATTAAGTTTTTAGTGTATAGAAGATAATTAAGAGGACTACAGTATGTTCTTAGGCGAGTGTGTTGGATCTGTGATAATCTCTTCCCTGCATAATAGTGTTTTGGAGTAATAAGTCGGTTGCTATTGAGTTTATTCTTAAAAACTGTAATTGATTCTGAGTTTTTTATTTCTATTGATAGTTCGTTCCAGTCCCTTGTTGTAGAGGGAAGAAAAGATTTGTAAAAAAGCTGGGTATTACATGGTAATGTACGGTTGTCATTTGAATTTCGCAGGTTGTACGTAACTGTATTACCGATGTTTGCAGGGACTAGAGCAGTAAGAGGAGATGGTGCAAGGTTGTGAGTCATTTTATAAAATAAGGACAATTTGTGTTTTTTACGTCTATGTATTAACCATTCCCAGCCAATTTCCTGATAAAGTGTTTGAATTGAGATTAGTTTAGTAGTTCCAGTTGCTATTCTAGCTGCTTCTGTTTGAATGGATTCTAGTTCTTGTTCTTCGTATTGTGTACAGTTATCCCAGACTACATCTGCGTATTCCAAGATGGGTCTAATGAATGTTAAATACATTATTTCTAATGATTTTCGATCTAATTAAAACTTAAATTTTCTCATAATATTAATTTTCTTCCAAGCCCTTTCTTTAATACTATAAAAGTGTTCGTGCCATGTTCCATTTGAAGATAGAGTTAGACCTAAATGTTTATGAGTGTTTACTTCGTTAATGGGTACGTTATTCATTATTAGGTTTGGGTGAACAGGTTTGTTAATTTTCCTCGAAATAACCATTGATTCGGTTTTCATAGGATTAAAAGTAACTAGCCATGTGTTTGCCCAGTGGTTAATAGTGGCTAAGTCACGATTGATCATTGTAGCAGCATTTTCGGGTGTATCTACTAAAATATATAAACTAGTATCATCTGCAAACAATTTAATTTGACAGTTTATTTGGGAGACAATGTCATTAATGTAGATTAAAAATAAAAGAGGCCCGAGCGTTGATCCTTGCGGAACTCCAGCCTCAACTGAGGTAGTGTCTGATATATGGCCAGGAATAACAACACGTTGTTTTCTGTCTTGGAGATAATTTGTAATCCAATTTAATAGAGGACCCGTTATTCCAACTGACTTTAGTTTAAGAACAAGTCCTCTATGCCAGACCCTATCGAAGGCTTTTGATATATCACAAAACACAGCACGTACTTCCTTTCCTTCGTCTAGGGCCTGGCAAAAAGTATTGTATATGTCTACAAGTTGATTAGTAGTAGAGTCATTGGGGAAAAAGCCAGATTGGAGGGGTGTTATAATTTTATTATGGTTAAAAAAATTAAATAAATGTTTATGTACTATTCTTTCCATTAGTTTGTCGATAGTTGACAACAATGATATGGGTCGATAGTTCGAAATATCGGATGGGTCATTTTTTTTTAAAATAGCACAAACATGGGCCAACTTCCAATCGGAAGGGACTTCGCTTATTTCAAGCGAACGATTAAAAAGGTTAGTCAATGGAACTGTTAACTCAAGTGATAGTTCTTTAAGAATTCTATTATTTATCATATCAGGCCCTGCCGCTTTGCCAAGCTTTAGCTGTTGTAGAGCTGTTCTTACTTCTGCTTGTGAAATTACGATAACACTTAATGTTGGTCTATTTTGATCTATCAATATATTTGGCAGGACTATATTTTTGTCATTAAGTTGTGTTTGTAAAGTGAAATGATTATTTAAGAGATTAGCTTTTTCAAGACCGTCTGTATATATAGTGTTATTATGTTTAAGTGGGGGTATGCTAGATGAAGTGCAATTTGGCTTAATAAATGATTTTAGGAGTTTCCACCAGTCAGAGGTTGATAAGGAACTAGACTTTAACTTTTCAGATAGATTGTTTAATTGTTCCTGCTTGGATTTGCGTATTTTTGTTATTGTTTCGTTTCGAAGTTTTTTATAGTTTGACCAATTCTCAAGTGTGTTGGAAATTTTAGCTTTGTCATATAGTTGTTTACGTTTTCGCATAAGTTTACGTATTTCAGATTTCATCCAAGGGGGGTCAGTTGGGCGAATTGTTACAATTTTTCTTGGAATTGAGCTTTCAGCGAGTTTAATTATTGTGTTTGATATATTTTTTGCATATGTGTCAATGTCGTTGTCATAGTGGGAGTTCCAGTCGGTGTTACGCGCTTCTTGTCTTAAACGGTCATAGTCGCCCTGATTATACATCCAAATAGTACGTTTGGAGCAATTTGGTAATGGTTTGCTTATGTTGATATGGCAGAAGATGGGACAGTGATATCTCATATTTTGATCAAGAAAAGGTTCGCCAACTCCGCTAGCAGCAATTGTAGCGAGTTTAGATACAAACAATAAGTCAATAATAGATGAAGAATATTCTGTAAAATGGGTGGGTTCTGCAATTGTTTGCGAAAGGTCAAATCTTTGCATTAGATTAATAAGTTTCCTATTAGTATTTGGTTTAAGAACATCAAGGTTGAAATCTCCCATTATAATAATATCTTGTATTCCTGTATCCACAGCGAGGCCTATAGACTCTTCAATAGTATTTAATGTAGCTTCAGGAGAATTTGGAGGTCTGTAAAACGTACCATAAAGTATCTTTTTATTATTAATGTAGACTTCTATCCATAAGCATTCGATATTATTGGGTTCAAGTTCAGTTCTTCTTATTGCGTGTAATTTATCGCTTACGTATACAATAATACCACCATGAGCGTCTAATGGTCTGTCTTTACGAAATGGGACTAAATAATTGTCAAAGAATATATCATCGTTTGACACATTGTCTGTTAACCAGGTCTCGGTAAATGCTAATATATCAAAGTTGAATAATTCTGCATAGAGTAATTCTTTCTTTGGCAGAAAACTCTGGACATTGTAGTGAACTATTGACATATTATGTTGATGAGAAGTGTTTTCGTTATTGACTGGCGAATTAAGTGTATGGATTGGGCCTGGATTGGATTCAATATCCCCATGTTGCATTATGATTATAGCTAACCAAGACAATAGTTCAAAACTTGTGAGAGACTTAAGTCCCTTAGTCTTAGATTGAGTAAGGGCGAATGTTCCTATTCTCGCCCTGTACATATTTAAATCAACACACATTATGTAATTCCAAAGTCATAACAATCACCAGAGAGGGGCGACCGATGAGACAAAACGAGCAAAATGACCCAGACATAACAGAGATGAAGAGAGGTAAAGGAATAAAAGTCTGAAAGAAGAAAGGATATAAAAATAATAAAGGCAACTTGAAACGATTTGAGAATCATTCAAGTTGTTAGATGAAGGAAGGTGTTTGTGGATATTCTCATTTCATATATTTTTTTTTTTTATATATTCGAGGTAGGAAGTAAAAAATAGAAAAAAAATATGGAGAAGGCTACCCTTGTCAAATGAAAGTGTGCCTTACTTAGAAACAATAAATCAGTTATAACCTTAGTAACTATAGCATAATATCTACAACAGCAACAAAAACAATCATCATCATCATCATCATCATTATTATTATTATTATTATTATTATTATTGTTATTATTATTATTATTATTATTACTACTATTATTATTATTATTATTATTATTATTATTATTATTATTATTATTATTATTATTATTATAATTATTATATTATTTATTATTATTATTATTATTTTTATAAAACAGTACATAAAAACTTCGTAGAAGTAAGTGTGAAAGAATTTAGAACATACTCATAGTTGTTAATTAGTTGACGTGAGTAAATTCAGAAACTGTTACATATCATAAAAACACTTTCCTTAAAAAAATTTAATGGACATATAAGAAAATTTTCGACGAAGAACAAAATGAAAATTAATATTTTGACATTTTGTAAACAGCAAAAACAAAACCTAATACTGATTTCAAACAAAAAAGTATTCATACCCATATCGCTTCGAAGTGTTCCTCACATAAAAACAATCAAGTAAGGTAATTATGATTTTACTATAGATCGAGCTTCAATAGCTAGTACAACCTTCTCATTCGTGCCTTATCTGTGACTAATGTACAATAGTACCTTTGAGAATCTACATAATACATTCATATTTACGCAATATCCGCACGCACGCTAGCTCGTATTCAAGCAGCCATGTACGTATGGACGCACTCACATACATACACATATACGCATACTCTCATGCACGATATCACGTAAGTTACATACACACGCACGCACACACGCACGCACGCACGCACGCGCGTGCGCGCACATGAACACATATTATTGAGAGATAATATATTTACATACATATGAAAAGGCAACACAGTCTGCAGCTGGTCATATTGTACAAACAATAGGAATTGAGGAACACAACATATATATACTGTTCCAAAAGAAAAACAAATACAGAAAATATATATAAATATACAGGCTAAATGCCGAAACGGCTGCTGATTTGTAGGTAAACACCTGTAGGGTTATTTAGAATACTCAGCAGTAGATAAGCAACTAAGACTGGTGGCGGTTGTGATCAATATAGTTCAGTAACAATATTATATAGCCGAGATTACATAGTGTGGTTTGTCATGCATAAACAGGGTTCTACCTAGACAGTTTTATCTATACCATCAATATTAAAATCACATGTTTCTATAATATTTTTACATGTTTTAATACAAAATGTTTAAAATCAGACACGTTTCATAGCATGAGAGTCTTCCTTTGTGGGTGCGGTTTAGTGCGGCTATGCTGCACATGTGATGTAGTTACTAAAACCACGGATATACTATTCGTGTCCAGGTCCATGGTTTCGGTTACAATTTACCATGCTCAAAGCAGATATATGCCCATACACGCTATACACTGTATAAAACACCTCAATTATCTCATCTAACGGTATCGTACAAATAGTTACATAATATCATCGTAATATGAATCTTAATAACTGCTGTAAGCATTCTAGATAAACTACCATATGTAAGTGGAGGTATGGTGATTACAGGCGTGCCACAACATGTGTACTCGCATAAAGTAAGAATGCAGTATTAATATCAGAAAATCATTTTAAATAAACACGAATGTGAGTCCATATATAGGCGGGCAGAAATGTATTATAAACTACTGTATGGAAAGCTGTCTGAGACATGTTGACTATATCGTATCTATACATCATGCATACATACAAAAGTTATTATTAAGATTTTAATCAGTTCATTTTAGAAAACTCATGGTTTGAAGGATCACTTGGGTCACTTTGGAAACACTTCACCGCGGTCTATGATCTTTTATATGTATCCATCCAGGTCACTTAGTCCCCGTATTCTTGATATTCTGTCATTTTTGTCTTTCACAAGAACGTTTCCGTCGTGGGTCCATGTCTTCGTGATTGAGCTATTCGCGTTTTTCACATGCTGTCGGCATTCAAATGCAATAGATTTTCTGAATTTGGTCAGGTCTTCATTCAAGTAGATGTTAATGTTTTTTTCGCGTAGTGTCTTCCTGCCCTTAATAAACGCGGTTCGCGATTTGTATGAAGTGAATTTCACGATGATTTCGCGAGACTTGTTTACTGAGGAGTCAGGCCTTCCAATCCTATGGGATCGATCGATCTCTGAAGAGTTTAGGGTGACACCTGCTTGTTCTGCAACTTTCAGCACGATTTTGTCCGTGTCTTCACCAGCACTCTCTTTAAAGTTGCTGATTCGTATACAGAAATATTTTTTATTTGATCATCCTCTACAAAAAGGGGCTAGTTTCACTCCTATTACGGCGATTAAATGAGACTACCCCCACGGCCTGTCAGCCATAACCATTGTGGAAGTGCCGTGGAGTAATAAGTAAGTAAATATTTTATTATATTAAGATGTGTACATGTAACATGATATGCATATATATAAATTTAACAACACACTCGGCCCAATGGACCTATAAGTCACCTATACAAATAAATAATTATATTATTTCACATGGAATTATGCTTGTAATTTAAATAAAATCAAAAAATATATATACAAGGTAATTACATAACAGCATATTAATTATGGCTGTTTGGAAAGTCATTGGTTATATAACGTACTTCTTCTTCTCATGTAAGCGTTAACAATATATTTAGCTACTTTTCTGGGAACGTGTGTGACAAGATATACACATTTAGCCATACTATCCATATCATTAAAGGGTAACTTTAATGCAAAAATAATTTTTGCTTAATCAATTCAAATTGGTATTCTTAATATAATCCGCCAGTGCGCACCAGCACCAGTTGCCATATAGCACAGTTATTATCGGCACCGGAAATAAATTCGCCATTCCATATATAGCGAAATGACGTCACCGGGGGCCAACCAATCAGAATAACCGATTAAAATATCGCGCCAACCTGCCATCGTGTCGTTTGCTGTAAACAAACATGGCTGGTCGCATCGCTCTGCTTGTTTATGGTTATAAGAAATCCGCAATTAAGCTCTTACACACGTCAATGTTGGAAAACAGTATTCGATCAGAAATTGTTGGAAATAAAAATGTAATGACAGTGTTAGTTTGCATAAATCTCCTAACAGTAACTTGTTGGAAAGTGCATGGATTGAAATTGTGACACTCTTGATACGCGGGAATAACACAAATCTCCACAATTTCAATCGCTAAAACAATACATTTCAATTAATCAGTGATCACGCGAAGTCATTGAATTGTCCAGATTTAAACGGGAATAATTAAAATCTCCCCATTTTCAACCGCAAAATATATATTATATATTTATACATTTATTTTGCAAGAACCGGTTGTTTATATTCGCGTGGCATAGCAGTCTGTGCAGCAATAGTATGCATGACACTATAGGTTACATTTGAAAATAGCGTCCAAACGTAAATACCCATGCCTGTGATCACGCGAGGTCATGGAATTTTCTAGAAAGATCTAGGTCAATTCTATTTTCCGAAAATGTACACCGATCTATTTTTATATTTTTGAAAAATCATGCGTGCCGGTTGTGATAATTGGCACCGTAATAAATCAATGTTTGTTTTAATTGCGATTACTGGGATAGGATCGCCATTGCGCCGTTGGTTGAAATATGAAATTGGCGCAATATCGATTAAAAATTAAAATAACGTAAAATGTAATGTTTTCAATTCATTAATTTGATTTACAAACTATAAATATTAATAAAAAAGGGTATTATCCGACCATAATTTGCTTTTAAATGAATAAGATTTGTAATCTTTAAATAAATTTAATTTTTCATCATCATTGCGCTCCATGAATCGCCATTGCACCGTTGGTTATAGACTTAAATGTAAAAAATTATAATCGCATTAGATATGTAATGTAATCTTCAACAAAAAAAATCATCGTCATTGGTCTGAAATATGAAAATTATATAAGAACTTAAAATGTAACGTTTAAATTTATCATTTAAAGAGCTTTCTGTTACCATTTATCACTTGTACTTTTATTTTAAATAATGCATTAAAATAAAGTAATAAAGTGACAAATGGCATCCAAGCCACTTCAACGAGGAGGCGCTCTGGCCATGGCCCATTTTTTTCCTGGCTAAAACCAGTACTTGTTGTTCCTTAGACAGTAGTATGTGTTATTTCTTCAATCCTTTACAAGTCGTCGTTTAGAAGACGGGGTCCTTGATCGTTCTGTCCGCTTTCTTTTTATCTGATTTGGTTTCCCCCCCCCCCCCCCCGCCATCGGTGTCTTTATGACGATTCTCTGTCCATTTAATGATATCACTTCATTTATAGGCGAATGGCCTTTATCGGATCTAAATCGTTTTAATCTTTTGGCTTGTTGTTCTCCAGTTAGACACGACCATGTTGATATGGACAACAAATGGTGCTCAAATGACGGATCTTAATTATTATTCCCCATGTCTCGTACAGCACGTTCTCGCTCAAGAATCTATAAATTTGGGCAGATCGTTTAACTTCCACCTGGCAGCTGATTTAAGAATGTGATTGGTGTTTTCGAATTGTTGCTGGTCCAGTTAGTTGGTATTTTCCCCTGTCTAGCAGGCTCTATGACATGGTCTGCTAACAATGGCAATAACTCATCAAAATATGGCATGAAAGTTTTCCCCATGCACGACTGATCTTTCTCTTAAATTATAAAATTTCGAACCTGGATAACTCTGGCATCGAAGGTGTCTTTATCCAAAGTATCCATAATGCTGTTTTTTCATATATCGTGCTCGAAATCAACTGTCTATCTTTTATGGGATATTTTACAGTGTCCTCTAAGTACTGTTTTTCAAATTTCGTATACAAAGAACATGGGTAGCACCGGGAAAGTACCTTTTATGGACGTCTTGAAGGTTAATTCTTCGTCTGTTCCTAAAATCAATTTGTCTATTTCTTTTTCTTCTAAGTTGTCGGCGGTCTGGTGTGAAAAAGAGCAGTATGTTTTTGTGGAAATATATGTATGTATGAAAGTAGGGCCGAAACATATACGGTGACTTAAAGTAGACCGTCGAAGAACTGAAGCGTCCTTGTAAACTGCCGATCACTGTCATCGTTACACGGAACACTCCCAAGTTAAACGTCTTATCCATCCCAAGCACTGTACCACCATCTATCCACTTGGTCCTTGTCATAAAAAATAAAATGTTATTAAAATGAAAATATTCACCTAGGATTTGTTTTTAGTTTCAAAATAAAACATAAATCGATTTAGCGGTTATAATTAAAAAAAACTTTCAAACTTTTGATACCGACTCATAGTGTGCAAAATATGTATTAATTAGATTAAAGGGAAATAACGTTGTCCATATTTAAAAGTAAATTTACCAAGATTAGTCTCCCTTGTACAGCAAAATGAAAATAATGGACTCTATCAAGGCTTTTTTGAATCTATGGAAAGTTAAAGTTCATTTAAACTTATTAATCTACTTATTTTCATAGATGGGGATCATCACAGGTGTGAAATCGATTTAACATCGCCGCTTGTGCTATTAAAGCAGAAATAAGTTCTCTTTTTTTATTAGATCTTGGGTACCCGACGTATAAGAGATAAAACAATTAATAACCCATTGCTTGAATGAGACAAGGAAATTCTTGAGATTGTTGCTATGTGGATATTCCAAACATAAGGTAAGAAATCAAGATATTTTGTATAAATAGATCTATATCTGTACCTACGTGTGATTACCATTGTACTTTGTTTGAAAGATAGATCAGTTATCACTTTATAGATATTTGCGTTCCGATTAACTTTGTTTGGAATTGATTACAGAACAGATAATATGCACTCTCGGTACTTCACACGTATTATCATGTAACACCTTTCCTTATCATTGACATTGCGCCGCTGGCACACGTTTGTATAGATAATAGAAAACGGGGTGGGTCGGGCGTGCCCTTGTGGTGCGAAACATAATATCCGTTGAGGGGCGCTGTTGTTTGTTTATGTCCGATTTGAAAATGGACGCGTCAAATAATAGGAAGCGAAAGCGCTATTTTCAAGAGACAGATAAAGCGGAAGGACTCGATCAAAGTTTTAATGTGGAAAATTGTGGATTTACTGCAGGGTTGTCGTTAAAGAAACGTCGGAAATCAATTGGAGTGACACAGAATCGCACGAGAACGGTGAGTATCTAATAGTATTTGCAGGTGCGTTTTAAGACTTAATTGGATCATTAGTTTTCGCGGTACACGTTACAACTCGACAGTGTCATCGTATATGCATGTCATATCGTTTGTGTCTATTTTACATGGAAGCCCTGGGGGGACTTCTTACTTCAATACTTCTGACCTATGACTTCTTTCTTCTAACTTCATTACTTTTAACTTCCAACTTCCTTCATTCTAACTACCAACTTCATCACATCTAACTTTCTAACTTCATTACATTTAACTTCATTACTTCTAATTTCAACTTAATTACTTCTAACTTTCTAATTGCTATGTAATTTACATAAGGACACACTAACAAACAACCTTACAAGTACAAACTACATCTTTATCAACTTTCCAAATAAATATTCCAATATGTAAACAAACATACAACATCTGAATGACTAACAAAAACAAACGTTTTGCTTTCCGATATGAAATCATCCTTAAATATCTACCTTGATCTTTAGGGGAACAGGAAAATTTAAAAAATTGAACAATTATCGAGACAAGTTACAGTTAATTCAAATAACAATCATCAGTGTCCTTTAAGATGAGTAGCAAATAACAAAACACAGACATTGATCAGTTTACGTTTTTGTACAAATGCAATGTAAATATTTGTCTTAAATTGTTTTAAAATGCATATTTTCTCTTTAGAGATGTCATAACAAATATGCAGAGAAGCAGAAAAGAGAGTTTGACATTTTGTAAAAAAAAGGTTTTGTGGTGGTATCTTTTATGCCAGCATGAATGAAAACAATGATTTGAAGTCTGGACTTTGGAAGATAGAAGTAATTGGAAGTTAGCAGTAATTGGAAGTTAAAAAAAATAAAGTTAAAAATAATGGAGTTGAAAGTAATGAAATTTGAAGTTAGAAGTAATGAAGTTGGAAGTTAGAAGTAAGGAAGTTAGCAGTAATTGGAAGTTAAAAGAAATAAAGTTAGAAATAATGGAGTTAAAAGTAAGGAAATTTGAAGTTAGAAGTGATGAAGTTAGAAGTAATGAAGTTGGAAGTTAGAAGTAATGAAGTTAAAAGTAAGGAAGTCAGAAGTCAAAAGTATTGAAGTAAGAAGTCCCTCCAGGGCTTCCAAAATTTTAACATATTTGTGCATTTAAGTAATGTGACAATGGTCACCCATTGACAATGGTCAGCCATCAAAGTACTAACACTATTATTTATTAAAAGCTAGCTCAACAGCAAGCCTAGGAGTTGTAAGTGACCTATGTTACTACATTCACTACACTTCTTAACTCTTGTTTAACCCAACTGTGATCCCACAATTCCTTGCCATATCCATGAGTGTCTCACTCTGACAATGCATACCAATTCATTATATTGCTACTAATTATAATTAATTAGCATCCTTAATTGGCTGGTTGATATGTCTAGTTGTTCACTCAGTGTATATATATATTGGTATTGCAACATCTTCAAGAAAATCTTCAGCACCACTTGGCTTCAATATTCTTCTTGCATCGGGAACCTATTTCATCATTAACCAGCTTAAATAAAATAAAATAAAAAACTAAAGAAATTATAAGTATTTATATTTAAAACATCCCTGTTCTTCATTGTTTTAAACTGTTAAACTGGCATTAAACCCCACTTAAAAAAAAGGAAAGAATAGGGCCAAATTTCACCGAATATTTTTAGGGTTAAAAAAACCCACTGCAATCATGAATTGGAATATTTAATCCACATTGACCAGAATCAACTTGATCTAGATATGAATCTTCTAGATCACAGAGCTTGAAATATGTTATCAAAGCTACTCTTCCTCCCTTCCTAAATTTTTTTAATGCTTAAAATAAAAAAAAATTAATTTAGGATTGTTTCTTATATCTGTCTCATCCTGCACAAATGTTTACTTATCATGGCAAGCGGATAAGTGGAATTTTCTAACTCTGAATCAACTGTAATCATCTTGGCTACAAGTATCAACTATATTTGCTTTATCATACTTCCAAGTAATGTTTCAGTTTCAGTTGATTTCAATTGATGTACCACTGTGTCTAGCAAATCTTTGCAGGTCATCAGGTGTAACACAATCAGTCAATTGTAATTGTTTCTTTACCCTCTCAACTTTGCTCTTTAGAGACATTTTGGCAAGCAGAAACAAAAGATTATATTGCCACTGGACAGCATCCGCAGTTGCATGGACTTCTCTCCAGATGCTGCAACACTGGTTTGAATAAAAGATTATGTTGTTTAGTTGTATTCATCTAATTCTAGTAGTAAATGGTGTGCTGATAACACTGTAGCTGGTTCTGAACTGCTGTTTGCTGTTCATCAAAACTGTCCTATCTAGGGCCACGTCATCCTGTGTTTACTCAACGCGAAATTTTCGTCTGTCAATCTTACAAACTTACAATAACCACCAATTTGACCCACTTTGAAGGCTGGAGCTCAGGTTCTCCCGCTTATGCATTCGCTTGTAGAGTGATGGCTGTGTAACACTGTGCAAGTGTCAGGCTTCTCAACAGGCCATTTAAGCACAGAGGCACCCCAGCTCTTGACTTTCAGAAATGGTATTGCCCTAGCGCTTGAATTCTTTTAACAAAAATTTGGCAAAAGCTGTAACTTTCCTCTAAATCATTATTTTTTATTTTTTATATTCTCATTTTAATGCCTAAAATGAAACATACTAAATATGATGACTTAAACTGATTATTACAAGTTTTACTGATGAAATATATTTCATTAAGCCTTACACAGCGCTTGAAAATGTGTTGAAGGTGTTTACATGCTTTTACCGCAGTGCTTGTATTCTTTCCTGTGGAGAACTCTGAGTGTTGGGAGTCGTTACTTTGATTCAGGGTCAGCAAACATTTGGTTTCATGAGCTTGTACATTGGTCATTTGTAACAGGCCGAATGACATAGTGGACTTCCAGGGGCTTACCTCTCCAATGAAGACATCTTATCCTGCTTCCCAAAAGCTGGAAGGGTAAATAAAAACTTCAACTGAAGTTAAGTTTTAAGGATAACTTCTTAACATCACTACTTGTTACTACTAAAATAACTTAAGTATGCAGCAGATTACCTGGGCTGTGTCCAGCACTGTTAAACAGCAAACACGTTTAATGCCTGGTTCCATAGAATTACCGCAAACTGCGTGCAAATATGAGGTTGATTCAGTATCAGTGAAAATATGTTCGCTAATTTTATCAAACATTGAAGTGAATTAAATGCAGTCTGGTTTAACAAGAAATAAAATACACTCAAAGTCAAGATGATCAGTTGAGTTTTAGTTTGCTCAAGCTATCTAAATAATTATATAGGCTGACTTCCTAAAGCATGCATTTTTAAGGGCCTTAACTCTTCTGTGACAAGGTGAAGTGTTTCCTTAAAGTTGTCTTACATTAACCTTAAGTTGTGTTATTTTAATCTCAATTAAAAGTGTTGTAAACCAGCATTTATCAATGAAGATAAAAAACATATTTATTTTGTTTTTAACCAGATGATTTTTTTATATGCCCACTTGAACAGACATTTTTATGCCAGTCTTTGACTTGTGTGTATTCTATTTTCACCCTTTATGATGGAAATAAATTTCTTTTCAATTACTAGATTATCTATCTCTTCGTGGATCTTAACCAAATTTGTACAGAATGTGTATGAGTTAAATATATAGGTCAAGTTTGATAATCACCAGTTTAGAGCATTGTCCTGAGCATCATCCAACTGGCACCCAGACCAGAGGTCATGCTAGTAGATTTCTTCCTCCCTTCACGCAGCTACCACGACTCCTTCTTCCCATCTGGCATCAGACTATAGAACTCCCTCCCAGCCAGCTAGTCAACTTACCATCCATCTATACATTCTAGGCTAGGATGGTTGCAAAGATGGAGTGAACAGATGAATGATGTTTTAACTGCACACTTGACTCTCTCTCATGTGTACATAT
The DNA here is from genome assembly GCA_029582155.1 of Panopea generosa. NCBI lineage: Eukaryota > Metazoa > Mollusca > Bivalvia > Adapedonta > Hiatellidae > Panopea > Panopea generosa. The sequence goes on along the minus strand of CM055908.1, from coordinate 59,870,869 downwards.
ATTTCACAATGTGTGATTAAGCTCCAGAGGAGCCCTGCACAGTATTAAGAAGATGAAGAAGAAGAGAATTACTGCCCTTGACTAAAGTCAAAATAGCTGAAACCTGCAATGTCTGCTCAAGGGCTAGAGCAGAAATTTATTCGATTTTAACCAAACTTAAACTGTATAAATTATGTATGACTATAATTTCAAGATCAAGTTTGAAACCACTCAGTTGAACAAATTGCGAACATTTTAATTGGATCTTAATCAAACTTGTACAGAATGTTAAAATTTAATTTTAAACATTTGTAATCTTTTTGGAATTTTAATAATTATTTCTGCATAATGCATGTACCTCATATTTGTACTGAAATTAATTTTAATCAGAATGTTGTGCATTTTCACACAGGTCATGCCACAAAGGGAGATGGGGTTGTCTGCTGGACAATTTATTGTGGATTTTCTTAGTGTAATGTAGATTGTGTTTTCACACCATTGGCATCACCTGATTAGCTTCCTTTATTACAATTAAAGAGTCCTGTTATGAAAAGGGAGGCTGCATTTTGCATGTTCTTACCTTTACCCATCCTACCTGACATGTATGCATGCCTAGCAAGTCTTAATGGTTTCTTGGCAAGAAACAAGTAACCAACATCAGTTTTGGATAAGATTTTGCAGTGTTACTATATTGTTTTGAATATCTTATTTAAAAAATAAATTCTTCAGTTTAGCATTATTGTCATGATGTTACTTGGTTGTTTTATGTACCTGTAAAGGTATAAATATAATTTATTAAAAAATGTTTTTATTCAAATTATACAAAATGATATTCACATACATCAATAGTAATGAAGTTCAGAACGATCCATTGTTTAAGTTTAGGGTAAAATGTATTGAACCCCATACTTATTAATAAAGACAGGAGGGAATTTTTCATCCCTTTAACTGAATGTCAAGAATCAATAATACTATATATGCATACATACAAAATTTACAGGCAACTGGTTTCTTGTACTTAAAATTGGGAAATTGTTTGTTTCATAAGTTATTCTTTTAATATTTTGACATTGCTGTTCCTTGTTGTTTAGCTTGCTTGACTATTCATAGAATAGTGGGGTATTGTACTTGTTCCGGCGTCGGTGTTGGCGTCAGTGTTGGCGTTGGTTTTTCAGGTTAAATTTTTTTATCAGGTAAGATATCTATGCAACCACTCATTTGATATGATTGAAACTTCACATGTGTGTTCAGCATCATCAATGGAACTAACAGACATAAGATCCATAACTCTGGATTGCATTTTGTAAGAGTTACAGCCCTTTTTGGATTTAAATTTTCAGGTTATAGTTTTTTATCAGGTAAGATATCTATGCAACCACTCAATTGATATGAATGAAACTTAACATGTGTGTTCAGCATCATCAGTGGAACTCACAGATATAAGAACCATAACTCTGGATTACATTTTGGCAGAGTTATGGCCCTTTTTGGACTTAATTTTTCAGGTTAAATTTTTTTATCAGGTAAGGTATCTATGCAACCACTCATTGGATATGAATGAAACTTCACATTGTGTTCACCACACAGAGACAAGAACCATAAGTCTGGATTGCATGTTGGCAAAGTTATAGCACTTTTGGACTTATTTTTTCGTCTGCAGACACCCAGGTTAAACTTTTGCGTTAAGTTGCATTTAAGTTTTGGTGTTTACCTCGAATCTCAATCTTTGCAAGGGTGGTGAGTTTTATCCCATCGGCGGACTTTGTTGTCATCTTACAACTCTTGTTTCAATGTACAATTATTATTATTTAATTGTCAGGACAAAGAGAACACTACACTTGACGATACAATGAAAATGGTTACATTCTCTGAGCAGAAGTCAAGGCGCGATCCCAGCAAGAGCACACTACGACGTACCCTTCGCAGACGTGTTTCAATGACTGTGATGCGCCAGAAGATGAAGAAATTGCAAGACTATTCGCTTCCATGTCAAACAGACAACTTTAGATTTCTCCGTGCTGTTGCAGACTACTGTCAGAGCCCTCTGCTAGGTCTCCGTAGGAATGTCAGCCAGCAGGTAAGAATTCTTGTAACAATTTGAATATACAGTCATACCTGTGTTTGAGGTCACCTCTATTAAGCAACCACTTATATTAACCAATTATAACTTGTCTTTTTGGAAAAAAACAAAGAGCTATTGTCCTGACCCTTGTGTTGTCGTCAGCTGCTTAAAGTTTTATGTTTAGTTCAGCCTTTTTCTGTTTCTGAACAAACAACTCATGTTAGGTGACTAAACTTCATAAACACATTCATATTATCTTATACAAACAATGTATATAGCTAACTTACCTAAATTTCCATACTTTGGGTTCTTAAACCTTAGGTTAAAGTTTTTTGTTAAGCTTGGGTTTGGTTAAAGTTTTATCTTTAGCTCAGCTTTTTCTGTTTCTATGCAAACTACTCATGTTTTGGTAACTAAACTTCGTAAACACATTTATATTATGTTGTAGTAACAATGTCTATAGCTAACTTACATAAATTTCCATACTTTGGGCTTTAAAACCTTAGGTTAAAGTTTCTTGTTCAGGTTTGAATTTATTTTATTATTATTTCTTTTAAATAAATTTTATTTTTCATTAATACTATTAATTCTGTAAGTTGATCACCATCAACTAAAAAAAGGTATCATCACTGACCTTGACCTATTTAAAGAACTTTCCTGCCAGAGCCCAACCAAGACTCCCACTCTGCTGCCCATTTTTTTTCTTTTTAAATACATTTTATTTTTCAGTAATACTATTAATTCTGTAAGCTGATCACCATCAGCTATTAAATCAAATACTCTGCCCCATTTCAACTTTGTTACCAACCCCAAAACCCTCACCCCTACCATATAGCAGATTCAGTGTGCAAGTTTTTCTTACTTTTTTGTATTTTTTACTATTATAAGAAAATTGATTTCAACCGACCCAAAGACCACCCCTACCTGTTTATTAAATGTTGACACATACATCCTCACATCCACACCCAGATTTAAAAAAAATTGTATCAAATTAAATACATTTCAGCTTAAGTACTAGCCAGCTAGCCATAGCCAGACATAGACATAGTGTATATTCTGCCCTAATAGTCCTACTGGCACATACATGTATTTACTATTTTGCTAATATGAAAGATGCTTTCATTCTGGTGGTACATTTTAATATACTGTTCTGTGATAAACAAGGCTAGAATAACCGAGTAAACGCTGCTCTTCGACATCCTTAGGTAATTTTTTTAAATCTGTTTTATTTTTTCAGTAATAGAATTGATTTTTTTAACTAATCATCATTATGTTTAAAAAGTTAACTTCACTGACTTTGACCTACATAATAGATTTAAAAAAAAGACGAGCAGCTGCACCCGCTTGCAGTGCTCTTGTTTTCATTTTAGTTTTAATTAACCTGTATTAACCCTTTACTTCATATAGACGCCTTTGGACACCTCTAATATAGACGTCTTTGGACACCTCTAATATAGATGCCTTTGGACACCTAATATAAAAGGATTTTGAACTATTGGGTGAATTATGTTTATATTAACTGACAGAGTGGAAAATAGTGCAGGAAGTGTTAAGATTGCTCGTTACGAGCAATCTGAACTCTTCCTGCACTGTTTTCAAAGGCCTTCAGTGATTGGTGTGGGAAAACGCGTATCTATGGAGTAAAGGGTTAAGACAGTTTTGACTGTACACATGTATATATAAAACTTGCCTTTAATGTTACCCAACTGACCCTAAAGTCCCGACCCTGATGTATTGTTTGCATCTTGAAAAAAAAATACAAAAAATACGATTTACTATAAATATGATTTACTATCATAGTAAGTTTTTTATAGAATAGAAAAACAAGATGAAATCAATTTGCTTATAATAGTAAAAAATACAAAAAGTATGAAAAACTTGCACAATGAATCTGCTATATGTGTCAGGAAAATTATGGTTTAATCGTTGTATGGTGCCTTAATGATTTACTATCATAATTTGTTATTTATAGAATAGAAAAAACAACTTGAAATCAATTTGCTTATAAAAGTTCATTAGGCCATTATAAATTAATTGCTAGATTATCATCCAAATTTTTCTTAAGAACGGAGAGGGCAGAGGATTTTTTTTATTTTGAGCTTAAAATTTATGATGTTTTGATGGGTGGGGTTGATAATCTAGCAATTATTTTATTATGGCCTTAGCATAAAATTTTCTCCATGAAAAAAAAAATAGAATAAAATACCTAACTACCCATCTACCCTAATTTTTGGGCCATATAACCTTAAACACAGCAAAAAAATCTAGCCTCAGTGCTGCAGATAAGCACCATTTGGGGGTATTCAATTATTGAATTTTCTGAAGAAAGTATTGGAATTTCAAAGTAAGTGGTAGATAAGCATTGGTTATTCTCAGTTTCAGTGTTGATTGTTTATTTTTAATAGCAGTTTGATTAAAATTATTACCCTTAACATTTTGAAAATAAGCATTGCATACTAATTTAAGGAGAAAATACTCATTTTGAAGAAAAGCTTATAAATATAAAACTGGAGCACTGTGGTCTTATATAAAAACACCTGTTAGTTTTATAGAAACTTGTGTTTATTTCTAGTCCAGCAGGTTTTTTCACCATTTTGAAAGATGACCCATACCCTTGGACTTGGAAATTTTAGCTGCGTTTTCATTAATTTTGGGGAAAAAATTGCATTAAATATATTTGTTCAATTTCGTAAAAATGTGTACACTCGCTTCTCTGGCCATTTAATGAAAGAATCAATGTCATACTCAATTTAAAATGGGTAAACTTTATTTTATCAAGTAAGTATGGCAAGTTTTAATTTACAATTTTTGAAGCTTTCAATTGGGAATTTTTACCACTCAGTTTGGAAAAAAAGATACTATTTGCCATTAGGAATATGACCCAAAAACGGCTATAAAAATGGCCGAAAAAAATCACTGAACAAAATGATTTGGACTTAGTCTTAAAATAACAAACATAATCTAAGGACCATGATTTATTCTATTATGATAATAAATGACCATCTTATAAAAATGAACAATTCAGATGAAATTATTAATGTCCAAGATTTTATTCATTTTAAAAAAGAAAACAAATTTTAGAAAAAAGTCAATGTTTGTCTGATTTAATTGAACTAGAACACAAAACATGCACAGGTTTTGCTTTTTTTTTTTTGTATATACAGATTTTATTAAGTTTCCATAAATATGACAACATCAATTCAAAACATTAGGGGTTCAGTGCTCCTTTTTTGATAAGACAGTATTTTAAACTCCAAAATTGGAAAGTAGGGGGTATTTAACTCCGATATTTCAGAGGTGAGGGTAATGAAACATACAGTCGTAAGATACATTAAGTTTTACTTACTGCAAAATCCAGAATTTTCATTTATTTCAATGGAAAACTTTACTTACTTACATAATATTATTTAGATTTTAAAAGTAATTTACAGTTTCATTTGCTATCTAAGACGCATGGGTCTCCAAGATAAGAAATCATTACATCATATTTCAGTTCAGAAAATTTGTATTGGAGGATTAACATTACCCCCAACTTTTTAAAGTAAGCGGTAAATATACCACCATTTTTGTTTAACTAACGGATATTTAGCTAAAACATGTGGGTAAAATACCCCCAAAATACCCTTATCTGAGCCACTGGGTTTTGTTGTTTTTACTTGAGGTATACAGGTACTTAAGTCTTTCCTAAAAATTATGTGTTTGTCATGCTACCTCCCCAACTCCTATTGCAGCTTCCCAAGCATTGTTATTGAAGCATTGATTTTTTTTTCAAGATTTCTGAAAAAAAATTATTCAAATTGACAACAAATAAAATCTATATCGGATCAGAGTACAGCAATACAACGATAAACAATTGTTTTTAAGGATGGCCTAGTGGATGATTTACTATAGGTCTGTAATTATTCGTTGACATGGATGGATTATGGTCACATGGTTTTTGTCTTAATATCGTCTACATAATTCTGGTTGTAGTTTTTACCTTACAGATGACATACTGGGAAGTCAGTGTTGGTGTAGTCACTAAGTACAAAGTACCTTAGTACGGACATTGATTTATCAATTTGATGTCTACTATTTCTTTATTACCGACAGCTTATGCAATGATTTAGAATTGGTTGACACAAATAAACACAATTCTGACTGATGGAAATGAAAACATTAAAAATGTATGGAATCCACAGCTGTGTAATTTATAAAAGAGTATAGAACACTGGGGTGGTAGTGTGATGGATAGAGTGTTGGACACTCATGTCAGAGGTTATGGGTTCAATCTTTGGCTCATCCAGAAACCTCTAAAAAAACCCACTCAGTTCTGGTTCTATCCATTTCATATAAACTCATCGTCTGATACCCACGTGTAATCCATTCCAATACTCTCCAGTTATCACCGGTGTGATATTACACTAGGTTTGCGTCGTTTCTACTAAGCCACGACGCAGCAATATGATTGGTTATTCACGATTTCATGAAGGGAACGTTATCCAATCGCTACACTAGTTTCATGCATACGCAATTTTGATAAAACGTTGTTAACGTTAGCTGTATTTTGTTCTGTTCTGTTCAAATAAAATGATGCAGAGTTGGCATAATTTCCCACGGGCGATTGATTGAGAGTATCAGAATTGACACCCGTGGGTATCCGACGATGTATAAACTATGATGCAATCAAACTAAAAACAAAAATACATGTACCGGTAACATAAATAGATAAAAGAATATAAATTTTCCCATACTAAACTGGCAGTGGGAATCAACTGGCCTGTATATTAGTGGGATATTTGGTTAAAAAGTGGGGGAAAAAATGCAATCTTGGAGGGAAATGGAAAAGCCAGGGTAGAGTGTTGACCACCTTTGCCACATTTGATCCTAGGCTCGACCAGACAGTCTCTAAAAAAGTACCATCAGTACTGACTCTACCAAGGAATCGGGGAGAGTGATCCATATAAGCACTGCGTTTTTTTAAGTAACAGCAATATATAATAGATAGGTAAAAAATTAAAATTCTAAACTTAAGAATAAATATATTTCACACAGTGTTGACAGTAGATACAATAACTTAGTAGGTAAACAACTCTTGAAATATCTTGAATACATTACTAAACACGCAGTTAGGAGGGGCTCATCAGTAAACCTGGTATGATAATTGACTGGGAAAATATGTAAATATTCAAGTGTTTCATGTAATATGTAACAAAGGTGCACAGGCAGTGTTGTAGGGAAAGGTGCTGTAATGCTGTTCAGGATCTGTATTCACAAAACATCTCCACTTGAGTATGCACTTCAGATAAGATGTCATTTTCAGTTGACTTCTTAATATCACTGTTAATCATTAAAGCAACACATCCAGGTTTGAACTTTTAAAAAAAACAATTTAATTGAGTTATGAGCACATTTCCCATACAAACATATGATCAATTAGCTGTATATGAGCATATAAACACAATCCCGAACAAAATGATGCCCAAATTATAATGCGTGACTAACACTTTATAAAACGAGCGTGTAACTCACCCGAGTAAAAAAAAATTGTCAAAATGACTTTCAAGGCAGGTAAAGTACACTACGCACTAAAACGTGGAGTTTTTTTAATACGACTCGCATAATTCAATTTGAAGCAAAGTTGGAATCTTCGGCAATTTAAAAATAATTTATAAAGCGTTTGTCACGCTTTATAATTTGGACATCTTTTTTTATAATTCTAAAGCGTTCTGGATAGTGTTTGTTAGCACATATACAGCTCACTGACCATATATTTATGTATGGAAAATGTGCTCACAACTCAATTGAAAAACTTTTTAAAAAAGTTTAAACGTGGAGGTGTTGCTGCTGTAATAAATTTAATTGCTAGATTATCATCCCTGCCCGACCCCTAATTTTCAATGATTTTTGATGGTTTTTTTTTTAATTTTTAATTATTTTTTTTTTTTTTTTTTTTTTTTGAAAATAAAAAGTGTCAAGGTGGCATGAAAATTAGGGGGCAGGCAGGGATGATAATCTAGCAATTAATTTATTATGGCCTTGTGTTGATAAAGATACACTTTTTATTCAGAACATTTTGAATGCTAGTTACTAGTCATGGCTTTTCTAATAATGAACAAAGTTGAAAATTTCAACAATTTGAGATATTTATTTGAATAACGTGGTCAGAACAATATCAATCAATACATTTGTATGTAACAGGACAAGAAGAACATTCAGCCAGTATAGGACTTGAACCCAGAACCCAGAACACTTTCAGGGTGAATGCTGTACTGAGCTAGCCAGACTACTGTCATAAAATATTATATTTATCCCCTTGCAGGTTACATTCACAATGTGACACATTCCTCCACACATTTGTAATTCACCTCTTGAATTTCCACAGAGAATGAGTAGAGAATCATGTGAAATTTCTCAGAATATATATGTCTCAGTTCCACATTGGATTCCAATGTAACAGCAGGCTTCTCCACAGGTCATTTAAGCACAGGGGCACCCCAGTGCTTGTCTATCAGAAATGGTATTCCCCTTGTGCTTGAATTCTCTAACAAAATTTGCAATAGCTTACTTTCCTTTTAATCATTATTTAAGGGTCCTCCGTGGCTGAGTGGTCTAAGGCGCCATCTCAAGATCACTTACCTCTCACCGCTATGGTCGTAGGTTTGAGTCCCGCTCGCTCCAAAAACTTTATGTGAGAAAGTTTCCAGTTACTTGCGGAAGGACGGTGGTTCTACTTAGTCTGACTCAGTCTGACTCAGTCTGAGGTCTTCCTCCACCAGTAAAACTGGATATGCCATATTTAACCTGAAATGTGTTGAAAATGGCGTTAAACCCCATTCAAAAAAAAAAAAAATAATCATTATTTTTCTTCGCATATCTTTTCTCATTTTAATGCCTAAAATGAAACATACCAAATATGATGACTTACTGATTAATACAAGTTTTACTAATGAAATGTATTTCAATGAGTGCCTTAAACAGCGCTTGAAAATGTGATCTTACCCCAGTGCTTGCGTTCCTCCTGTGGCAAACCCTGAACAGGGTGAGAAAAATAATCAGCCATTCCGGGACTTGAACTTGGACCATGGGCTTACATGGCAAATGCTCTACTGATGGAGCTATCTGGACCGAGCTGACATACAGTTCTTTCCTAACACACTTTGATGTCAAATGTAAATGTCACATTAATATTTGTTTGTTTTAGGACAAAAAACATTTAGCTTCACCCTGGTATTATAAATTTAATAGCATTTACAAAAAAAGAGAGACAAGCTTTTCCATTATAAGTTTTTATGATATTAAGATTGACTAATGATGAGGAAAACTTCAGTCAGAGTATTGATCATTAATAACTTGTCTTACAAAATTAATTAAATCACGTGACATAAGTGCACACATGTGTTTCCGTCATGAGAAAAGTCCCTGGCTGTATGCTAGATATATGTGATAGGGAACATGCTCTGTAGCAAACTCCAATGTTGTACTGTTACATTGTACGCCCTTGTATACAGTGGGTTTATTACTCTGTTATGTTTTGTACTTGTCAGACTGAAGTGTGACTAATTGAAAACACTTAAACAGTACAATTAATTCAGTTCTTGTTGAAGCGTGTTGTTAACTGTGTTCGGCTATTGGTCATACTGTATAATATTAATGTCAGTACTGCTGTTATTAGATAGAAATAAATTAAAGATTTAAAAATTTAACCATCCGTGGAAGTGAGGTTAACGATGTTCCCTGTTAAGAATGATGTAAGTAGTTATGTTATTTTAGTTTTGTATATTTGTTATTGTCCACTGCCTTTTAAAAAAAAAAAAAAGCCAAGGGACATTGTTACTCAACTGTTTGTACGTCCGTTCATGTGTGTGTTCAGGGAAATGTTTAAGGTTTAGGGGTTTGAAGTTTCATGCTTAGTAATAATTAGGTTGACATAAAAATTTATGATGCTTACAGTATGTTTATTCAGAGGGCTTTACTTCAGTGTTGAAAAACACTCAACACAGATCGTTTGTCTGTTAGCACCAGGTACTTGCACTTACCTTATTTGGTAGATGTAACATGTTTTCACTTTGTACTATTAAGATACATTAAGCGTCTGCTGTGACAGGCACAAACAATTTGCAATGTGCTTTATTTTGTACTGTCTATATTTTAATTGCTGGATACAATATTTGTTTAAACATGTGATGAGTTTTGTGTCAGTTTAATCAAAGTGATAAATTAAGCGGATAGAGTATTTGCCATTCATGTCCGAGGTTGCAGGTTTGATGCCAGGCCTGACCCTTTGACCTCTTAAACAGCACTTTACTGGTTCTACCCAGAAGAAGGACTTTAGAATGATTTATATAAACTTTGAGCATTCTTCATTTTCACGCAAAAATAAATAAACTAACATTAATTTTACCAAAAATAAATGATAGATTTGTGCCACTTCACTGGATGTGCATTTTAACTTGGACTGTTAATACTACTAGCATGTAATGATTCTATGCTTGGGAATATTTCAAAGGAAATAAGTAATTGATGTTGTCCCCCCACCCCTTGTTATACATGTCTACGATGAATTCAATTGATGTGACTTTATATAAAAAAAGTTAGGCTCTCTTCAGGAATAGTGATTGTTTTAGACAAAAGGTTCATTTATAATTGATATTAATTATTGGACTGAGTTGTCATTCGTTACCAGTAGATACAAGACATATGAAAGCAAAATAATGAACTACACATATGTTGTATATTTTGAATTTTTTTTTTATAATTCTCCATACCCAATCATGAAAATAGCTGCCAGTATGCTAGGTTGCTCAAATGATAAAATCAGATCTGACATTTAGGATTTTTATAAAAAAAAAAGGAAATATTATTTGAATATGGGATTAATTGTTGTCTCCATTCGCCATAACTCTCCTTTTCGCCATTGCCCTTTATTTACTTCTTTGAGGTGATAGGTTCGAGTCCCGCACGCTCCAAAAACTTTATGTGAGAAAGTTTACAATGACTTGCAAAGGGACGGAAATAAATAGATAACATACATTTAGGCATTCCTAATTTCTGGTGATTTCTTTTTTTCAGGTGATTAGTTTTATTGCTTTGAATGACCATCAATTTCACTTTGGTATTTGAAACAATGTAACACTTTCACACAGTTTTGATAGATGATATGTTTTCGTTACCTATCTCAGTATAAGGTGTTAAGGGTTAATGTCTAACCTTATCTGTTACACTGCCACCTTTGATCCTTGAAGTCTCTGTAGGATTTGCACTAAATCAATTCATGGTGTAGATTTGAAACTGATTTGTTTTTTAACTATTAAAACTGAAGAACAAACTTGTTCATTGTTTTTAAGTATCCATGTTTAGCAAAGCGATGTTAAAATTTTACATTGGTAAGGCAAAATGAAAAAAAATAGTATTGTTTCCTGTGACCCCACAAGTGTTTGTATTTTAACTCCACTAAGTAAAAAAAATAATATTGAATTATTTATTTTTTTAATCATTTTTATTTAAAAATTTGTCTTTCCCTCCAATCGGTTTTTTAATTTTGTCTTTCGCTCAGTGGAAAAAAGAAAAGAAATTCCTATAGACCAACCCAATTTTTCTCCAGCATGTCACAGGAAACAAAAGTATTTTTTCAATTGGCCTAAAGGCTAGAAAAAATTATTCTAAGGTCTAACTCCACCAATAGAATTGTAAAAATGGCAGTTGTGCAGTGGATAGTGTTAGTTGCTGAACGTGCAAGAGGTTGCAGATCTCTAACACTTGACCTGATGGTCTCGCAAAAACAATTCTCAGTACTGATTCTACCCAAGAAACTGACACAAGAGCTTCATTTAGATCCAAGCTTCTTAATAATCAAGCTTAATAGCTAGATATATCTGAAATAACGTATGCTATATATGTAAATGAAGCTAAATCCCACCCCTTACAAACAGTACAGCCTAATAATGACATGATGAAGAGTTGTATAACAATAATTGTACTTTGTCACTTCTCTAATGCACCAATAATGCTTTAGCACATTGTATGACAGGAAGTTATGTATATGCACTCATTAGGTGTGACATTTTACGACTGTTGCATAATAAAAAATGGTATGTCTCAAATATATTTGTAACATACATTGACTTTCAGAAAAATGTTACAATCATTCAATAGTATATTGAGAACGTAATGAGTGTATTTTGAAGTTATACACATAACCTATCGTAAAATTAAAATCTTTATTGTTGTAATTGTTAAAGTGGGATATAGCAAGGAATTAAAAGATGCCAGTTCAAGTGATAGCATTGGTAAGTGGAACTAAATATGTGACAATTTTATTGCTGCACTTTACACTTCTAAATGTGTTTTAATTGTTTTGCACCATGAAAGTTTTCCTTTAATCAAATGCGTTTGTTTCTTCAAGAAAGTAAAACGTTGTAATAAAATGGATTTAATTTGTTTATAGAAAATAGTATTGGTACAAACTTATAAATCGCAGTAAAACTGGCACTGTAAAAGTAATTAAATCAAACACCAATAGATAAATATTTATGAAAATGATTCTTGTGTGTACATTTGCAACCATGCCAGGCCCGACTAGCTCAGTCGGTAACACTTCAGACTATCAATCCAGGGGTTCTGAGTTTGAAAAACCCAGCTGGTCACAGTCTCTATGATGATTGAGTTATGATATTGTGTCTCATTGTCATTCATCTCTCTCCTCTATTTTAAGTGGGAAAGTTATCAGTTGCTTGTGGAGTTGGGTGTGCTTGAGTTCTGGTTAACCTACCAGGATCCAAGGAAAAGTTGGTTTGGTTAACTGTCTATTTGGCATAAGATGGCATAATTTGACCCTAAATATTCAAACAAATACTTGCGAACTTGAAAAAACTAAGGAAAATGTACAAATGTAGTATTTGTACTATAGTACTTGTATGAATACGCCACTCAGTAAGCCAGTAAGTAAGCCATTTGAGTAAGCCAGAACAGAAATAGGGGTAATGATGAATTATCTAGCACAACACACAAACTGTTGATGACAAAATCTGCCTGATTGTTTTTTGTGCGCAGTCAACAGTTAAAATAGTTTGCCACAAGCTGCATGCAATTATAATATGGACTGGTAACAGAGCGCCTGATGTGAAACAAGTGCCTGTTTTAGAAACATACTCCACTTGAAAATGATTCATTGGAACAGGCCACAGGAACATAAACTTTGGTTTTATTTGGTATTGCTACATTATACATTCAGTATTTTATTTTAAATGTACATGTGAACAGTAATCCATTTTTTTATGTTGAAATTGCCTCCTTACAGTCTAAATAATTTTGTTATATGTATATAATTATATAGTCATTGATAAATGATTACAGTTGAAACTTGTTATCTCGATATCGCTTGAGTTTATATTCCGGAAGTGTCGATATTTTTTGCCATCCCCAACTTTTCCCCTTCTTTGTGTATGTAAATATATTCCTATTTACTCAATATTGTCTGTCAGTATTTCGGATATCTCAATACCAGTTTTAGTTCCCGATTGATCATTTCACAACTTTAATTGAATGTTTGTCTCGATATAATTATTGTTGGCGTAATATTGTGTGTGTTTCCATGCCATGTGAAATTCTATGTGTGCTATTTTTCAGTCAGTTTGTTTAAGATGCAACACTAATAACCGGTCAACGGTAAAGGTGTCAGATTAATGACTTACAGAGCGTTGCAAAAATTGTGTCATCAAATTGGGTGATTGCATGTAAATTGTTTAAATATCATTTGATTCAATCAATCAGCCTCAACTTATATTTCACACTGCTGAGAAATTCAAAGAAGGACCAGATATCAGCATTCATCAGGACAATGTAATTCTAATGCAAGGACCTTAATATCGAAGCAATATGACGATTATCAGGTGATGAAAATAAAAATTGATCTTGAGACAAAATCTATTATGTCGATATTCGGATATCTCGAGTATTTTTGGCAGTCCCTCAAATATCGAGTTTCGACTGTTATCTATCAGATTTCCTTGTCTAAAAGATAGTTTTAATGGTAGATAGTAATTCTTTAGATTTTGACTGAGTTGTTTGCAGCAGTGTTAATGGTTGCTGCACAATAGGTGCTTAATGTTTTTGGGTCAAGAGGTACATCCCCTGCTTTCACATGACACATGTTGAGACATAGAATAATCTAATAGTTTAAACTTATTTATTTTACTTCGATTGTGAAACAAGATCTTACAATCTTCATTAATAGATTGTTTACTCTTTTTCTGACAATGTTATGTGTAATATGTAATGCATCCATTACACCAGCAAAGTAATTGTTATTGAACGCATAATGTATGAGCAAAAAAAGCAATTGTAATTGAAATTCTCCAATGTAATTGTAATTTAACATTGCAATGTAATTGACCACAGACCTGGTTTCTAGTAAGTTTCAGGGTAAATTTATAACATAACAATGTAATTGACCTAAGACCTGAATTTTTGCCCAATGAAAATTTTGATTATTATATATATACATTAAAGTTTTTTTATATCAATTTTTTTTATATATATTTTTATTAATTATTTATACATAATTTTGAATAGTTTGAAACCTGCATAATTATATGTGATACTGTAATTAATAGATAAGAAATGGTACTGTTATGATATTTGATTTTCAAATTAGTAGAATATTATGTATATATCACATACAAATAATCAGGGGTTGAAATTTCTTATAAAAGCTACTCGTCCTCCCTTTCCAAATTTTTTATTGTATGCTTAAAATAAAAAAAAATATTAAGGTCAGTTTCTTAAATCTTACTGGTCCTGATCAAATGTTCACACATCATGGCGAGCAAACGAGTGGAATTTTCCAGCCCTGATAATATGTATCAGAATCCTAAATAATTTTCCATCTGCCTTAATGAAGTACTAAAAATTATCATGATGTCCGGCAGCTTCCATTTTGTTCTGCTGGAATAACTCCAATATTTCATTATGATACAACTTGTGTGTCGGTAACGATGTCCTGTAACGGACCTAATACAGGCTTGTTGAGAGAAAGCTTATTTTTAAGTCCAAATAATTGATTTTTGCATAAACATGAGTTGATTTGATCATTCGGCAGACCAGAAGCAACAAAGATCTCTTTATTGATTTTTCTCTTTGGAAATCAGCTGTTGGCTTTTTAGCCTGCTGTCTGCTTGTAATAGAGTTTTACGGGCGTGTGTGTAACTGTATATGCAGAAAATAGCGAAACCATAAACTGAACATGTGGCTGGGGACTTGTCATTGTAAAGATATAGGGAGGAAAGTTCAGCTGTGTATGCCTCCAAGTTTCATATGTGACCGTGTTTACATTCAGTCTGCATTTGTGATTCATTTTTTATGATCATGTGGTAGACATTTTGAATAAGTTTTGGGAGTATGTAATTTTTTGTGCTTGTGCTTTGTGATTGATAAATTTATGCTGAGTGTGACAATTTCAGAAAACAAATTGTCATATAACAAGCTGGCGCAGCCTGAGATAAGTTGGAATGGCATAAAAAAGATACATGTATATGTTATACAAAGTTGTTAGTTATTAAATGGCGCCAGAAAAGTGTGCTAGGATTCATAGTAATATTATGTGGTGAATGGAAAATGAGGAATTAGCTGTGGATTATTAGATACTGAGGTGTGATGGCTGGGACAACTTCCCAGTTGCTGGAGAAGGACAAGAAAAAGGTTTGTTTCTACATAGATCAGCCAGCTTTGTCTGCTTTGTTTCTTTGTCTTTTTATGTGGTCCTCATTTGTCTCATGGCCATTTACCTCTCATTGTGAAGGTTGCAGGTTCAAACCAACCTTGGTCTAAAAACTTTATTAGAGAAAGTTTGCCATTTACTTGCGGATATAATTATGGCGGTTCTTACTCAGAGTCGTTCTGAGGTGTGCCATTATGTAACCTGACAGGTGTTGAAAAGCTCTCTCTCTTTCTCTCTCTTCTCTCTCTCTCTCTCTCTCTCTCTCTCTCTCTCTCTCTCTCCGATTATACTGCTATAAATTTTAATTATTTCTATTCTTTCTTGACATAATTGCTGTTTTTGTTATGCCTGTCTAATACATGTGCCAAGCTCTCTCTCCCTCGTTCCCTCCTTCTCTCTCTCTCTTTCTCTTTCTCTCTCATTTCTGTCTGTTACTCTTTGTCTCTCCTTGTCAATATTTCACCATATGTTACCCATTATACTGCAATAATTTTTTTTATTATTATTTCTAGTCTTTCTTGACATAGTTGCTGTTTATGTATAGCTTCATTATACCTCATGTCATGCCTGTCTAATACATGTGCCAAGTTTTCTGATTGAAGTTTGACCTTTGCAAGACTTGCTGTTTTACTTCATGCATCTGGTTCTGTACGTTTTTTAGGTCAACCAGCTCAGCCTGTCAAAATGCATTTCAGTATAATTTTCATTAAATTCACAACTCATTACAACACACAAGAGAGTAAAGCATTAAAAGGGAGATAAGCCAAGAATACTTATTACATACTGCTCAAGGGAGATCACCCAAGACCACACATTTAGTTTCCAAGCTTTGTTTTAAAATTTATATTAGATTTCTGCCAGAGACTTTTCTATGTCAAAAATCAATATAAAAATCACAGTAATATTAATTTCATATTAATGTGATTTTCATGGGGAATTGATTTTAAGTATAGCTAATGCTGTATTATGAAATTATAGAGCGCTGAGGGAATTATGCCACTTAACTACCAAATAAGTCCATATAAGTCTGTAAAGTATGTGGAAGGGCTCTCTGATGAATCTTGATAAGGCGTAACACTTAATAGCCTTCCAGGGCCGTAGCCAAAGTGTGATTTTACAGGAGGCACAATCCCAACTTTGCTAGGGGTGTCGTGGGACATGCTACATGAAAATCTTTTTTAGCTCATAGCATGCAATTACTTTGTTTTCCAGTTATTTGAGAGATATTTTAAGCTATTTAAATCTATAACACTAACAGCATTTTATACATTGGCCCATTTTTACACCATTATCTTTAATACACATTGGTACTTTGGTAGTGTTTTAGATCCAACATAATAGTACCTATAACCCTTAGTAATAAGACTATTGACTTTGTATTATGATCCAGTGATACTGAACATATGATATGTGAATGGTACCGGTATGTCATATTCAGTTTGCAAGGGTAATTTATATTTTTGGGATGATTGTATTTTTTTACAAAAACTCTAATAAAAATGTGAACCATCACAAATTCTACTTGAGGCAAGTGCCTCCGTTTGCCTCAGTGTGGCTACAGCCCAGGGCTTAGCAGATCTGTAAGGTGGTATCAAATGCCAGCAAATCTGATGAAATGGTGAAGGAGGGTAACTGTGAGTGTTACCCCCGTCCTTCCATTTGTGCATGCAAATACTTCTGAAAGAATCTTTGTATTTAATTAATATTTGGTGTGTTGTTGTATCATTATAAAAGCAATTAATACAGGTTATATTCAGTATTGTGAATGCTGGTCAAATGGAATAAAAATTGATATGTAGTTGTATGGTGTTAAGCGACGCTTTCAACAATTTTTCAGTCATATCGCGACGGTGTCTATTTGAATCAGCATGCCCACACACTGCTTCACCTCGTCTTTTGAATTCTTGTCTGAGAGTATCCAAAATCACCAATATGCAATGAATATGACTGAGCCTAAATACAAAATTAAGTTGAAGTCATGTGACTTATATGATACGTGTTAAAAGGTATTGCAGTTTTAAGCGGGGGAAATATTTCAGTCTAATCTCGGCACCTTGCCCAAGTTAAGAAACTTTATATTATTTTAATATATCATTTTTTTGTGTTTTTTTTTTATAGGTAATATATGTATGGCAATAGGAGCTCTATGAGTATTTGTAATTTATATCTGAAAATGATGTACTCAAAAAAGGAGGTTTTGTGCTAAAATCTTGAGAGAGAAAAAAATGTTGATAAGCCCATAATAAATGAATTGCTAGATTATCATCCAAATTTTTCTTAAAAATGGGCAGGTCAGGAGGATTTTATTTTTTATTTTTTAATTTACTTTCTAAATTTTTTGATGTTTTTTTTTGTTTTTATGAAAATAAAAAGAGGGTGGAGGCGGCATGGAAATCAGAGGATGGGCGGGGATGATAATCTGGCAATTAATTTATTATGGCCTAATACATGTACATATATATGGAGATATTTATTTGTGAATAACCAAGACATAAATGTACAGACCAGACTTGACAAGTGCACCTAGCTACAATGCAAATCATAGATACAATATCAAGGCCTCTGCCAAACCAATAAATTTGGTGTCGACCATGACTTATATACTATGGATTTACATGCAACACATCTGGACTGGACAGACAATGTACATACATGAACTGATAGCTTTTTATGAGTAGGATTAAGTTAAGGATTCATGACTACTCACATGCTATATAAAGGACAGATTTATAAACCAGTTGGATCATAGAGATACTGTGAATTTATATATATTTAATTTCATAAAGGGAGGTAATTAAATTCACAAAAATGATATATATATTATTTTTATATACTGCCTTTAATTTAATTTTCATAAAAAAGCAACTTACATCAAAATTTTACTGTACAGAAGTTTCGAATCTGCCATCATTCATGAGAGAGCACAGGTACAGGTAGCCTGATTAGATAAGGCATGGATGGACAGCTTTTTCATTATTTGGATACTTCAACATTACTCTCCTTACTCAGGAGACGGAAGATTAATAATTGTCAAAAGGCTCCTGAGTGACATACAATATGTCACACTTGGGGAAAGGTCGCTGTACAGTAATACAGTAAATTGCAGTTTAAAAAGCAAGTCTGCCAAAAAATAAAGTTAATAAAGTTTTAAAAATTGTTTACATTGGATTTAAAAAAGCAAAAACCAAAACATAAATTTTAAATTTGTAGATTATTGCATGCACATGAAGATATGCAGGTTTTGCAGAAGATATAAGCTTATCTCCGCCTTAGCAAAATTCCACTGATAACTTTTGCATTTTACACAAAGGTTATAGCCTCCCTGATCACAGAAATATTTGCTATCGAAGTTGCCTTTGCCAAGTAGGAATATGTTTTAATCCAGACATTGACCTTTTTAAACATATATTACTTCATCTGAATTGGTAATCGCCACTTGACACTTCAACATTTAATACTGTTTTTGTATTCAGGTCATTTATACATGGAATAAAACAGATAAAAAATGGAATATTATGTGTGCTTTAACTTCAGGAGATAATATTGTGATTTTTTATACGCTGTTGGATTTGTGAATAATTTTCATTTATACAAATAGGATATAATCTAATTTATACAAATCTGAATGGTCTTGGCCCGTAATGGTCTAAATCATTTTTAAAACTGTCAGACTTATCTCTTACAGGTGAGATCATGGTTTTTAGCCTTAATTGGTATGAATAATAATTGTTACTTATTGGGAGGTATGGTGGTTCAAATCAGATTTATCCTATAGTCTTCATTTAAATGGCCGGGTCCGATTAGTTCAGTCGGTCATGTGTCTGACTATCAATCCAGGGGTCGTGAGTTCGAATCCCCGGCCCGGCAACAGCCTCCGTGATGATTGATATACAACATTGTCTCTCATTATCATTCGTCTCTCACCAGTGATTCAAGTGGGAAAGTTATTAGTTACTTGCGGAGACGGGGTGTACTCGAGTACTGGTTAATCCGAGGAAACAGTGGTTAGGTTAACTGATCGTCTGTTAGTCCTTGATGGCATAAAAATGACGCTAAATATTCAATCAATCAATCAATTCATTCAAATGTTGTGGTCAAGTTATTTCAGTCTATAATGAGATGTGAGCATGAATCCTGTTCCCCTACTGAATCTCTGTAATGAATGTTCATGAACTTTGTTCAGTGGCCCTGAGGCTCCTACATTAATACCTGTTAATGGAGAATTTGTTTGAATTAAGCTTTACCACAGTGTAGTTGTCATGATTTATTTGAATTTTGTTGTCACAATTGGCATGTCTCAGATAAAGCTATTTGTTTAATTAAATAGAGTCACCTTCAATAACTTATTGTATGGATACCAAACAGCTCATTTAACCCATTGATGTCATCCTTCATCATCAATCATTATCCTCATCACCTCTACACTACTTTCCTCATCATCAACAACACCACCTTTCTCATCAACATCATCATCATTAACAACACAGCCTTTCTCATCATCATCATCATCATCATCGTCATCAACAACACAGCCTTTCTCATCATCATCATCATCATCATCATCATCATCATCATCATCATCATCAACAACACAGCCTTTCTCATCATCATCATCATCATCATCAACACAGCCTTTCTCATCATCATCATCAACATCAACACTGCCTTTCTCATCATCATCATTATCATCAACAACATCACCTCTCTCATCATCAGCACCGTTGCCTCCATCCACCATGTTTGTCACCTTGTTCTCCCTCACTATCACACCTAGATTTCTGTTCATAAAATAATCTTCTTTTTCTCTAAAATAATCTGTCATAACTTTTTCTACATTAACATCAGAATAGAACAGTCTGACCAATACCTGCACCTGTACCAGATTTTTCTTTGTCTGACACTACAAGACTATCAATACTGCTACCAATACTTCTAATCAAAATTACCTTTGAAAATGAAAAAAATCAATTATCAGCTGTTGTGTGTGAGATAGGACAATCCCATCATGAAGTGGCTGAAGCTGTTGACAACAAACCTGGCACCAGATTAGACACGAATAATACAATTGAAGGTTGACAATTCAAGTTTAAATAATCTTGATAGGAGATTTTGACATTGTTCTTGTTTATTTTTTTTCCCGATTCTAATAGCAGATACAAATGTGTAATAATAACACTGTGTATTGTATTGGGATTGTTTGTGCTTTAATATTAAATACTAGTAAGCTGTTTTATTGTATTTACACTAAAAAAAACTTGGAATTATTTTTGTTGTATGCCATGGTGAGTGTTTATACTGATATCATCTTAAGACAGGTTGTTTTCAATCTGATTAGCACTGAATGTTACCTCCTGGTTCAATGCATTTGAGTTTGGTGCAGTTGGATTGTTTTTATTTGTATAAAGAGCAGTAAATTTCTGGGTGGGTCATAATGGGGATCTTGATGGTATTTAGAGCTCAGGATCATGATGTCTATTAATATAAACCTTGACTTTGAACTGTTTTTTTTCCCAGAAAGGATTGAATTAACTTTGCATTTTCGGATGAATTCAGCTAGTAAAACACTGACCACTGATGAAAATAAGATTGAAAAGTTTCAATTAAATTGTCTTAATGAGGTTACAAGTTTTATATACATTCATAGGTATTTTTTTTATGAAAAAAAACATTACCTTAAGATGGGCAGGAAACATGTATGGTAATATTATGATTGATTGATTGAATATTTAGCGTCATTTTTATGCCATCGAGGGCTAACAGACGATCAGTTAACCTAACCACTGTTTCCTGGGATTATCCAGTACTCGAGCACACCCCATCACCGCAAGTAACTGATAACTTTCCCACTTGAATCAGTGGAGAGAAACGAATGATAATGAGACACAATGTCGTATATCAATCATCACGGAGACTGTTGCCCGGCGGGGGATTTGAACTCACGACCCCTGGATTGATAGTCAGACGCGTAACTGACTGAGCTCATCGGGCCTGACTATGGTAATATTAATAATGGGCTATATTTTTATCGCTATCTTTGGATGAGTCATTAAGTGAATTGTTAGAACGGTGTTCTTCAACCTTGGTTTTATTTCAAGGTGGGCACTGATTCTGTTGGAGGTGGTTATTGTATTTCTGTCAAGTGTGAATTGTTCTTTGTCTTTCAAATTGTTGTTTAAAATCAGTAATCGAAGGTCATGACCCCAAATGCAAAGCTGCTTATATGGTATTCTACTTGTAACTTGTCTACGATCAATATCGACAAACACTGTAACAAAAAAAAGGTGACAATGTAATTAAGCATGAACAGGGATAATCCAAGGTGTACCATGGGATTGTATTACAGGTCAGTGACACCGGATATGTCCCTGTTTATTGGATGAAGTGATCGTAAACTGAAGGTTATGAAGTACTGCCAGGGTGGGCAAAGTTTAACAATTAATTGTTATTTTTGTGAACGCTAATAGAAGACTATTAAAGGTTCTGTTATTTGCCAATTTGGATTATTTTATTGAGGAAAAGTGTGAATGAATGTCCAACAGAATCTAAAAAAAAATAAAAAAAATTGATGAAGGAAGTATTACTGTGGCATGACATTCAGGTGGAAACTATTTTTTCATATATGTTTTACTATAAATAGTTGTACTATGCAGGTTTTTGAAGCTGGGATATTTACATTGCATTGATATCAGTGATACAATATGTCAAGCATCGTTTTTCTTCAGTAAGACACATCCACATATACTTAGTACTGGATCTCCCAAGGAAGCATTTGAGCGTTAGTTGTTTAACCCTTTACTTCATATAGATGCCTTTGGACATCTCTAATATTGAAAGTATTAATTCACCACGTATCAGCTAAAGGTGAATTATGTTTATATTAACTGACAGAGTGGAAAATAGTGCAGGAAGTGTTCAGATTGCTCGTTATGAGCAATCTGAACTCTTCCTGCACTGTTTCCAAAGGCCTTCTGTGATTGGTGCAGGAAAACGTGTATCTATGGAGTAAAGGGTTAAATCACACTTGTTTCATAATCGATGCTAGAAATAAACAAGTTAGAAATTTTATAATTTGAAATGAAATATTCTGTTTCCCTGCAATTAACCTGATGCGAGAACAGCTATCACACTGGCCATGTGGGGTTGTTTGTCCAAGGAAATACAATGTAGTGTTTACTTATATACTGTCAGCTTGTCTAAGGAAAATGGTGGAGATTGAACCAGTATCAATCCCTGATATCAACTTGTTTAATTGACAGCCGGTCAATTAGACTCATTTACCTTAAACAATACTTCAGTGACATAGTCAATTATTTGATGGTGAGAAAGATAAAATTCAGCAGCAATAAAGGATATGGGCAATCTTGAGTTGTAAACAGAAGCAACAGGGTTAATGGTTAATTAAATCATGTTGATACTGAAGGCAATTAGTCTGTCTTGTTTACTTCTGTTATCAGCATGATTAAGATAAGTGGTCTGTGAAGCCACCACATCTGTTAAGTTATTTGTAAAAAAAACGCCTTACAATCTTCGTATGGATGTTAAACGCAGGTTGTTGAATGGTGTTAAGCATCGTCGCTAAATTCTACAATTTTTCAGTTATATCTAACTGATGTTTGTTTGAGACAGTCACATTATGTTGACACAAGGTCAACGAGTCCTAGAACTATCATCTAAATGCTGAGCATCAAACAAGGAAACTTTAAGAACCATTTTTTCAAATTTTTAGTATGACCCGGCTGGGGATCGAAAATATGTAACTCTACCCCCTAGACCACGCTGCGGGTGTATTGTGTCTGAAGTGTGTGTCTCTTGTTTAGGGAGGTGTGAAATTCATGGTTTTACTGGTGTGGGTGTATTGTGGCTGAAGTGTGTGTCTCTTGTTTAGGGAGATGTGCAAGTATCATGGTTTTACTGGTGTGGGTGTATTGTAGCTGAAGTGTGTGTCTCATGTTTAGGGAGATGTGCAAGTATCATGGTTTTACTGGTGTGGGTGTATTGTGGCTGAAGTGTGTTTCTCTTGTTTAGGGAGATGTGCAAGTATCATGGTTTTACTGGTGTGGGTGTATTGTGGCTGAAGTGTGTGTCTCTTGTTTAGGGAGATGTGCAAGTATCATGGTTTTACTGGTGTGGGTGTATTGTGGCTGAAGTGTGTGTCTCTTGTTTAGGGAGATGTGCAAGTATCATGGTTTTACTGGTGTGGGTGTATTGTGGCTGAAGTGTGTGTCTCTTGTTTAGGGAGATGTGAAAGTATCATGGTTTTACTGGTGTGGGTGTATTGTAGCTGAAATGTGTGTCTCTTGTTTAGGGAGGTGTGCAAGTATCATGGTTTTACTGGTGTGGGTGTATTGTGGCTGAAGTGTGTTTCTCTTGTTTAGGGAGATGTGCAAGTATCATGGTTTTACTGGTGTGGGTGTATTGTGGCTGGAGTGTGTGTCTCTTGTTTAGGGAGATGTGCAAGTATCATGGTTTTACTGGTGTGGGTGTATTGTGGCTGAAGTGTGTGTCTCTTGTTTAGGGAGGTGTGAAAGTATCATGGTTTTACTGGCGTGGGTGTATTGTGGCTGAAGTGTGTGTCTCTTGTTTAGGGAGGTGTGAAAGTATCATGGTTTTACTGGTGGGGGAATATTGTGGCTGAAGTGTGTGTCTCTTGTTTAGGGAGGTGTGAAAGTATCATGGTTTTACTGGTGTGGGTGTATTGTGGCCGAAGTGTGTGTCTCTTGTTTAGGGAGGTGTGCAAGTATCATGGTTTTACTGGTGTGGGTGTATTGTGGCTGAAGTGTGTGTCTCTTGTTTAGGGAGATGTGCAAGTATCATGGTTTTACTGGTGTGGGTGTATTGTGGCTGAAGTGTGTGTCTCTTGTTTAGGGAGATGTGCAAGTATCATGGTTTTACTGGTGTGGGTGTATTGTGGCTGAAGTGTGTGTCTCTTGTTTAGGGAGATGTGCAAGTATCATGGTTTTACTGGTGTGGGTGTATTGTGGCTGAAGTGTGTGTCTCTTGTTTAGGGAGATGTGAAAGTATCATGGTTTTACTGGTGTGGGTGTATTGTGGCTGAAGTGTGTGTCTCTTGTTTAGGGAGGTGTGAAAGTATCATGGTTTTACTGGTGTGGGTGTATTGTGGCTGAAGTGTGTGTCTCTTGTTTAGGGAGGTGTGAAAGTATCATGGTTTTACTGGTGTGGGTGTATTGTGGCTGAAGTGTGTGTCTCTTGTTTAGGGAGATGTGCAAGTATCATGGTTTTACTGGTGTGGGTGTATTGTAGCTGAAGTGTGTGTCTCTTGTTTAGGGAGATGTGAAAGTATCATGGTTTTATTGGTGTGGGTGTATTTTAGATCATCTTCATGTTTCCATCAGTAAATATTGTCTTCCACTTGCTGCTAATTAAAACATCAATCACACATATAAAGAAAGTATGTGGAGACCATCTGAAATCTCCACTGCATTTGTAAACTGTCTCAAATCTGCACCTCTATATTGTTGAAGATGCTTATTTATAAACATCTCCTGTCAGATTTGTGAAACTGCTGAACTAGTATCATTCTTATCAACATATTATAAGTGTTTTTGTAGCAAATGTTTTGTACAATGAATGCCATAACAGCATCTCTGGGGGACTCTCACTGGTGCAGTCTTTAAGATTTGCTGATGTGTTCAGAATTTTAGATGGAACTCTGCAGAAGAATAGGGGCAGGAATGGGTATAAGGGAATTGGTAATTATAAAAATGTGAATCGTTATGGGAAGAGATGTTGATGGAGAGAGTGAGTGTGGGGTTGAGTTAGTTTGACTACAAGCTGTACCAGGGGATGCTGTCCCAACCTCCCATTTGTGCACCAGAACCAACATATTCTTCCCCTACCATAGATTTGACAAATATGTATTGCAGCCCCCTTATATGAAATGCTTAACTTAACCCCTGTGTTGAAAATAAATGAAACTTGTGGGGAAAAAAGATAGATAGATGAAAGAAAGAAAGAAAGAAAGAAAGAAAGAAAGAAAGAAAGAAAGAAAGAAAGAAAGAAAGAAAGAAAGAGGGAGGGAGGGAGGGAGAGAGAGAGAGAGAGATCCCCTGTTCAAACCCACTCTTGGGTTTTTACAATTTGTAGATCAGAGTTGAAAGATATTAAATAAATCCTAAATTTATTGGAAACAGCTGCTCCAAACTAATGAAATAGAAGTGATGTCGAAGAATATTATCCATTTATTGATCCATTTTGAACTGGGTCCACAACCTGAGGGTGGGTGTAAGATGATTTGGAACAAAGGGCCACTCTGTGTTTTCATGGTTACCAAGCCTTGCATGCGGCTGATTTTGTGCATATCACTGGATAATTTGTGCATGTGTCTGGTGATTTTAAATTACAGTTTTATACATGTGTGTCAGAATATTTAAACAGATTTTGTGCATTTCGGCGAAAAAAAAATGATAATGGCATGTGTTTTGTATTACGGAGATTTCACCTGAAACGGGCTTTATGTGTGGCAAATGCGGATAGCAGAAAACAAATTGTAGGAGGTAGGGCAAGTGAGAGGAATGAGGAGATTCTTGATCTGAAGGTGTTTAATGATATAATTGGGAAAATTTTTGGATGTTGTTGCGCGGTGATTCACTCGAGCTTGGTAGATATCAAGTTTTGTATATCTGTCGAATGGTGGATTATATTATGACTGTGTAGCTTTAATTTCCATGCTAGAGGGAATTTGAATCTTTTTTAAGATTTGATATTAATTCAAACAGAGAATGAATGTGGGTTTTTTTTTGTTCAATGATCTCATCTTGGTGAAATTTGTTAATTTGTAAAAGCACATTTTTTTATATTTATTTTATTTTAAAAATTATAACATTCTTATACACAGAACAATTTTTAAGTAGTTTTTAAATTCATTTCTCTTGGACGTCAATTGAAGAAAGAAATCTTAGCTTAATTAAGATATTTTTTATACGCTTTGTTCTTTACAGATTGAAAGAACTAATTAATTGGTAAATTGGAGAATTTTTTTTATTCCTTTATTATATTGTTTCTTGTTTTATTGTATAAAATTATTACACATACATAATAAATTATATTCAAGCAGTATAATGATCCTCAAAGATTAAAATTAATATATATTCATGTTTTGGATATTGAGGTTTATATGGTGACGCACAGTAGATGGGGAGACAATGGATGCTTTGTTTTATCTGGAATGACTGGGAGTTACCTTGGAGATAATGAGATTACTTAGCCAGTGCAGCCAGCGTGTAGGAGGAGATAGGATGTAACAATGTTATTAATGACATTTGAATTAGTCAGGAAGATAAAAACTTTAATGCTCTATCTGTGTAGAGAGTCAAGTGGGGATCAAGGATTTCTTTGTAAAATTGACATGATAAATTTAAAACAATTGAGATGATATGCTGTAATATTTGTTATTTCATTTATTTATTGGTATCGTGTTGTGATAAAAAAAATTTAAATATATATTTGCACATGGGGTAATACAGCCAAGAAATAGTTTTGTTGATATATTATGTATTGTGTGACCATCTTGCAGTACCATTCCATACTGTTACATTTTTATACTAGACTGACACTGTTACTGTTTGACTTACTGCAGTTCCTGGAAGTGAGACCACCCTGTTACCAACTCTCTGTAGACTGTGTTACTGTTTGACTACTGCAGTACCAGACTGCCCTGCTACCGGCTGCCTCTAGACTGTGTTACTGTTTGACTTCTGCAGTACCTGTCCACCCTGTTACTGACTCCATCTAGACTGTGTTACTGTTTGACTACCGCAGTACCAGACTGCCCTGTTACAGGCTGCCTCTAGACTGTGTTACTGTTTGACTACCGCAGTACCAGACTGCCCTGTTACCAGCTGCCTCTAGACTGTGTTACTGTTTGACTTCTGCAGTACCTGTCCACCCTGTTACTGACTCCCTCTAGACTGTGTTACAGTTTGACTACCGCAGTACCAGACTGCCCTGTTACCAGCTGCCTCTAGACTGTGTTACTGTTTGACTTCTGCAGTACCTGTCCACCCTGTTACTGACTCCCTCTAGACTGTGTTACTGTTTGACTACCGCAGTACCAGACTGCCCTGTTACCGGCTGCCTCTAGACTGTGTTACTGTTTGACTACCGCAGTACCAGACTGCCCTGTTACCGGCTGCCTCTAGACTGTGTTACTGTTTGACTACTGCAGTACCAGTCAACCCTATTACTGACTGCCTCTAGAATGTGTTACTGTTTGGCTTCTGCAGTACCTGTCTACCCTGTTACTGACTCCCTCTAGACTGTGTTACTGTTTGATTTCGGCAGTACCTGTCCACCCTGTTACTGACTCCCTCTAGACAGTGTTATTGTTTGACTTCTGCAGTAAAGTTCACCCTGTTACTGACTCCCTGTAGACTGTGTTACTGATTGACTTATGCAGTACCAGTCCACCCTGTTACTGACTCCCTCTAGACTGTGTTAATGTTTGACTACTGCAGTACATGGGGCATTCCATCCTGTTACAGCCACCCACCAGACTGTGTTACTCTGTGCCCGACACACAGCCGACCCTGCAATTTGCGCACAGTAGGTCTACTTTATCATAGAAATGTGTGTGGACTATCAGATATTATATGTAATTTGAAAGTGAAAAGCTTTTATATCTCAGTTGGAATGGTTAATGGTGATACACAAGGCTTTGAAGTATTAGAAAATGATAACTCAGCTATGATGTTCTATTTGCATGTACATGAATTATCAAAGGATCACTTTACATATTGGCTGTGTAATTTATTACGCTGTTGGAGGTTTTTCTTTACTATTTTAACGAAATTTTATTTGGAGTCATTGATTTGTATGTAATTCAAATGTAACATAGAGATATATTCTGATATGGTATAAGTACTATTAGTGGGCTGGGAATGTAATGGATAGTGTTGGCCGCTCAGGCCAGAGGTTGCGGGTTTGTTCCCCTGCTTGACCTGATGCCTCTCATAATACAACACTCATTACTGGTTCTACCCAGGAAGCGGACTCCGGTTCAAATAAGCTTTGAGTTGTCATTGCAATCAAGCTAAAATAAATTAGTATAAAGTAAGTACTGTTAACACAATAGCGACTGATACAGTTGTCAGTGAAAGTTTGAATCATTACTGAAATTTATTTAAACTGTTTTATGACATTTAACTTTGGTTGATTGGTGCAGTTTATGTATACATCTATATATCATATGTATTTTTGCACTTGCCAATTAAGAGTTTCGTATCTGCCGGAGGATTGCCAGAAGTTTCTGTGTTGATGTTTTTTGTCAGGATTAATTTTGTATTTTATAGCTAGCTGAATACTTTAACATCTGACTCATGGTTCATGTGAAGTTTTATTTTTTATCTAAAGAAAATTTTCTTGAGGGGTTAATTAAACAATATAATATGATGATTGTTTATTCTAGCAACAGTTGTTGTATGGTGTTAAGCGTCGCTTTCAACAATTTTTCAGTCATATCGCGACGGTGTCTACTTGAGACAGTATTCTGAGCGCTGTCACACTGGAGTATCATACCGCAGACACATGGTATGATACCCCACCCAGTCACATTATACTGACACCGGGCCGACCAGACCTAGAACTCTACTCTAAATGCTGAGCGTCAAGCGAGGAAGCTTCTAGTACCATTTTTAAAGTCTTTGGTATGACCCGGCTGGGGATCGAACCCATGACCTTCCGCATGCGAGGCGGACCCTCTACCACTAGACCACGCCGCGGTCTCTAGCAACAGTGATTAAGAACAGGAGCTGGATAAACTCTAGCACTTGGAGGGTGGTTAAGCAAATTTCAGTAGATTATTCTGTGTGCTTAATATTGATTCAGTGGAATTTGGTTTGTTTATTACTCCAATGATTTATGATGATGAATTTTAGCATTATCGTTGCCTGGCTTCTTGTTATTCCTTTCGGTAGGCTCTGAAATGTGACAGAGAAAAATATTGCAGTTATTAAAATTGGAACAGGTCCGAGTGTTGGTCGCTCATGCCAGAGGATGCTGTTGCGATCACCAGCTCACCCCGAAGTACTGGTTCTACCAAGGAAGTGGACTCAAGAGCGGTTCATATAAGCTCTGAGCTTTCTTCGCAATCGAGCTAAAATGAATTGGAATAAACTAAAAAATCTGAAATGACACTTTCTCTGAGGAGATTCTGTAATTTTGATATTTGCATACATTTAAACTTAATTATGTCAGAATAATTAGCAACCGTCATAATTTTGGACAACAGAAAAGTACAATGACTGAATAAATTGATATTATTTTTTTTTTGTGATCATTAATTAATATAACACTGTTTAGGTCACAGTTAAGCTCGGCTCTGGTGTGGGTGGGGGTAAGGAAGGATACAGTGGAAGACAGAAAACCACTCCTTACACTTATTTTAATATACTCAGATAATACGCTCGGGTATGTGGGTTGCACGGTTTTCTTTGTCATATTGGGCGACAGATAGGAAGAAGTTTCTTGCTAATAAACACTGTCAAATATGACTTTGGTGTCAAACTTTTAATTACAACTTTAAGTTTGAGTTTCGATAGGCTAAATGTATGTGACCGTCACAACGAATACCATTTAGTCTCCATTATAGTACTTTGTTATATCGCAACATTTGCCATTTCCTTGTACATTGTATGCTATTGTATTATGTACATGCTAATGTATTATTGTACATCCGTATGGATGACATGTTAGCATCTGACAAGGTGATAAAAATGGTTTCAGTGACACCAGTAGCACATTCATGTTGGAAGGATTTTGAATTTATAAAAACATATCTGATTTAAGGCGGCCAGGCCATTGTTGATGTTCTGGTCCGCGAAGGTTTAAACTTGCAATATACACCCCCACCTGTCATTATAATCGTTTCAAAGGACCACTACTTTTGTGCTTGCTTGCCCATTCACACACATACACACACACAAACACTGTCCTACTCTTTCTATATAATGTTTAAGAATAAAATTGAAAGCTAATAATTTTCTTTTAAAAGTAATGTCCATAGACAAAATTGTTTTCAACTTTTTCTCTATTTGACCTGGCACCATTTTCTTTACCAGACTTTTCCATGCATGTATTTTGGATCATTCTGTTTAAATTGTGTAAACATAACCTAACTCAATCTATTGGTTACATATCACATTCAGGTCTGGGTCTACATTGTTTGCAAATGGTACTTTGATGTGATCAGCAGGTTTTCATTTGCAAAAATAATTGGTAAAAGGGAAATTTATTAATTCTGCTCAACTTACTAAATTTCATACTTGGTTTATAATATCTTATATAATAGATGGGATGGGTCATCATGTTGTTGTACAGTAGGTACCAGGAGTGACACATAGGGATTATCTTGTTGACTCTCGAACAATGCAATGGCTTTGAAATCCTGTGTAAATATATGACTGCATATTAATGGTTTATTGAACATAACGTCATTTCATCGAGGTGTTCCCCTTGGTCTGGTGGTGTGGATGGATGGTTTTTCTGCTCAGATTAATTTGGAAGCTGCCTTCACCAAGGAGCTGGGCCCGATTAACTCAGTGGGTTACGCGTCTGACTGTCAATCCAGGGGTCGTGAGGGCGAATCCCCGCCTGGCGACAGTCTCCGTGATGATTGATATATGACATTGTGTCTCATTATCATTTGTCTCTCACCACTGATTCAAGTGGGAAAGTTATCGGTTACTTGCAGAGATGAGTGTGCTCGAGTACTGGTTAACCTTTCAGGATCCCAGGAAACAGTGGTAAGGTTAACTGATCGTCTGTTAGCCCTTGATGGCATGAAAATGACACTAAATATTAAATCAATCAATCATTCACCAAGGACACTGGACATATAATGCCATATATTTATAACCGTTACATGTGTTGGAAATAACGTTAAACCCCCTTCATTTCACCAATGAGTGATAACTGCGTAGGAGGTTAGAATCTTGTTTGAAAAAGTAGTGAATGTTGTAAACATATATGTCGTTAACTTAACAAATAGATGTAATTATAAACATTAACTTCTGTCATTTATCATAATTAATTTATGCAAAAATTGGTTATTTACCACTATTAGTCATAAGATACATTAATGAGTGATAGGAAGGGACATTATTGTCTGCATGCAGTGTTTTGAGGAAATTACTAGATTTATATAATAAAGTCTTCAGTCTAGAGGCAATTTTATTTTTTTAAAACTATTTATATTAATGTATATTTCTTTACAAGTCAGGTTTGCTTATTTATTTGTATTTTTAAAAGTTTATTGTCTTCTTGAACTTCACACTTGTTATGTACAGTAGGGTCCTCCGTGGCGGAGTGGTTCAAGATGCTAATAATAAACATCTTGATTCTAAAGTTATTTGTATATATAACCCTTTATTTCATAAAGACGCCTTTGGGCAGCTCTAATATTTAAAGCGTTAATTCACCGCGTATTAGAAATGGATGAATTATGTTAATATTAACTGACAGAGTGGAAAACAGTGCAGGAAGTGTTCAGATTGCTCGTTACGAGCAATCTGAACTCTTCCTGCACTGTTTTCAAAGGCATTATGTGGTTGGTGCGGGAAAACACGTACCTATGGAGTAAAGGGATATTGAAAGGGGAGGGCCATAACTAATGTTGCTAGAACTTGTGGTCCAACCAGTTTGCTATGTGAATTATGCAATAAAATATGTTTAAACCAATATACATTTACCTCTCACCGCTGAGGACGTGGGTTCAAGCCCAGCTTGGCCAAAAATCTTTGTGAGAAATTTTGCCAATTACCTGCAGAAGGATGGTGGTTTTACTCAGTCTGAGGTCTTCCTCCACCAATAAAACTGGATATGCCATATATAAGCTGAAGTGTGTTGAAAATGGCGTTAAACCACATTCAAAAAATATTCATGGTGAGGCCTTCATCCACCAATCAAACTGGATATGCAATTTATAACTGAAAAAAATGGTGTTATAACCCATTATTCCTTTTTTTTCTCCCTAAAACATGATTTACCTACATGATTATGTATAAGGGCAATATATTGATTAAATTAATATAGATCTATGTAAATACTGATTTCTTGCA
Source organism: Panopea generosa (assembly GCA_029582155.1). Lineage (NCBI taxonomy): Eukaryota > Metazoa > Mollusca > Bivalvia > Adapedonta > Hiatellidae > Panopea > Panopea generosa. Next base: position 59,838,060 of record CM055908.1, on the reverse strand, counting down.
TAAACATGGGTAAGATTCAATTTCTACATTGTGTCCCTTTAAATTATCATTTATAAATTAGCATTTTGTCTGTTTTCTCATATCTAAAACTGGAGAGAGGATAAGTCACATGTGGCTAAATAGAAGAAGGAAAAAAAATATTACAGGTAGTTAAAAAAGATTAATTTATATGTGGTACTACTGCACATTTTTCACAGATGAAATGACACACTGGCTTCCTTCCCAGTGTGAAAACATAAAGTTGTGTAAATACTGGATTAGACTTAAGTGTTTCGGCACTGTAGGGCTTTCAGATAATCAGAAACTTGGTGATGTGGTCTGTGAGGAATATTATTCTTAAGTGTTACCTAATTTGAGAAGCTGATGTTAAAAGTCAGCTGGAGGTTGGCAGGTAAAGATCTGGTTATTGTTGTTTATATTTCATATGCAATCAAACTTGTCTTTAGCAGCATGTCAAGGGAAGAAGGAAAAGCAACCTTTTAAGATGGGTTGTTGCTTAATACAGGTTAAGTTTGAAAGCATAGAAATGGGAAATAGCAAATGTGGCTGCTTTAGACAAGAGGCTGCTTAATAGAGGTGACTGCTTTTACAGGGTTTTACTGTAGTATAATATCAGTTTCAATGTTTTGATTTAATGATTCTTTTAATTGATTTAGGGTGTTTTAATACTATCCATGTATTGTCTTTAGATGATTAAAACAGACAGGAGTTGTTGTTGTTGTTTTATCTGATCTGTACATCTTACTGATCAGTTTACCCAGATTGTGTGACATTATAAATGAAGGAAAGAAAAACAGTCGAGTGACCCCTAAGGCCAAAACAGAACGTCTGATGTTTGACCAAATGAAAGCTTTAATTGTTTGTTTACTTGTGTGGCAATAGCTAGCTGTAAAATAGTTTTGGACAATTTTGGACGATGGTGTTGCAAGGAGAAGTTGTTGACAGTATTATAGATTGGATTATTTGTCTGGCCTGGTTGTTTACCTATGATTTACCTGGATAATGGAGGAGATTTCTCTCAGTGTGTACATGAAGATAACAGGCCGCTGAATGTGTAAACATCGCTGTAATTACTTTCATTTCTTTTCATTTCATCTTCGTTGTGACTGGTTCAAAGTTTAAATTATACTCAGAGAGCTGGCTAAATGTGGTGATGAAAGTTTCAGATCTAGATTTACATAATTAAATAGACAGTCTACATGCATACATGTGCTGAAATCAAAATGGCAATGGTTGTGTCTTAAGTAGAAGTTTTAAATGTGGATGTACATAAATTTTAAATGTAACCTACTCGTGTGTATGTTGAAATTGAATTGAACTTTAGATTGCAAAGGTTATGTAAGATTAAAGTTTCATATCTGGATTTGTATAATGAAATACCATACATGCATATTTATGTTGAAATTTTTAGATGGCAAAGACTACTTGTCTTAGATGCAAGTTTAAAATCTGGATTTATTTGTTACGATTACTGAATATGTGATGATTTCCGGTAATGTTGAAATGAATTTGAAATGCATTTTTAAGTGGCAAAGGTTGTTTTTAAATACATGAAAGCTTCAAATCTGGATTTATATGTTTTGCTGATTACCCTAATGATGAAGATTGAAATTGGAAGTTTGTCTGATGAAAGCTTTAAATCTGGATATATATAGTTGTGTGTTAAAATCTTGAATATTGAATCGAATTTTTGAAAGTTTGTCTTATGGCTGTTTTAATGTTACAAAAGTTTTTCATATTATTGTAAGTTTGTTGCATTGAATTTCTAGTTTGTATTTTCTTTTACTTGTTCATAAAAGCAGGTGTTAACTTGAATATTTGATTTTTTGTGAGAAGATCTTTTTTGTCTTACTCAACAGAAGTGTAGATTCATTCTCATGTTTTAACCATAACTGCTAAATACTGCCAGTAACTTCTTGTGTCTTGTGGAGATTTATCAATAATGGGAGAGTGATCTGTGTCAGTTCTTATAAACCTATTACCGAATATCTACAGGTGTCTGGAACTGATCCAGTCTGAAGCTCGGAGAAGCTTGGCAGTTCGGTAACATAGTTTGCGAGTCAGTGTCAAGTGTAATGGCTCATAATAGAAATGATCCAAGTACCTGAATGTATGTCACTAATACAATAAATCATTGGTGGCTATAGCATTCGTATCAAGTTGATCATTTTGACAAAATCCATATCAGTGGGTCATTATAAAAATCAGCTGGCAGTGACATTTTACTAGTGTTGGACTACATATTGGATGAATTAGACATATTCTTGAGAGAAGCTCTACTGCTGTGCATGAAAAAAAATGTATAAAAGTTTGTAAACCAACTGTTTGGATTTTTACCTTATCTCAGTCGGATTATATCTCGAACAGATAGTTAGTGTGTGCCTTCAGTTCAAGACAGTTATGTACTGGTTGTACATTTTGACATAGATATGTTATATTGTACCTGTGATGATGAATTTTTGTGAACATAAAATAGACAAGTTCCCAGTTAGATAGATGGTTACAGATTATGGATAAATGTCTACCCCTGGGAGCTTTGGACATTTTCCAAAGCTCGCAGAGAGCCAAGATGGCTGCGGTGGCGGAGAAAGATGCGAAATCTACCCCCATAATAATGGAGGACATGAGCTTATTTTACTATCGACAGTTGGCAATAAGTCTTCAGGTAATTATTAATACATCATTCTTGTATAATCTGCTGGAAATAATATAATTATATATAATTTTGCTTTAAAACTAGATGTTCGAACATTTTTGTTTGTTTTTTTCTGATCATTGTTAAACTTCCTGTGTTTTCTCTCATCAATGTCACATTTGACAATGGTATCTACATCTTGTATTCTTTGTTGAAAGTATAATGCGATGGTTAATTTGCTTTCAAACTAAAATGTCTTGTCTTGTTTTCATTCATTCTGATCTTTTTTCATGTCATCTTTAAACTTCTCTGTTCTCTCATCAATGTCAATGTCACATTTTTTTGGCAAGGATATAAAAAGTTTCATTAAAATTTAGCCTTTGGCTGTTCATGATACACTTGGTTTTGTACATGATCATAGTTGTCTACCGGTCTTATATAGTCTTTTATATAGTCTGTTTGAAGCAGATTTAAAATATATACCAGTCCCTCTAGAAAGTCTTTGCATTTTGTATCACAACATTTCTGTCTTCTGCTGTTGTTTTTAGCTTGCTGGGACAAAGTCCAAGGAAAGCTATTGCCATGACCCCATCGTTGTCGGCGTTGGTGTCGGCGTCTGTAGACACCCAGGTTAAACTTTTGTGTTTAAGTTTAAGATATCTATGCAACCACTCATTGGATGTGAATGAAACTTTGCATGTGTGTTCACCATCATCAATGGAACACACACAGACAAGAACCCTAACTCTGGATTGCATTTTGGCACAGTTATGGCCCTTTTTGGACTTAGACACCCAGAGGCGAGCTTTGTTGTCTTCTGACAACTCTTGTTTTGTTGTATGATGTTTTACTGAGCATCAACTTATATTGCGACGATGTCTACTTGAGACAGTGTTCTAAGCACTGCCACACTGCAGTATTATACCACAGACACATGGTATGATACCCCACCCAGTCACATTATAATGACACTGGGCCGACCAGACCTAGAACTATCCTCTGAATACTGAGCACCAAGCAAAGAAGCTTCTAATATCGTTTTTCTGAGATGTCAAGTCTTTGGTATAGTCCAGCCAGGGATCGAACCCAGGACCGGCAAACCTCTACCCCTATACCACTGCTGCGGTTTTATGTCTTCTGCAAAATTTAATGCTGATTGTGTGTTAATTTGTTTCTCAAATGTAAGTGTTGGATGGTCCTGGGACATTGTTGTGTTTTTTTATTTAAAGAGTTAATAACCTTGATATGTATATATATATTATTGAAAATATTTTCGTGTGCTGTGTGTTCAGAAACATTGACAAACCCAACCGTTCAACCCTGCATTGGATATAATAAGCCCGTACCTTTAGCCTGCCAGATCAGTTGGTACCTTTACTACCAGACCATTTGGTATCCTTATTACCAGGATGGGAAGACCACCAGTCCCGCTCATGTGTCACCTTGTGAATTGGCAACATTAAGCACTTAGGATCAGCTTTAGTTTCCTTTGTGTTAAAATTCCAGTTATTGCACGAGGACTTGGTAGCCATCTTACAATCCTCAGAGCAGAAATATCAGTGGACTGACTTACTGATGTTGATTAATACATGATATTTTACGATTGTTTGAATATCATTGAGTCTACATTTCTGTCTGAGGTGGCTTTATAAAAATAAAATCATTTTAAAATAGTGTTTGTTGCTGCTTCTGGCCGACCCTAACAATAAAAAAAATCATTAAAAAATTTTTTTGGTGTTTATACAAAATATTCTCAGTCATTACAATGTCATGTCCTTAAAAAGATTCTCTTATTGATTGGGGAAAAAAAGAATTAACCTACATACCTACCCACCCCCTAAATAGTATGAGTTGGAAGTGGCAAACAGTTTTCTTATGGCTCATCTAAGTATTTGTTGATAAACATTTAAACACAAATTAAATTCATTGTATATTCTAATCGTTAATTGACATTTAGGTATACAGAGATTTTTTTAATCGAAAGGAAAATTTACATTTCAGTGGTAAGTTTGACACACAATGGCGTCATTCATCACTCAGTATCGGAGATGGTACAGGATGTTTGCAAGCTGGTTTTATTGCCGCCTTGTTACTTTCTTTGATATTAAATTAAAGCTATTGAAAAAAAGATAATTTATTCATAAGGTGGTTTTACAGGATATTAACATAACACTCATGCACACTTGGCTGAAAAAGCCACGACTCACTTAAATTTGTGGTGAGTTTAGCCGAATTTCATGTGATGTTAAAATGATTGATTGATTGATTATCTAGCGTCATTTTTATGCCATTGAAGGCTAACAGACAATCAGTTAACCTATCCACTGTTTCCTGATCCTTGAAAGTTAACCAGTACTCGAGCACACCCCATTCCGCAAGTAACTGATAACTTTCCCACTTGAATCAGTGATGAGAAACGAATGATAAGAGACACAATATCATATATCAATCATCACAGAGACTGTCTCACGGCGGGGATTCAAACTCACGACCCTGGATTGATAGTTAGACGCGTAACCGGCTAAGCTAATCTTGGACATCAATTCTTGTTTGACCTGATGGCATAATTACTATACTAGAACATACGTACATTATTGACATCAAATAACAAGAAACTTAACTCTTTCTTTTTTCATGTCATTGCAATAATGCCACAATGGTTTACCTGGTCAATTATCCAACCAAAAACTGTCTTGAAAGGGAATTCATTTATAGTATCAGTATGTCAATTCAGGCTTCTCCATGGTGCTATATCTTTCAAAAGCTTATATTTCTTTAAATCTTCATTTTTCTTAGCATATCTTTTCTTGTTTTAATGCATAAAATGAAACATACTAAATCTTTTACTGATAAATTTATACCAATTTTACTATTTTAAAATGTGAATCTATTTTAATGAGTGCTCTATACATCGCTTGAAAATGTTTTTGGGCAGCCCTTAAGTGTGCATGCTCTTACCCCAGCTCTTGAATTCGGACTTGTGGAGAACCCTGCAATTAATCGACTTAAAGATTGTTTAATTTGAGGAGGTCTTCCATGGCTGAGTGGTCTAAGGCACTGTTCTCTAGTGACCATTTACCTGTCAACACTGGCGTTGTGTTTGAGACCACCTTGGTAAAAAAAACTGCATGTGGTCAAATTTGCCAATTACTTGAGGAAGGACTGAGGTTATACTTAGTTTTATTCCGTTGTTTCCCGTCATCAATAAAATTGGATAATTTGCCCTATACAGGCTTCTCCACAGGCCATTTAAGCACTGGGGAACCCCAGCACTTGACTATCAGAAATGGTATTCCCCTAGTGCTCTAGTGCTTGAATTCTTTAACAAAATTTTGCAATAGCTTACTTTCCTCTAAATCATATTTTTTCTTTGCATATCTTTTCTCATTTGAATGCCTAAAATTAAACATACTAAATATGATGACTATCTGATTAATACAAATTTTATGAGTGCAATATATTTCAATAAGTGCCTTACACAGAAAATGTGATGAAGGTATTTACACGCTCTTACCCCAGCGCTTGCATTCCTTCCTGTGGAGAACCCTGCTATTTGTAACATGTTTTTGTGATGAAAATGGCATTAAAACAAAGAAAATTATAGATTGCTAAAAGTAATGCTTTACACCATACTCTAGAATACAGATGGTGACAGGATGGATTGTAATACTGCTTGTTTAAAGATGCAATCGCAGATGATGATTTAAGTTTCCCTGAGTCATTCATTAAACAAACGGAAATGAAAAATGGCTGTAATCAGATGTCAGGATATTGTCAATATTTGCTGGCTTTAAACTTAGATGGCCAGTCTAGCCATGTAACCTTTATCACTTCACAAAAGGATTAGGAAACAGGATTATAGTTATTTTTCATCCATTTTTTTGCTTGTAAAAAAAGAGTAAAATGTGGTTGTGTGGTCATGACACCAATTGGTATTTTGGTATGTATGGGTATATTGATATTTAGATAAATTGAATTATTTTTGCTACTCCTTCGTTCCTGGGATGCAATAGGTACTAGACACACCCTATCTCTGCAAGTGACTGACAACTTCCCCACATATTCAGAGACACAAGTTGACTGTCAAAGTTCATGACCAATCATTACAAAGATTGGGGTCAGGTGTAATTCAACCCCTGGCACATTTGAACTGAGCTAGCCAGGATGGCACTGACATAAGTAAGTTAACAGTAAAGTAGGTGTACTCTAGTCCCTGAGTCTGGCTAGGGCAACTGCAAACTGCCCTAATGTAATAAAACAATAATTTGATTCTGTTAAAACTCTGATTCATGACACCTGTGATTCACCCACAAACTACCTGGAAATCCCTCTTACCTTCCACATGTTCCTGTCTCCTGGTACTTAGCAACCAGAAATTAATTTTGCCGTCTGCCAATATTTCAATGTCTGCTTCTCTCCAATTTTCATTGTTGGATATTTGTACAGCTGAGTGTCAAATATTGATAAACTCTCCTTTAGTGAGTTTCAGCAGCAACAATTGATTGTTATTGATACGATAATATTCCATCATTCTTTTAAATTGCCTGCTTTTATAAATGATACAAAATTGATGCCACCAATAGTGCTGTCAGATTATATAGTATTTTTTTCCCCCAAGAGCCTTTAGAAATACATGTACGGGTATCTTTACATGACCCTTGGGCCCCGGTTAGCTTATGTAGTTGGTAGTTCAGTTTGAATCCCCGCCTGGCCACAATCTCTGTGCTGATTGATATGGGACATTGCATATCATTGTTATTCGTCTCTCACTGCTGATTCAAGTGGGAAAGTTTTCAATTTATTACAGAGATGGGATGTGCTCTAGTACTGGTTTACCTTCCAGGGTCCCAGGAAATACGGTTTAGGTACGGTTTAACTGATTTTCTGCTAGCCCTTGATGATAGTGAAATGTTGCTAAATATTCAAAATCTTTACAAGGCATTGCAAACTTCACTGTAACTTGTTGCATGTGTTCTTTCAGCTCGCTATTTAACAGTGATTTATCAAACATCGGTCATAATTGAATAATTGATTGAAAATTCTCATCCAATTGATGAAATTGAATAATCTAATACAATGGAGTTTGGCTAATTTTTTTTATTTTTATTTTTTAATTTCGTTTAACGCCATTTTCAACACATTTCAGGTTATATAATTATGGCATATCCAGTTTTACTGAAGACCTCAGACTGTATCAGACTGAGTAGAACCACCGTCCTTCCGCAAGTAACTGGAAACTTTCTCACATAAAGTTTTTAGAGCAAGCAGGACTCGAACCTACGACCTTAGCAGTGAGAGGTTAATGATCTTGAGAAGGCGCCTTAGACCACTCGGTCAGTCAAGTCAATGGTGAGCCTAACTAATTGTAACCAAGGAATTATATAGGGAAGGAAAGTGTGTGTTAATCTCTCTTTTTAATTATCTTAACTTCCAATCATTTGTGAACACAAATCAAAATTCTTAGACTGCAGAATGAAATTATCATCAAAAGAATACCATTCCCAGATATTTGTGTTTTAAATTGTTGAAGTACTTGTGATTACAAAATTTGTATTCTGCAGCTAAAATAACAAATTACAATAAACTTTCCTTAAAACCTCAATATCTTTAATTCAAGATCATTTTGCGTGATCAAAACATGTTTAAACATCTAAGAATACATACAACTTACAGTTTATGTACAAGAAATCAGTTGCCTGTGAAACATGAATGATTAATTTGCAAATTATGAATCCTTCATAAATTATGCTGTTTCATCAACATTTAGTCAGGAGATGCAAGTTTCCTGTCCTTCTATACAAATTCTGTTGTATTACTTACCAACTTATTATACAAGTGTTGACAATTTGAATTTATGAATAAAAAGGTAGGTCTGTGGCTGCCGATTCGATTCTATAATTGATTCCAAATATTTTCCAGACCCAATTCCTAAACACTCCATCTGGAATAAAAGGTATATATGAATGGTAACTTAATGGCTGAGTCAGTCAAGGGATGGAGCAAAAGCTGAGAATTTTCTACTTAGGCCATAATAAATTAATTGCTAGCTTATCATCTATGCCCGCCTCCTAAATTTCATGCCACCCAACCCTTTTTATTTTCATAAAAAAAATTATTAAAAAAATATCAAATATTTAAAAATGAAAATAAAAAATTAAATCCTCCCACACTCCCCGTTTTTAAGAAAAATTTGGATGACAATCTAGCAATTAATTTATAATAGAGGTGACCAATTTTTACAGGTTTGATAGTAGTCATTCTTTATGACTTATCAATGTGACAGGAGTTATCATGTCCTTTACTGACAGTTACCTAATTATCCAGTTAATAGCTTCCAGCACAATATTTATGGATTTTGATCTATGTATATCAGCCTTGTACTGACATTAAATCAGTAGTTAGGTTAATGGTCATTTACTTTATTATTATGATTATGTGCTGTGGGGGCATTTTCATTCACTCTTAATGTACATTGGGTAACTAATGGACATATTGAATTATTAAAAAAAAAATGAATATGTCAGTAATTGCCATGGAGATGGCCAAAGACAACAGTCAGTTCTCAATTAGAATCATAAATCTGAAATTTTTTCCGGGGTTAGATATTTTTTTGTCACCCTAGGGCAGAGATAAAATTTTCACACTGACGTTAAACCATCCAGATGACGTAACGTATAAAATATATGACGTAAATCATATAATTAAACATCTAAAAGCTATCATTGTAAAATCTATAATGATAAATTAATTTAAAATAAATATTCAATGTGTTCGATATGCAAGAAAAAGAATCATTCATGGCTTTATCGGTTTGGATAGAAAAGTCGTCCCGAGGGATAACTCAGCAGAGCTCCATTCCCACCAAAAGAGTTATCGCTCGGACGGAATATTCTGAACCTCAAACCCATGTAAGATTCTTATGTACCTTACTTATAATAGATAACAAACTACATGCATGAGTATCTGTTTACATTTTATACACATTTATATCTCGTACCATTTTATACACATATATATCTCGTACCATTTTATACACATTTATATCTCGTACCATTTTGCCGAATTATAAATAGAACTGTGCCTTTTAAACTCCTTGTGTATACAAATAATTATGTTTATCTTTTCCCTCAAGATACCATAAATCGTTGACACTGATAACAGAGGGCTTGGTCATGTTTAAAAATAGTCACAGTTGTCAGTTTTGACCCGTAATTTTATGATAGTATTGTTTGAGTTGTCTTTCAGTTTTTGTCTACTCGACAATAATTTTTATTCCATACCACCAAATTTGATTATACTGTGGTTGACGTTAGTCATACCCTGCCTATGGAACTTTTACTGGCCCCATCTAATCTTTTAAAGATTCGACAAACAAACCATAATACAGATATTTGTCTTTTTATGGCCAAATTTTCTAGCCGGTTAATCCAATTGTAAGCTGGGTGTTGACTCACCCAATTGGTTGTTTATTTCTTTTCATGTTTTTCCTCGCATTCACCGATTTGTCACAGATACATGAAAAGATCTGCTCTAAATTAGAAGTAATTTCAGATCGCACATTGACATCTGAAAAGCCCGCAAACCGCAAAACTGAAGTTAAGTCACGGGTAATAATGGGCAACAATGCAAGAAATGACCTTCATTATACAACAATAAAATTATCAGTTTCATAAACGTATCTAGACGTAAATTCGGAAGTAATAGGTTACATCTCTAGGTATTATGTTAAGAAGAAGTATAATTTAATAGCCTAATGGTCCGATCATGTATTAACGAGTTTGGGGGATTTTTTTTTATATGGTCTAACGATAGATGAAGACTTTTTCATTCTGTTGGACTGGTTTGATGTATATGTTTGTGATTGAAAATGGGGAGTAGAATATTGTTTAGAAAGGTAAATTTAATTTTATAAATATAAGGCCATTATAAAATAATTGCTAGATTATCATCCAAATTTTTCTTAAAAAGGGGAGTGAGGGGAGGATTTTATTTTATTTTATTTTTTTTTTATGAAATAAGACGGCATGAAAAATAGAGGATGGGTGGGTGGGGATAACAATCTATTAATTCATTTGTTATGGCTTAATAAAATCTTGCTTAAGTTTTAAAAAACAACATTTGTGTGATATAACACATTTTTAGGATGTTACTGCACAGGTGTGTTAGATGTTTGTGGCTCGACAAGCTCAGAATCGCTTAGTTTATCGAGATGTAATGAAACAGAATATTACATAAACTATTACAATTGATCGACTCAGATACCATTTAATAATCATAAAATTTATTCATCATTCCTGATAACAATTGATTATGAACCAAATGAACCAAATTGCCATCATTAAAAATACATGTTGTATATGACTAGAGAATTCTTTACAGTTATTTGTGTCTGCATTACCAATACAACATCATTGAGTACGTTCATAACTAGCTAATAGTTTTACATGTGTTTGTACCCTATGCAACAAACAACCATTAATATCTTCAGAAAATACACTTGCATAAAATTGATGTAATATTTACAGGCCTTCCTTTGCTTACTATACATCTTTAGTAAGCTGACATTGTAATGTTCACGGATTTTCTTTGCTTACACCTCTAGTGAACTGACAATGTAATATCCACAAGCTTTATGTGCTTACATCTCAACTGAACTGACAATGTAATGTTGACAGGAATTCTTTGCTTACACCTCTAATGAACTGACAACGTAATATCCACAGGCTGTATTTGCTTACATCTCAAGTGAACTGACAATGTAATGTTGACAGGTTTGCTTTACTTATATCTCTAGTGAACTGACAATGTAATGTTGACAATCTCTATTTGCTTACACCTCTAGTGAGCTGACAATGTTATATCTGCAGGCTCTATGTGCTTACACCTCTAGTGAACTGACAATGTAATATCCACAGGCTCTATTTGCTTACACCTCAAGTGAACTGACAATGTAATATCCACAGGCTCTATGTGCTTACACCTCTAGTGAACTGACAATGTAATATCCACAGGCTCTATTTGCTTACACCTCTAGTGAGCTGACAATGTAATATCCACAGGCTCTATTTGCTTACACCTCTAGTGAACTGACAATGTAATGTTGATAGGATTTCTTTGCTTACATCTCTAGTGAGCTTGGTACGGGTACTTATAACACCAGACATGGTGCTCATGGACTTCCATAATTATACATTTCCAATAAGCTTATTATAACAGACGTTCAGACTATGTCCACAGATTTAGATTTCTAGTGAGCTAGTAGAGATTAATTTCTGAATATATCATTCACAGACTTTCTATCTATTTTCAGGACCATGAGATGCAACAGAAGATTGACTATGAGATTAAGATGCGCGAGGGAACGGCTCGTCTCCTTGCCGCATCCAAGCATCCTGCCCAGCTGCTCGAGGCCGCAAAAAATCTACTCACGTCCAACACACGAATCATCGCCTACATGTCAGAGCTACAGCGACGTAAAACTGCTGAGGTTCTCTGTAAAAGGTAGCTTGCATTTTACACAGTTATAAACCATTGACAATTTTTGATTTGAGAATGTTTGTCCGTCACTTACAGAAGGACACTCAGATTCATTCCGGCATCTTCCTCCGCAAATGAAACTTGTTGTTATAGATATAACCTGGTATGTGTTGAAAACGGTGTTGTGTTAAACCCCATGTTTGAAATAAATGTTGAAAATCAAACGCCTCCTCCATTGCACTGATAAGGTCGGAATAATATTTGCACAGTCGTACACAATCTGTTTCCTCTGACGTCATTGCATATTATACTTTACTGGGGTTATGTTTGTCCTTCATACTAGACCTTATCAAGGATTGCTGTATACCTGTACTTAAACATTTAATAAATAGATCCATAGAACATGGCTTAATTATTCATTATTCATATCAAAGAACGTGAGTTTGACTTTGTTGAGAAGTATTTGGTTTTGCCCAATGTGACGTCAGAGTCAACTTGGTATGTAGAATCAGTTTTGGAGGAGTTTTACGCTTACGTGCCTTGACTAGAATTCAGACGATGTAAAATACTTTCATTATATTGTAGTTTACCATTTACATAATACATGTAGTTGGCTGGGATCCTCAGTGTTGTCTGATGGCCTCTAATTGCTGAGGTTGTGGGTTTGAGCCCAGCTTGGACCAAATACTTTATTTAAGAAAGTTTGACAGTTACATGTAGAAGGACACTTGTTCTACTCAGATTCATTCTGAGGTTTTCCTCATATGCCATATATAAACTGGCATATGTGTTGAAAATGATGTAATATGGAATTTATCCGGGTTTTTTTTCTTCAAAATTTTAAAATTGGCTATAAATATCCCCTTACTGCCAAAAGGATATCTACTAAACATGCCAAAGTAATATATTGAAATAGGATTTCCTAACTTGGGCTACGCGTCTAGGTTAGACTAAAAATAGATTTCCAGCTTAAAATTGCAACATATTTTTGTGACGTATTAGATGAGTCACATGATTTCATTTTTATTTCAATTTAATTTGTTGTGCAGGTTTACACATAGTAAACATGGTTTCATCTTAGAAAGAGTGCGAATGGCGCTACGAATGCAGCAGTATTTAAGTGATGTCTGTTTTTAGAATGGGAATTTCGTTTCAAGTTTATCACTCCGATTTATATAGCGATTTTGTCATATTTTGGTAGATTTGACATACTAAGCCATTCAGATTTTATTTATTAATTAACTATTGTAACCATTTTAAAAATAATTTCAATTTTATGACATTTATAGCATTTGTTCCTGATATACTCCCTTTAAAACTCTTTAAAAGTAATTTAAGTTGTCTGTTTTGCATGAGTGTGAAGTCATTTTAACTACCGGTATATATAAAAGTAGAAAATTGTTCCTATTAGCAAATGTTTTTATTATTATAAATCAAGTCAATTTAATATTTAATTTAATCATTATATGCATGACGCATGACACAGATTTATCCATTACTGTTGTCAACAGTACCTCAAAAGGTCAGAGATTTTTAACACAATAACTTAGGTGGGACTATAAATGTTCAGATTACACATGGTTCTTATTGTTTACAGCAGCGAGACCGAGGGAAGTCAGGTGCCTTGTAAAGCCAAGTTGAACATGTCGGACCTGCGTATCCCACTCATGTGGAAAGATACTGACCATTTTAAGAACAAAGGAGGTGAGAATTGTAGATTGTTCTCTAGAACAGAGTACCACTGTATTTTTAGGTCACCTGAGACTTTGTCTTAGGGGACCTTTTGTCCGAAGTCGTGCGTCAGTAAACAATTGACAATTTTTACTTCTCAAAAATCGTAAGCTTAATCGTAATGAAATGTTTTATGCAGCTTTGGTACCTAAGGATGAATAAAAATTGTAAATTTAATGGTTCCCAACCCCCTGCGGCTTTGGGGTGGGGACAAAACAGTCAAATTTAAGGTAAACTTTGAAAATCTTCTTACTATAGGTAGCACTGGGAAACAGATGGTGAGCATGATGATGGACATATATGGGTCCTTTATAAAAGTTGTGAATTGCATGTTCCTTGGTCTCACAGTTGCCCTGGGAGTGGGGCCTACTTTACTAAATCTATATAAGAGAAAATTACAACAAAATCATTTCTGATGACTGAATAAACTCATTTGAATTTGTTTTGGTGTGATTTGTTGTTGCTGACATGACGCTTAATGCTTATGTTTTACTGACAAAGGGTCCTCCGTGGCCGAGTGGTCTAAGGCGCCGTCTCATGATCACTTACCTCTCACAGCTAAGGTTGTAGGTTCGATTTCCACTCGCTCCAAAAACTTCCTATTACTTGCGGAAGGACAGTGGTTCTACTCAGTCTGACTCAGTCTGAGGTCTTCCTCCACCAGTAAAACTGGATATGCCATATATAACCTGAAATGTGTTGAAAATGGCGTTTAAACTCCATTCAAAAAAGAAAAAGAAAAAAAGAAGATTATTGACAAAAGCTGGAAAATAGATTCACATCAAGGATAATCAGGTGACTGGTAAGGCTCATGGGCCTCTTGTTTATGAACACGCCATTGAATGGTGAAGAGGCATTTACCCATGTGTTACCCTTGTCCGTCTGCGTCTGTCCGTCAAATTGGTTCACAATAACTTCTGAAAAGGTCTTTATATTTGTTCAATATGTGTGTAGCTATATAACTATAAAATACTGCACAAGTTTAATATTGGTAAAACTTGACAAGAATTATTACCCATTTTGCTACTTCTTGGTTAAATTTATTTTCGCCTGGCGGGGGCATACGTGTCATATGGACATATTTCTATTTAAGTCTTTTTTTCTGAAAAAAAATAAATGAATATGAACTCTTTCATGAAAAATCAAATTTATCTTACATTTTGAGAGGTTCTTGACTGCTGTATGGATTACCCTACCTGTAAACATTAAAGCACTCAGACATACTTGATAATAATAAAGTTGTATCAAGTACACTGGATGTCATGTGACCAGGTGATCCACCTGCAATATGTGGTTAGGCCTAAAACATTATATTGGTATCTGTTTCACTGCTTACCTATGAAAAAGTACTCTTGTGTGTTGGTTTTGGTTTAAACCAAGAGTGGCAAGCTTATCCAAACCTTCACACAAGAATTAATTTTGTAATGTTCTGCATAATTAATAGAGACATGCACTTCTGGAACACTGGATATATTACCAATGGTTCTAAAAGTGCCTTGTTCCCACAGATAGTCCTCTGTTGGTCCAATTATGCAGAAAAAACATGGGGTTGACCAGGTTGCTTTTTCACAATTTTGATGGTTTGAATTGGCACCCCTTCATTTTTGACAATTCTGCCCATTTGTTGCAGTGTATCCCTACGCATCTGTTATAGCTTCATCAAACAGTTCCCAGTGTCATCCAAACTTGGCAGTAATCTTAAAAATGTTCAAATGTTTCCATATGCACAAAGAAATATGGCATTTTATGCATTTTTAACAAAAATTGCCCAACCGCTTTACACAGCTCTATTTTCTTGGGCGTAAGAATCTTGCTACCATCATGTAAGGGAAGTAATTCTTAAGTGAGACCAGCACTTCAGGTTAATAATATTAAGCCTGATTTCTGAAGAAGGTATCAAAGATAAAGGGGTCTCATTTACTCAATTAAAAGCTACGAAAACAAGAAAACTATGAAAAGATCAGAACTAATATACCTCCAACCATTCTTACTCCAAGGTTTATTACCAGAAGTGGATGTTAAATAAATCTTGTTCCATTACAGATCACCGCCGTTATGCCGTGTTTTGTCTGGTGAAGATCGGTACTGAGATATACGACACGAGCCTCATCACGTGCGTGGACAGAAACATGACTGACCTCTCCTTCGAAGATGTCATCGCTTTGTAAGTGTGCAACATCTTATAGTTTATACTTATTTATTTTAATTTGATTGCGAAGAAAGCTAAGAACTTATATGAACTCTCGCGTCCACTTCCTGGCACACTAAGTGTTGTTTTTTTTAGGTCACCTGAGACTTTGTCTCAAGGGACCTTTTGCGATTGCCTTTTGTCCATTGTGCTTCCGTAAACAATTGACATTTTTGCCTTCTTCTCAAAAACCGTAAGCTCAATGGTATTGAAATAATGTATGCAGCTTTGATACCTAAGGGTGAATCAGAATTGTGAGTTGCATGGTACCCACCCCCATGGGGCTCGGGGATGAGGCCAAAACTGTCAAATTCAAGGTAAACTTTAAAAATCATCTTCTTAATATAGGAAGCACTGGGAAACAAATGGCAAGCATGATTATTGACATATAGCAGAGTCCTTAATAAAAATTGTGAATTGCATGGCCCTGTGTCTCACGGTTTGGCCCTGGGTGAAGGGCCTCGGTGAGGTCTTCTTTACTCAATCTATATAAGAAATTGACAAAACCTTATTTTTAACCCTTTACGTCATAGATACGCGTTTTCCCCCACCAATCACAGAATGCCTTTGAAAACAGTGCAGGAAGAGTTCAGATTGCTAGTAATGAGCAATCTGAACACTTCCTGCACTGTTTTCCACTCTGTCAGTTAATATAAACATCATTCACCCATTGCTGATACATGATGAATTAATGCTTTTAATTTGGAAGAGTCCAAGAAAATGCATATGGAGCAAAGGGTTAAGACTGAATAGACTTAGGTAAATGTTTTTTTGATAATCTGGTGACCGTTAAGACCCATGGGCCTCTTGTTTTTTAGGCATTGTGTCGAGCTGGAGATTGAACCTGCAACCTCTGGTGTGAGCAGCGACACTCTATTCACTGCACTACAAAATGTTTTATATTAAAATTTCCAGCAAGCCGATAGTAACAATGTTGTGACATAATATCCATATCATTATGAATTTGAAATAAAATGCTGTGAAACATAAAGAACAAAAAAATATGAAGATTTCAAGATAATACTAAAATATGAGAACATATTAAGATTAATTGTATTGATTTTAAGAGAAGAATAGCACTTCATGTGAAACAAATTTCTAGCAGTATCTGGAATCTTACCATGCTGGAATAAATCAATATAACGTGTAAAACAACTCTAGATTCTGGATCTTTACATTTAGTGCAAAATTTAAACATATAAAATAAAGTGTATGTTTGTAATAACTGTCCTGTCACGTCTGTCCGTAGCAAACTATATTCTCATATGTGTAATCTTGGTTCATGGCTCTTATTTGCACTTTTGGGAATGGGGTAGGTGTCCCTGAATAAGTGAAAATTAGCATTAAAGATATTGTTAAAATAACCGGGCTCAGTGTCCTTCAAAATACATAACAATATAAGTAATAACAATTATGCCATCCAGGGCTAACAGATAATGATATTATTAATATATATATATATTAAGCAGGGCTTCTAAAATTCCAAAATGCAAATTGGTCCAGGGTTTTCATTTCCGTACGAATTGCTATCGCAAGAATCACACTTTTTCCTTTTAAAACCTCTCTACATTATGCCCATGCATGTATATATATTCCAATACCCCACCCACCGTGCAGTTTTATCAGTTCGTTTATTTTTCATGCTATCCGTGTTTAATTTGGCTAAACTTTTCTAAATATTTTCTTTTTCTTTCGTTACTTTGGATTGAGAAAAAATGGTACTATTTGTCATTGGTAATAGGATGGCATAACAGCCCCCAAAAATGGCAAATGAGAGCTCTTGGGTTTAACAATGGTCTTGACAAGGTGGTATGACAATACGGTGGTAGTTTGGAAGTATTAAAGTCCGATATATAGAAACAGTGCTCCAGATAAGCAATTCTTCAAATGGGTATTTTACCCTTCAAATTATTATGCAATGTTTAATTTTAAAATGTTAAGGGTAAAAATGAACATTCTTATCAAATTGTCATTTAAAACAAACTAATCAACACTGAAATTAAATTCTAATGCTTTATTCAGAAATTTCAATGCTTCAACACCCCCAAATAGTGCTTATCTGGAGCACTGTAGATTTTTTGAGCATATGGTTAGAAATCTGTCACATTTCTATTGTATATGTTGCTATGGAAAGCTATCTAATGAATGAGATTTGAATGACCTTGATCTGTGTGATTACAGCGACAACATTCCTCATGACTTTGAGTGTGTACTGGAGATCTACTGTCACAAACTTCATGAGGACCTCACCATGGCCAGTACTCCAAAGAAGCTCAAAAAGAAGATGACGGACCTGTCCGAGACCGTCGGCAGAAGCGTGGGAAAGCGTCTGTCTGGACTGCATGATTCAGACATCATGGGTAATATGGTCCTGTAAGTATATTCCCTGTTTTATTATGCTCCATCACAATGAGTAGATACTTTTGTTAGAAAAGAGATTTAATTTCTAAACTACAGCTTGTGTTTCACATCCTTGTTACTATTTGTTAACAGTATTCTACATCATTTGACTCTCTGTCAGTGTTTACTTGCTAGCTCCCCTCTTAACGGAATAATGGAATGGCATAAAATATAAGGGTGGACAAGTTAATTTTAGAAATTGAAGTAGTGGGTTTGAGTCCGTCTTGATCCATACACTTTATGTAAGAAAGTTTGCAATTAACTTATGGAAGGTTGGTGGTTCTACTTTTGCAGATTCATTTATATGCATCTGGGGTCTTAATTTATTTCACCATGGAGTCAGGCCCGGTGAGCTCAGTCAGTAGCTCTTCTGACTTTCAATCCAAGGGTTGTAAAATTGAATCCCCACCCAGCCACAGTCTCTGTAATGATTGATATACGTCATTGTGTCTCATTGTTGTTTGATTCTCACTGCTGATTCAAGCTGTAAAGTTAACAGTTACGTGCTGAGAGTGGTGTGCTAGAGTACTGGTTAACCTTCAAGGATCACAGGAAAGAGTGGTTACGGTTATCTGATCATCTGTTAGCCCTTGATGGCATAAGAATTACACTGAATGTATTCAATAAATATATCATTCAAAGAAGGTGTGATATATATAATTTGTAGTGTATTAAAACACAATTTAAAAAATGTTTAGAAATCTTTTAGTTCTTGTTAGTTTAGAAAAGGAAGAATATGAGTCATATAGTGGTACAGTTTCTATGTGTGTAATTATTTAAATAGCATGTGACTAACAGGATGACTCAATCAAAAATATACATATAGTAAACTAATAAGCTATTAAAATTCTTTGGTTGGCTTGAATAACATAATTGTAACGGAGATTTGTTTTACTATAATATTTCAATGTTTTAGAATGTCTCAAACTTGTAGTAAATGTTGCTTATTTGTTATCGCTACACGGGCTTAGCGCAAAGTAAGTCTACCCTCGTGTCTATATTGAGTTGGACCTAATTTACTCTAAGATTCGAAGTTTTGCAAGCATGACCTCATAAGCTCCTCCCTAAAATTTAAGATTCATTGGCAGTTGAAGTCAAAAAAAAAATTAAGAAAAAATTGGATGAGAATCTAGGAATTAATTTATAATGGCATAATAAATTTTGTTAAATGAAAAAAAGTCCAATATTAAAAAACTGTCTTGTTACATATTTGTACATTTAAAACAGAATATGCTAAATTCATATTTTATAAATGTTATTGTTATCATTACACAGGGGTCCAAAGTTTGAAATGGTTGCCACGGGTACCTTGTCACTTCACGATGTTGATGATATTGTCAGAACATTTGATTTGAAACTTGAAGATGGACCAGGTATGTTGTGTTGTATTATACCTTCACTGTGATTGGCCAACTGAGGAACAGTAAGATTCCTGTCATTGGTCATAAATATATAGAAAAATATGTACAACAACAATAACAGTATGGTTAAATTAACTGAAATAAACTACCAGTACACAAAATATTTTGAAATTATCAAATTATCTCCAAATTAATTTATAAATACTTACTTTTGAGCAGTATCGGGTATATTTTACCAGTCGTCTGAAATTGTAGAAATATTTTTCCCATTTTCATTAGAAGATATAGAAGTTTAAGAAACTGTGTTGGGTCAGTGGTTTAGTTTAATTGTAACAGTTGTTGTATGGTATTTAGTGTCACTTTTATCAATTTTCCAGTGTACTTGAGACAGTCTCTGAGCACTGTCACACTGAAGTATCAAGCTGCAGACACATGGTATGATACCCCACCCAGTCACATTATACTGACACCGGGCCAACCAGTCCTAGAACATTCCTCTAAATGCTGAGCATCAAGCGTGGAAGCTACTAGTACCATTTTTATAGTCTTTGGTATGACCTGGTTGGGGATCGAACCCATGACCTTCCACATGCGAGGCGGACGCTCTACCACTAGAAGACGCTGCGGTCAAATTGTAACAGAGAATAATTGTCTATGTATGATTGACATGCTTACAAGTGTATATGTAAAAATTATTGCATTGTGTTGTATATGATCATTTTTGCATGTTGGAAGCGGCATTTCCAATTTGTTCGCAATCCTACCAAATTTTTATCGTGCTTTGTTTCCAATAAAGAGCTGTGAAATAACTTTGTGAGGAACAGCAACAAAAGTTAATGTGACGATTGCCAATTATTGTTGCGGAGTCTTTAACTTTCAAATCTACAATGTTGCAGAATACAGCCAACCCTGTCTTAAGCAGCCAGTCAAGGGATTGGGCAAAAGTGGCTTTTTAAGACAGGTTGTTGCTTAATGAAGGTTTATTTGCATAGAAATGGAAAATAGCAAATGTGGCTGCTTAAGACAAGTGGCTGCTTAATAGAGGTGACCACTTACACAGGTTTGACTGTAATTGTAAAACTGACGTGATATTGATTGTTCTTTATTATTGATATTGCAGAAGGGGGAGCGAGTGAATTGCCGTTGTTTGGTCACTACTGTTGTCGGTTAGCTGCCCTACCTCATTGTCTGATACAACCCGTTGTCACTGGATACCTCAGTCTATATGTACGTATGAACGAAAATTGTAGTGAGATATTGCTCTGAATTATTTAAAACAGTGACATATTTGTCAGTTATAAAAAACTGATAATGTAGAAAACAAAGTATCATGACACATGTCATGTTAAAGATGATTGTTATAGTTTTTTCTTGCTCACCAACTCTGTGCACAAGGGGAAACAATTTTGTTGAGACCTGCCAGTTACTACATACCACTATACTACAACTCACCATATTTTGGATGGGACAATCATTTACGGATATGCCTAAAATTGATATCTTGTATTGTGTTCAATAAACTGTATAAAATAATTGTGTATAGCAATTTAACCTAAATATGAAATATAATAGAATTCTTAACATTTATACAAATGTGCTCATTTA
Organism: Panopea generosa; assembly: GCA_029582155.1. Taxonomy (NCBI): domain Eukaryota; kingdom Metazoa; phylum Mollusca; class Bivalvia; order Adapedonta; family Hiatellidae; genus Panopea; species Panopea generosa. Next base: position 59,816,663 of record CM055908.1, on the reverse strand, counting down.
GTTTAAAAACGCTAATTTTGTAACTGCATTTTATTTAACGATGGCATACTTTAAGAGCTATTTTTTCTCAAAATATGTGGTAAAGTGTATTTTTTATTTTACATATCTTTAGAATAGGTATTAGAGAGTATTTTCTGAGGTTTTAAGCAAAATTTATCCACACATTATATCAAAATATTAAAAAAAAAACATGATACTTTTATTACAAAATTGAAAAATTGTTGACACTCTTCCGAAATGATTTTGTTTTTAAAAACCCTAAACAGTTAAATTTAAGCTTATAATTACTGTTTCCATGAAAATTAATATTATATGCATGCATATTTGTAATAGTTTTAACTAAATACTCGATGTAATCAATTATAAATATATTTTTCGCATTGCTTGTTAAATGTACATTAATTTGCTTTCAAGGATTGGTATGTTTATAAGGAGGTAATACCAAAAAATCTGTATGGTGACATGTGTTTTTTATATCTGATATTGCATGAACATACATTAAATTTAAAAACTGGGAAGTTTCATGAAATTCTATCCATAGGAAAAAGGTGACAAAAACTTAAGCAATTGTCTTTAATTGAATTCCTTACCTCTTTTCAACTGTAAAAGATGTAATTCTGATTAAAGGGGAGCAACTCTTATACAAAACATTAATTGTTTGAAATAATGATAACGGAGACAAACTGCACAGAATGTTCATATTAGCATTTGTATTACACTATGAACAGTGTATTGCCACTTGAAAGTTATGTTATAATTATATATATATAAATATTTTATGGTAATAATTTTATATATGAATATTCAAAGAAATTTGACTAAGAAATTACAGTAAATTTCAAACAGAAAGCAAGGTATAACACTTTTGAGAATGAACTGCTATATTTTACAGAGTAACATAGACATGTAGACTATGTTGTTTTATACTAATTTAAAATTTTGAGTCTGCTTCCTGGGTAGAACCAGTACTCAGTGTTTTTTTGTTTTTTTGAGAGGCATAAGGAGATAAAAATCATAACCTCTGGTGTAAGAGGCCAACACTTCATCCACTACACCACCATCCCACTTAATCATAGATATGTTATTATATGTATATATGTGTGTATATGCTTTACAGGAGGATGACGACCTGTCCAAGTGGAAGAGATACTGGTGTATACTGAAAAACCTGCAGCTGTGTTGTTGGTCATCCCCTGAGGATGTAGAAGTTACCGCCCCTCTAATCACTGTACCTGTCACCAAGGTAATTCATGTTTTCACCAAATAATTTGTTAGCATAAAGATCGAAATAAAATAATATAAAGTTAAGCATTTCTCGATGAATTTGATAAATCAATTTGCAATAAATTGGCTCTGGTCAGAATGACATAATTTTTCAGTGTACTCAATGAGCATGTGTTTCATCCTTTGTCTGAGATCACCATTATTCTATGATTGCTTTCACATTCCACAGTTTTCGTTTGCTCTGTTTATATTGTATTAAGAAAGAGTATATGTAGAGAATACATACATTATCTGAAAACCATCTATTTTAAGGGAACATGTTTTTGATTTTCTGCAGGGACTTTCTAATACAGGTTTGACTGACCATATTGGAGAATAGATAACAGAAACTATTTAATAAATATGAAGGTAAAATATTGTTAAATATTTTTTTGACAGGGTTCAGAATTTATATTGCTGTTCAAAAGACTTGGTTCCTGTTGTTCTAAAAAACTTAATTCTTTTTGTTCGAAAATCGATTTTTCTTTCTCACTTCTGTAAGGCCATGATAAATTAATTGCTAGATAATCCCTGCCTGCCCCCTAATTTTAATGCCAACCCGACCCTTTTTATTTTCATAAAAAAATTTTTTTTTTTTTATTATTATTATAAAAAAAAAAAAAAAATTTTAAAATGAAAATAAAATCCTCCTGCCCTCCCCGTTATTAAGAAAAATTTGGATGATAATCTAGCAATTAATTTATAATGGCCTAATGGTTAAGGAGCAAACCATTAGACCAGAATTCAAACCCATATGTTCAGTTTCATACATCTAATACTTGACTCTTCCAGAATACTCAGATATGTGAAGCGGACCCTCGGACCAGCAAACGAGCACACACATTCCACATAAAGACCCTTGGAGAGCGGTATATGTCTGAGACAACGCTGGCAGTAGAAAACAAAGAACAGTTCAGTCTCTGGTGGGACGGCTTACAACAGCATTTGCTTGATCAAGGTATTTATACATTATTGTTCAAATCTTTATCTATGAGCTACATTGGCTCAGTGGTAAAACTCCAAATAAGACAATGAATATATTGTATATAAATAAATCTGTCAGTTTGTTTGGTTCATATATGTGTATTTAAATTCATTTCTATTTAAGATTCATTTGTTTGTGTCAAATATTTTGTCTTATATTGTGTCTAATTTTGTCAATTCATTTGCATACTATTAGAGCGAGTCTAAAACTTTGTCATCCTTGTAAATAATGGCATCAATAATTAACAGTAATAAAGTTACTTAAGTGTGCTGAGTAATAAACAGTTGCCAGTAAGAAATGTAAACAAATGCCATCGCTAACGGAAATCGGAGCTTTGCACAGGTCTGGAATATTGTTATTATACGAGCATTCGCTGTAATTGGTATATTGCAGTATTAGGTATACAAGGGATATATAAGATATATTTATTTGAATTGTTTCTTAAACTCTTATAGCAAAATAAAGTGTTTACCAATTCACAATACCTAAAATATTCTATACTTTTTTAAAAAATATCACTTTCAAAATTGATATTATCGCATTGTTTCTCATTTGTATTATATATGTTTTATTTTGACAGCTCTGTGGAAGCAAGCATGCGAGTACGTAATGGATGTAAGACGAGCACCTTCTAACAGAAAATCTATGATCATGGGACGGAAGACCTCAATTTATGAAGATACGCCAATCTCTGGTAAGTCAAATGCTTCTTTATCCACACTGCCATGCAGAAAAAAAATAGTTGAAAATGGTGTTGGCTACAGTTGTCTGTTTTGTTGTATTATTTAACAGTCACGCTGTTGAAGAAAGTTAATTGTACATGATGATTAAAGTTTAAATTCCCTTAGTAGAAGAGCTACTCTGAAAACATTTTTTATTCTTGTATAAATTTTGCTTTAATAGTCATATTGTTGATTTTATTACAAAAGTATTCCATGTCAACAGTTTAGTTTTCTTCTTTGCAAAGTTTTGTTTTTTTTGTGAACTATTGATCAGTATGGAGCATTGGATATAAATCATAAATAAACATATTTAGTATATAAGTCATTATGTATATAATTCATGAATAAACATATTTAGTATATAAGTCATTATCTATATAATTCATGAATAAACATATTTAGTATATAAGTCATTATGTATATAATTCATGAATAAACATATTTAGCATATTTAATAATAATTATGTATATAGTTCATGAATTAAACTATTTAGCATATTAATAATTATGTATATAATTCATGAATAAACATATTTAGCATATTTAATAATAATTATGTATGTATTTCATGAATTAAACTATTTAGCATATTAATAATTATGTATATAATTCATGTATAAACATATTTAGCACATTCATTATTATGTAATACTATATAATTCATGAATATATTAATTGAAAACACAGGAATCTCCAATATTGAAAAAAAAAATGTTAAAATTACTGTAAAATACGGTTATAACCATAAAATAATTATATTCAGTGTATCATTATCTCTCACACAGAGCCCAGCCGTCTTTCTGATGAGTTGAAACTGGAAGATGACAAACTGAGCCAGATGTTGAACACCTTGATGGGTGAGGCAAAGGAGATTCGCAGTGGAAGTATTCGTTCAACGTCGTCCAGTTCAGGCAGTGTACGTTCAACGTCTTCCAGCTAACAAACCCTTCCTCAGACATGGCTAGTGTAAATACTGTATTGTTAGCTGTGCCCAGTCAGCAGCTAAATTGCACATCTCTCTAAACTGTGAACAGAGGAGCTAACTTGTGGAAGCTCTGGTTTAATAGGAAGCTGCGCTGTTACTAATGCAAGATTGAAATGACACCAGTAAGGATGGACCTGTGAAAGGAATGCTAACAAGTTTTAAGTTGATGTTATTGTGAAGATATGCGAATTGCAAGATCTTGCTACACTGAACAGTTAGTTGTGGTTTACTTGTAAACATAAGAGTGGGAAAATACACTGTACAGTTCAGTTGGGTTTTACATGTAAACATACAAGAGTGGGAAATACACTGTACAGTTCAGTTGGATTTACATGTTGGAAAATACACTGTACAGTTCAGTTGGATTTACATGTTGGAAAATACACTGTACAGTTCAGTTGGATTTACATGTTGGAAAATACACTGTACAGTTCAGTTGGATTTACATGTTGGAAAATACACTGTACAGTTCAGTTGTGCTTTACATGTGGGAAAATACACAGTACAGATAGTTGTGATATATGAGAATATGAAATGTCAGTTAAAACTGCAAATGGCAGGTGTTTTAAAGGAAAGTGAATTATTTACATTATTTTATAACTTTCTGTTTGTATGGAGTGTTATAAAGAGTGAACAGAAAGCATGTGCAATGTGTTGACTGAACAGTTAATCTGGAGTAACCATTGGCAACATAATTCTATATATGTGTAATATTATATTGATACATTTACCATGAAGTGCTCAAACTGGATTATTACTACAGGAACCAGACAAATATAAGTTGACCAATCAGAAATCGACATGTGATATAAATCAACCAATCAAAGGATTTCATGTAGTGTGTTCAAATCAAACAAATTTTTTGTTGCATGAGAACAAATTCTGCAATAAAGATGTTTCAGAAATATTATATTAATACTGAGAAAAAAATTCAAATGAGATTGTTAGTTGGGGGATATGTCGGAATGGTATTTATTTAAATAATCCAAGAAGTCTGTTAAATTGTTATTTTAAAGGTACCTTTACTAGCTTAAATTTGAAAGTGCTACAGCGTAAAAATGTTGTTACCTTCCATAACTCCATTAAAACTTTTGGTTGGTTACCATTTTAAATTATTAAAATTTCTTAGAATTGTAAAAAGAAGTTAGTACTTCAGGATACATTGAATGTTACTATGGAAACCCGTTTAAACTAGCTGTATAACACCTGAATAAATGTAAATCCAGCAAGGGTGCCTTTAAAATATCAAAAGAAATTTGGTTGAAAGTCTTGTACATAGACCTCTAGTACTGTTATTGTTTATAAAACAAGTTGTGCTATGTACAGAAAATAAATGGCTAAAGCTTAGCGAAGATAATTTTAATAATCTGTTGTCTGTTGATACAGTATCTGACATCTTGTTCCTGGTTAATAGTTGTTAAGTTAAAAATACTTTAACAGTAAAGGGGCATATTGTAATTGATATGAATTGTATCTAAGAATTGATTTGAAATATTTATATCCACTTGAAGGAAATATGAAATTAGAATAAACCAGTATGTATGCAGACCCTTAATTTCGTTTTTTTGTCAAGGGGCATAACTCTGGTAAATAATTGAAAGGCATCTTATTTCACACAATTGACAGTGTAAACTGTATTTTATCATTTGTTATCCATATGTTGGGGAACAAATATAGGAAATATTAATTGATAAGTATTTTCTTAAGATTATTTATTCATATTTTCAAAGCTAACTAATACCACCAGTTGCATAAAAACTATTAATACTTTCGAAAATATGAAGATTCAGATAGGATGGCCAGACAAAAAGAATACCTGTGTTAGATCTTTTTTTTTTTTCTTTTTTTAAATATAAAAGTACGAAAAACATCAGACGGAATCTGCTTGATGTGTCAAGAAAATTATATTTGTATTGTTACCCTCATTTTATAAAGAACAAAGAACTTGCTTATAATATCATTATTATGACATTTTCATCATGAAATAAAAATCAAAAAAAAAAAAAAAAAGAAAAGAAAAAATTGCTTACCTACCTACTCTACTTTTTTTTGGTCAGGTAACCCTAAACACAGGTACATATTTTTCTGGCCTTATATTTGGATATTAATATTTCCATATGTTACTACTTTCATAAATGTGTGAATGTGAACATAATAAATTTCAATTTTACTCTATGCCCCTTTAAAATAGAAGATAACTTAACATCAGTTGTTGCAAAGAAGATTGATTGTTAATTGCGCAGATGACTGTTTATCAATTAATTGTAGTCAAGTTTAGCCCCCACCCCTCCCCCCAAAACACTTACATGATGAATACATGCATATACACTAATGTTGCAGGAAGGATATATAAGAGTAATTATATATCCTTTTGTTTGGATGCATGCTTAAATATGTATTCTAAATATTGATATAATTCATGATGTACTGGCCATATATTTTATAGTTTGCAGTTGAATCCAGTTTTGTCATTTTTAAAAAGTTGATCCAAAAGAGGTGATCCAAAACAATTTCTTAAAATGCATATAATTTAAAATTAGATCAGTATTTTTTCTTGCCTAACTTGTATAGCTTAGGAAACGTAGGTCTACGTTCCGGGTTCAGATAAATTCTGTTAGAAACAAAACTATGCTAACAATCAAATCATGGGGATTAAATTTCAGTGTTGAGGCTCCCCACCAAAATAACCCCCCACCGAAATAACCCCCCACCAAAATAACCCCCCACCGAAAGTTAAGGATTTCAAAGTACAAGGTGGCCAAATGATTACATATGCTCTAGATATTGCTTTAATAAAAGCATGATCTCGTTTTCGTGTTCTTTCTGATTTTTCATTTATTTCTACATCACTTTGTATGCTTCTTTAGAAGAGTTGTGAGAAGCAAAGGCTTGTGATGAATAAATTTGAATAAAGTTAATGTATTTATTTGAATACACAAAAGGTTGCCGGCCTCATTGATATAAATTCAAGTAATGCAAGTTCTATATTCTATATTCAGTCAAACCTGTCTTAAGCAGCCAGTCTAGGGAAGGAGCAAAAGTGACCCTTTAAGACAAGTTATTGCTTAATACAGGTTAATTTGCCCATAAAGCATACAAATTGGAAATAGCAAATGTGGCTGCTTAAGACAAGTTGCTGCTTAATACAGGTGGCCGCTTACACAGGTTTGACTGTAGTTATTTGTCAGACAATAAAAGCAGTATTAATTAATTGATTAATTTTATATGTTATTCTGTAATTCAGGTATTTTTTTAAAAGCAATTTTTCTCATCACGGTTGTTCCATTCTTTTATTATGTGTTCATCTCTCATTTCACCCTCATATGAGGTTTCTGGACCCTTTTGTCATGTGTTCATCTCTCATTTCGCCTTCATTCAAAGTTGCTAGGCCTTTTTGTTATGTTTGTTGCCAATTGCAATGTGATCTTGAATATAAAATAAACAAAAAACTTTTCAGTTGGTTGCAAAAAAACATTTCAACATTAAAAAAAAAAGATTTTAGATAGGGTTGCAGTAGGTACAGTTTAGGCAAACCAATTTTTATTTTATTTTGACTGCATTGTGTTCAAAACTTGAATGAGAAAAAAAAAGTTAGTTGCTAAAGAAAATTTGTATTTTGGTAAGTTTGACTGTGTCTGTAATTTTATCATAAGCTTATATTTGATTCAAATTTTGTATAGACACGTGTTATGCCTAAAATATATTGTGGTTTAATGTAATGAATGTACATTGTATTTCCACAGATGTTTCATTGATCACTGCTTAGGTACAGATGTACTTGTAGTAGTGTGAATTTCATTTTCATCTTTTTTTAAATGCTATTCAGGTTGTAGCAAATCATGCTAGTATATACTGGTCTAAATATTTTATTGCCTTGATTTCTTTTTTAAAAAATGTCTCTCTTTTTTTTATACACATATTTTGATAAAAGCATTATTTAAAACTATACATGTATTTATTATGCTGCTATATTTTATGGTCTACTTCTTTTAGTGATTGTCATGTTTTAAAATATTTACACTTTATTCTAGCAATAACAATTTTAAATTTCAAATAATTATTAAAGGTTACTTTAAAAGCTAAACAATACAATGTTACCACAAAAATTATATAAAATGTGAATTGAATTGAATTGAATTGTGGACAGGTATAAGAAATAAACAAAACTTGTCACAAAATTTCATTCCATGCATATGTTAGAAGTTATATGGAATTTTCCACGTAACCAGCATAGATGTTGATTTACTTTCTCGTTGCTGTGGCAATTTCATTGGCTGAGGAAGTAGGTCAACATCTACTGACGGTCACTAGTTTTACGTAAAATGGAAGGTTCTATTTTTAAAAATCTGAGGGATTTTATTTACTTGGAAAATAGGACAATGTCTAAATACTGCTAAATGTTTGTTTCTGTGTTTGATAGTTGCTTCAATGTAGTTGTACTTTTTAAAGAAAATAAAGTATATCGCCATTAATTATACAGAATTGTCCGAATTCAAATTAACTTTTCAAAAATATTTTATTTGCAGGGCCAAGCTAGCTTAGCTTTTCAAGTAATTTATTGATTTATAGCTAGAAATTAATAAATAAATCATAAAAAAATAAAATACCGTTTAAATCTAATTATAGTATTCTAAAAATAGTTTTCTAAATATAGAGAGCTAAATGGAAAAACCATTATGATATAAAAATACCTTTAAATGTAAACATTTAGTTATTATTAAAGCTGATCAAATCTTGGTTTCACACTATACGTACTGCCATAAATGACATAAGCTCTATTTTATATTTATGCAAATTTCTTATACACAAAATAGTTTTATTTATTTAATGCCAATTATTTATTTGTTCATACTAAATATTCAAAAATCTTTTCTTTTTTCTTTTTGGTGAAATGTAGTAAGTGTACATGAGTTACATCTATTATTGTGTTGGTGTTGGTGGATGGCATGTAGGGAACACTCGGATGGTTGTCAATCGTCAATCATCTGAAAAACAAAAAATTTTAGGTGGCATTATTTTTTCATTTTTATTTTTTTTTATCTAACTGATAGTATAACACTTTATAATAATGCATACAGTCACATGATCAAATATATAAAAGTCAATATATTGCAGTTATTGATTGCAAACATGTAGATGGCATGACTCAGTGTGTCCCCATAAATAATTATAATCCATTGTTTTTACTTTTAAAGGGAATGCATCTGGAAAACAGGAAAAAACGCTATAAAATGTCTTAAAAATAAAATAATTATTAAAATGGATAAAAAGCATCTCATTATCATTGATAAATAAAATCTGAATGGTTTGGTATGTCAAATCTACCAAAACTTGAGAAAATCGATTTTTAAATTGGAATGGTAAACTTGAAACAAAATCCCTTATTCTGAAAACAGACATCACTTATAAATACTGCTTGATGACCTTCACATCGTCATTAAGGACTCTTTCTAAGATGAAACAATTTTACGTCGTGTAAACCTGTGTAATAATCAAATTGAAAATGAAATCAAGTGACTCGTAATAAGTCACAAAAAATATGTTGTAATTTTAAGTGGGAAATTAATTTTAGTCTAACTTGGTCGCAAGTTGGGAAATCTTTTTTCAAAATATTATTTTGGCATGTTTAAATAGATATCCTTTTGGCAATACGGGGTCAGTGAGATTATATGGGCTTGATATATTGGAGAAAAAAGGTGTTTTTAACCAATTTAAAAGTTCGAAAATCCTGATACATGTAGTTTCCCATAACAACCTAATTCAATCAAAAAAGGTTAAATACGGTAAATTTCAAGAAAGATATTATAACAGGATGTTGTTGGATCATCATTGCGAAATATGTTGCATTATGATTACAACTTGTACTAGTTTATTAATTGATTAATTAGATAGAATTTAGCAATATTTCATGCATCACATTTTGTATTTGTTGACTTGTTGACTCAGTGACTGCAGCATCTGTTATGTACATTTTATTGTCACTGCTTTAATATGGAAATTAAGAACTGCTCTTAAAAATATATAATAATTAAAAAAAAAAAAAACATTTAAAAAAAAAAGCTGACATTTGTGTTGTTGTTAATTTGTTTTCCAGTTAAAATAAAAATAAGGTGAGCTTTTGTGATCACCCTACCCTGTCTGTTGTTAACTTTTGCTTCAAATAACTTCTTCTCTGAAACCACTTTACAGATTTTTACCAAATTTTGTGTGAGGCAGTCTTACATGTAGCTTTTTTAAGATTGGTCGAAAGATGACCCTTAGGAAAAACTGGCTTCACCCCAGGGGCTTATCAGTTGTTTTTAGCTCACCTGAGCCAAAGGCTCACAGGTGAGCTTTTGTGATCGCCTGGTGTCCGTCGTCTGTCGTTAATTTTTAGCTTCTAACAACTTCTCTGAAACAACTCGGCCAATTTTGATATAACTTTACAGAAATGTTCCTTGGGTGACCGTCTACCAAGTTTGTTCAAGCCATCTTGATTCGTCAAAAAACATGGCCGCTAGGGGGCGGGGCAAGTTTAATTAGTAAAAACTTAAAAATCTTATTGTCAGAAACTACTAGCTTGATTTTAAAATAATTTCACAGAAATGTTCCTTGGGTGACCCTCTACCAAGTTTGCTCAAGCCATATTGATTTGTCAAAAAACATGGTGGTCAGGGGATGGGGTCAGTTTACTATATAAGCTATAGTATAAACTTAAAAAATCTTCTTGTCAGAAACTACTGGCTCTATTTTTAAATAATTTCACAGAAATGATCCTTGGGTGACCCTCTACCAAGTTCGTTCCAGTCATCTTGGTACGTCCAAAAACATGGCGGCCAGGGGGTGGGGTTAGTTTACTATATAAGCTATAGTAAAAACTTAAAAAATCTTCTTGCAAAACTACTGGCTCGATTTTAAAATCATATCACAAATGTTCCTTGGGTGACCCTCTACCAAGTTTGTTCAAGTCATCTTGATTCATCAAAAAACATGGCGGCCAGAGGGTGGGGTTAGTTTACTATATAAGCTATAGTAAAAACTTAAAAAATCTTTTTGTCAGGAACTACTGGCTCGATTTTTATATAATTTCACAGAAATGTTCCTTGGGTGACCCTCTACCAAGTTTGTTCAAGCCATATTGATTCGTCAAAAAACATGGCGGCCAGGGGGTGGGGCTAGTTAACTATATAAGCTATAGCATTGTTTTCAAAGGCTTTCTGTGATTGGTGTGGGAAAACGTGTATCTATGGAATAAAGGGCTATATCAACATATACTGTTTACTAATTATCCCGCACCTGATATCTGTAAATTAATGATTATCTATTCATATGTTAATGACAGTTAATGGAACAACAAAAGTCATACCTATGTTGCATTCCTGCATGTAGTCTGACCATTTTAATTTTCTGTTCTTTTATAAACTTATACTTAATTCAATGACATCCTTTAAGAGAATTCTTCAAACAGTAAACACTAATAAATGATAAATATTGCCCCTTAGTTTATACTTGATCTGTTTACTGGGAACCCATGTGGTTATGGGTAAGGATAGAATCACTGTCAATCTCTGCAGTGAGGTAGGAATCCTCCGAATGGGTGTCATTTCATTTTATCATTTTTTGTTATTATAAAACCCTGTGTGGTACTAGGGGGCCATATGAGTGATGGTAAGAATAGAATCACTTTGGCTCATGCACACAATAGAATTTGCTAAAAATCTGCAGTTCTGCAGGTATCAAGGTTCTAGGTTCATTCTGCATATTCATTTGTTGATGTGATTTTTTAATCTATATGCTAGTAATTTGTTGTTTTTGTACATGTGTATATTCATTGAATCTAAATCCCTGAATCTAGAACCTTGAATCTAAATCCTTCCTGTTGGCTTTGAATAACCTACAATATGTTGGAATGCCGTAAAACCCCATTCATTCTGTTTACTGGGTAGAACCAGTATTAAAGTGTAGTTTTTGAAAGTCATCAAATTGAGCCTGGCATTGAGCCTGCGACCTCTGGCGTGAGTTGCCAATACTCTATCCACAGCACTACTGCTGCGGCTCTTGGTGCACATTTATAATAATGACTGCATAGTATATTTTACAATATTCCCATTTTCTCATTGTTAGCTGGTACTGGTAGTATGCTTTAACATGACACATTAAACCATGGTCTATAAATACACATGAGGAGTTCACAAAGTTGACTTAAAATACCAAACGAACCAGGAATGCATTTTATGGAGTAGAATATCAGACGACATTGGCCAAGTATGTTTCCCATGATTCACTCTAATATAAATAGATATCATTGCAACCTTATCTAAAATCCAATATACTGTTAGTAATTTGTAACCTTATCAGTGAAATATGAAAATGAAAGTTGTACTTATCTCTTATACATTATGACTGAGCAAAACAAAATACTTCCGATTTTATACATATGTTTTTAATGTTATGAAAAGCAATAAAAATATAAAATGACATACATAGTTTTGGGCAAAATATTAAGTGTCACTGATAAAACTATTTGTAACTAGCATGTGCACATTAGACAAACAAGCAAAGTTTGGGAGTTAAACACTCAGGAAAGGGACATTATAAATAATTGCAATATCTACAATGAAATGCATTGCCAAACTGTTGACATATCAATTTATTTTGATTTTCTCCATCATATTTACAGACCTTTCACAAATGCAATCTGACATATCATCGATGGCAGCAGGTCACAAAGTATGATTAACTTTGTTGAAAAATTAGGATTGTGAAGGGAACACCATGTTTGTGCTAAATATATAAGATTTAAAATTGTCATCAGTATGAAATGTCCATGTAAGGTCATAATAAAATAATTGCTAGATTATCATCCCTGCCCGCCCCCTTATTTTCATGCTGCACCGACCCATTTTATTTATAAAAAACACACAAAAACACAACAAAAAATAAAATCTCCCCCCACCATCCCCCTTTTTAAGAAAATTTTTAACATTAAAATATTTAAAAATTAATGGGCATCATAAAAGGTCTTCTATGTAAACGAAGCTCATATCGCCGCATCATTCATGTTTAAAACAATTTAATTATTGATCTTGTGAAAATAATTCATAAAAACTTTATGTCATTACAAATTTATAAATTATATATTATCAACCCACTGAGTAGTTATATTTGTCTTTAGCCCTTTACTCCATAGATTTGCGTTTTCCTGCACCAATCACAGAAAGCAATCTGAACACTTCCTGCACTGTTTTCCACTCTGTCAGTTAATATAAACATAGTTCAACCAATAATTCAAAAGCCTTCTATATTAGAGGAATCCAAATACGTCTATATTAGAGGTGTCCAAAGGCGTCTATATTAGAGGTGTCCAAAGGCGTCTATATTAGAGGTGTTCAAAGGCGTCTTTATTAGAGGTGTCCAAAGGAGTCTATATTAGAGGTGTCCAAAGGCGTCTTTATTAAGTGTCCAAAGGCGTCTATATGAAGTAAAGGGTTAAGAAAGATTTGCTTGACATCAGAACCATAATTGGAAATATCACAGAATATTTCTGTTCCAAGCAATAACCGAGTGCAATTAGATTTATTATTCTATACCTGTAAGTGTATAGCCAATCACCTACTCCATATGTTACCATGTGACTTTACAATATGTAGAAGTTTATTGGATCCAATAAATTTTATATTGTACAGTTCAATTAAAGATAATGATTAAAATAAAAAGAAATAAAATAGTAGATATACAATAAAACAATCCGACAAAATGTCATTGCAACTTCCTTTGTCTGCCACTTTGAACTAATGGTTTATTTATTTATTCTTTTGATAATTATTGTCAGATTGAGGTTGAGAATAAAAAGTTCATTTTAAAGTGTTTTGTTCTCGATGCCTACAGCATTTCGTCCAATATGGTTTTCACCACAATACATACTCGTACAATATATTCCCACATTACACAAAACTCTGTAAAATAACCATATAATAGTCTGCCATTTTATGTCACATAATATGAAATGACTCACTGACTTGAAATGTAAACCTGTAAAATTCGCTATCACTGTTTGGACCATTTTCACCATCGTAGTTTGGACTTTTCACCATAATAGTTTCGACTTTACTTATTTTATAAATATGCCATAATGGCCCCAATGGGACACAGTAGACTAGTTTACCTATATCAGTATATTTATGCTGTAATTGTTATTTCCTTTTTAAAGCAGAAATTCAGCTATTTGGTCAATGCATGTATAATCATTATTCCCTTAGGCTGTTAACCAGTGCAAGACACACCTTATCTTTGCATGTCACAGACCGCTTAGTTTATCCCATTACTTCATATAGACGCCTTTTGACATCTCTAATATAGACACCTTTGGATACCTAATATAGAAGACTTTTTGAATTATTGGGTGAATTATGTTTATATTAACTGACAGAGATGAAAACAGTGCAGGAAGTGTTCAGATTGCCGGTTATGAGCAATCTGAACTCTTCCTGCACTGTTTTCAAAGGCCTTCTGTGATTGGTGCGGGAAAACGCGTATCTATGGAGTAAAGGGTTATACTAATTTATTTTAGCTTGATTCAGATGAAAGCTCAGAGCTTATAATTATGAACTCTCAAGTCTGTATTCTGGGTTGAACCAGAACCGAGTGTTGTTTTTATGAGAGGCATTGTGTCGAGCTAGGGATTGAACCAACAATCTCTGGCGTGAGTGACCAATCCATTACACTACCGCTCTGCTTTATTGACTACTACCTCACACAGTTAAAGGTGGGAGACTCATGGCTATAGAACATATTTCATAACCAATCATCGCAGACACTGCCAGATGGGGATTCAAACTCAGACCCTGAATTGACAGTCTGACATGTTACCGACAGCTAGTTTCTAGTATAGAAATCACGTGAAATCTTTAAACACCATTTTCAACAATTGTTGTCATACTGAGGTCATCATGTTGAATGATCAGTTTGTCAGCTACTTACAGTCTTTCATGTAAATACAGATATCTGAGGTCTTCTCCCAATTCAACTTAACTAGCTGCTTCAGTACATGCAAATATACATACATCTGAGGTATTCTTACATCATCTTAATAAGCTGCCATAAGGTATGTTTATATAAGCATCTAAGGTCTTCTCCCATCAAGTAAATGAGCTGGGCGGTATTGTAGTGGCTAGTGTTGGCAGAGGTTGTGGGTTTGATCCCATGCTCGACCCAATGCCTCTCCAAAAACAATACTGGTTCTGCCCAAGAAGTGGACTTGAAAATGATTTAAATAAGCTCTGACCTTTCTATGCAATGGAGCTTAAATGAATTACCGGTAGTGTAAACTAAATAAATGAGCTATGCAAATTCAAGCTTTATTTGAGATCTTCTCTGATTAACTTAACTTGCTGTCAAAATATTATGTAAAAACATACTTATGTGATCTTCACCTTAAAGCTGATCTAGATAGAGTGCATGGTCCAGTGGACGAACATCAGATCTATGATTGGATGATTGGAAGGTTGTGGCCTCGATCCTCCGTCACAGCTATGTATGGTGTCCTTGAGTAAGACACATTTTTCACATGTGCTTTGTACTTACACAGGAGCATGATTTGTATAAGTTGTAATAACTTGTTTCAGAATCAAAGTCAAATAAATAAGTTTAAACTAAGCTAAACTAGCGACCAGAATGTAAGCAAATTTATGCATCTGGGGTCTTCTCTCATCAACTGTACAAGCTATCAGAATGTATGTAAATGTATGCATCTGAGGTCTTCTCTCATCAACTGTACTGGCTACCAGAATGTGTGTAAATTTATGCATTTGGGGTCTTAACTTATCAACTGTACTAGCTGCCAGAATGTAGTAAATCTATGCATCTGGGGTCTTCTCTCATCAACTGTACAAGCTATAAGAATATATGTCAATTAATGAAACTGAAGTCTTCTCTCAACAACTGTACTAGCTACTAGAATATATGTCGGTTTATGCATTTGAGGTCTTCTCTCATCAACTGTACAAGATACCAGAATGTATGTCAATTTATGCATTTTAGGTCTTCTCTCATCAACTGTACAAGCTATCAGAATGTATGTAAATTTATGCATTTGGTGTCTTGTCTCATTACCTGTACAAGCTATCAGAATGAATGTAAATTTATGCATTTAGTGTCTTGTCTCATTACCTGTACAAGCTATCAGAATGAATGTAAATTTATGCATCTGGGGTCTTCCCTCATCAACTGTACTAGTTGCCAGAATGTATGAAAATTTATGCATCTGGGGTCTTCTCTCATCAACTGTACTGGATACCAGAATGTGTGTAAATTTATGCATTTGGGGTCTTTACTTATCAACTGTACTAGCTGCCAGAATGTAGTAAATCTATGCATCTGGGGTCTTCTCTCATCAACTGTACAAGCTATCAGAATGTATGTAAATTTATGCATTTAGTGTCTTGTCTCATTACCTGTACAAGCTATCAGAATGAATGTAAATTTATGCATCTGGGGTCTTCCCTCATCAACTGTACTAGTTGCCAGAATGTATGAAAATTTATGCATCTGGGGTCTTCTCTCATCAACTGAAAAAGCTATCAGAATGTATGTAAATTTATGCATCTGAAGTCTTCTCTCATCAACTGTACAAGCTATCAGAATGTATGTAAATTTATGCATCTGGGGTCTTCTCTCATCAACTGTACAAGCTATCAGAATGTATGTAAATTTATGCATCTGAAGTCTTCTCTTATCAACTGTACCAGCTACTAGAATATATGCATTGAATGTCTTCTCTGAGTGAATGCCATAATCACTTATGTGTTGAAATTACCATAATCATATAAAATTGTTATATTCACTATTTAACCTGGGAAGTTAAAACAATTGATTTCCTGTACAAATCAGTTAGATTGATCTTAAGGAAATAATTCTCAAAATTGAGTGATTTTAACGAAAATAAGGCAATCTTATAGTAGTGGATCTAGAGGGGTGTGTTGGGTGGGTGGGTGTGTGTGTGTGTGTGTGTGGGGGGAGGGGGGGGGGTACTCTTGAAGTCCAAGAATACCTTAAAGAGTTATTATTTCAGTAATAAAAATATATATTTAGAATCAATATTAATTACACCCCTGAACTAAGTGGACCTCATCTGTCTGGTCCAAAATAAATACAATTACTGAAAAAATCTGTACATATTGCAGTAAAAAAGGTGTAAAATACATTTGGATCTTTCCTGACTTTTTTTAGAAGTACTTGTAAGCAGACCCCAACACACACACACATGTATTTTAGTGGAAGTTGGCCCTACCACATACACTGAGAGACTTTAAAAACACAAAACTCCAAATGGGTATGTCTGGGACGAGTTGGATAGATGTGTTAACCCTCGTCAGCCACCACCGAGAAACATTATTGAGCTTCCTCCAGCCTTGGGTCAGGAGTGGAACAACATTTCTCAACACTGTATGGCAAATATTGTGCTCAAAAA
Organism: Panopea generosa; assembly: GCA_029582155.1. NCBI lineage: Eukaryota > Metazoa > Mollusca > Bivalvia > Adapedonta > Hiatellidae > Panopea > Panopea generosa. Next base: position 59,799,261 of record CM055908.1, on the reverse strand, counting down.
TTTAGCCAGGTGGGTATGTGTTGCCTGCATTGCTGTAAATGGTAGTTACAACTGCTACTAATTGCAAAGTTGGTGATTTAGGGTATTGCTGTTTGAAGCATTAATTCTCAGGCAATTGATAAATTTTCCAGTAAAATTCACACACTTTGTGTGGCTTATATGTATGTTTATTGCTGCCAATTTTTATCAAAATTGATAAATACAAAACTTGTTTATTTTTACAAAATCTGACTTTTGCATTTTAAAGACCCTCTGTGTACTTGTTAAAAAATCCTGGATCCGCGTTTGTATTATCAGTTCTGTGTGCAAGGGCGATCTATTTTACATTGACTTTAACACACTCACATATTCTTCAGCGTCTTTGGACTATTCCTACATTGCAGAATGTAGGCTATATTTAATACAAAAAATCTATGTGCCAAGAAGTTTTTCTGTTCCAAAAGTTACATGGTAAGAGATATATAAATTCTTTTTACTGAATCTCATCTGAATGTACCAAATGAAAGTAAAAAGGACTGCCAGACAAATGCTATCATTTTCAGAAAATGGAAGGAAACATGTACAGAAAATATACTTATATGCTAGTCAGACTTTTATTTACAGTACTGGTAGTAATTTCATGGTGATATGTTCAAGTTTTCTAGCAGATAAGTCATATAATGTTATCATTTCAGTGGACTGATGGAATTTGTTTTCATGGTGGACCAACTATTTATTATATGTAACAGTTTTGAAAACTATTATTGAGTCAACTTTTTAGGTTAATACTGAGTATTCAAGCTTATAGAATATTCCGGTTTATAGAGTATACTGTTTTCTAAAGTAATCCGGTTTACAGAGTATTCCAGTTTATAGAATATTTTTACTTATAGAGTATGTCATTTTATAGAGTATTCTGATTGATAAAGTCTCCCTATTTTTATTGTGCCTGGTTTATGGAGTATTCAAGTTTAAAATGTGTCTGGTTTATGGAGTATTCCAGTTTAAAAATGTGTCTGGTTTATGGAGTATTCCAGTTTAAAATGGGTCTGGTTTATGGAGTATTCCAGTTTAAAGTGTGTCTTGTATATGGAGTATTCCAGTTTAAAGAATATTCTGATTAATACAGTGTACCAGTTTATATAGTGCCTGGATTATAGAGTATACCAGTATAAGGAGTATTCCAGTTTAAAGTATGTCTGATTTATGGAGTATTCCAGTGTAAAGTGTGTCTGGTTTATGGAGTATTTCAGTTTAAAGTGTTCTGGTTTATGGAGTATTCCAGTTTAAAGAATATTCTGATTTATACAGTGTACCAGTTTATATAGTGCCTGGATTATAGTGTACCAGTTTATATAGTGCCTGGATTATAGTGTACCAGTTTATATAGTGTCCGGATTATAATGTACCAGTTAATATAGTGCCTGGATTATAGTGTACCAGTTTATATAGAGCCTGGATTATAGTGTACCAGTTTATATAATGCCTGGATTATAGAGTATACCAGTTTATGGAGTATTCCAGTTTAAAGTATGTCTGATTTATGGAGTATTCCAGTTTAAAGTGTGTCTGGTTTATGGAGTATTTCAGTTTATATAGTGTCTGGATTATAGAGTATTCCAGTTTGTAAAGTGTCCGGATTATAGAGTATTCTAGTTTATAGTGTGTCTGATTTATAGAGAATACCAGGTTATATGGTATACCAGTTTATAGTGTGTCTGGTTTATAGAGAATACATTTACAGTACAAGAATGTTGTAAATGATACCAACAAAATCTAGCAATGATTGGATAGTTTAATTCAGTAGGGAGATTCAGGAATTGTATGTTTTGTGTGTGTGTGGGGGGGGGGGGTACTCTTGAAGTCCAAGAATACCTTAAAGAGTTATTATTTCAGTAATAAAAATATATATTTAGAATCAATATTAATTACACCCCTGAACTAAGTGGACCTCATCTGTCTGGTCCAAAATAAATACAATTACTGAAAAAATGGGGGGGGGGGGGGTATAACTAGTTTCAATATAGATTTCATTATTCCATTTTAACTGTTTTGGCTGTTTCAAAATGAGGGATAAATTCTGCAGTGGTTTTAAAGTAAACCTTCATTGCACAATACAAGATTCTTATTCCAACAAAAAGTCTTTTTTTTGGGAATTTTTTCTGCTCCAAACTATACCTTAAATAATAGGTAATCAATAATCTGTACTAACTGAAAGTAGAGTGACTAACTGAAAGTAGAATGACTGTCAGAAAATAATAGAAAACAGTACATGTATTTATTTTCAAAAAATGGAAGGAGGGCAATTTTGGGATTTATTTACAGTAGTAAGAATTAATATGTTGGTCAGATGATAATAAAAAGTCCTATAGATATTGGTGTCTTTCTGATGGCTTAAAGGAATTTATGGCCACGATGGATTTATTGACTTTATACTGTTGAACAATACTGAAGGGAGGACATGAAGCCTAATGTACTGGCATTCTAACTGGATGTGCCATAAAATTTCAAATCAGAGCACAAGGAGACTTTTTTTTATACATTTTGTGACAGTGAAGCTCATATGTGAGCGAGTGACAACTGCCTTGCTGGGAGTGTCAATAAATCAGTCTTCATAATGAAAGTACAGTCAAACCTGTATTAAGCAACCAGTCAAGGGAAGGAATGAAAGTGGCTTTGAAGCCAGGTTGTTGCTTAATACAGGTTAATTTGCTCTGAAAGCATTGAAATGGGTAATAGCAAATGTGGCTGCTTAAGACAAGTGGCTGCTTAATAGAGGTGACAACTTACATAGATTTGACTGTAATCATATCTGTGGGCAAAACGGAGCCTTCTAAATGAATGACATCTCCATTCAAATCAGTGATTAAAACAGTCTTCTTACTGGATGTACCAATTATACAAAATGTGAGTAAACATGCCTTCCTTAGATTCTCTCCAGAAATGAGATATAAATTTTGTGTTCCTGATCAAATCACAAAGGAATTAAAGCAGAGCCATTTTATTTAGTCACAGGGCGAAATCGTTGTACTATCAAATTATACCATTTAAATATGAAATTTGGGGTGGGGAGGAGAGGTTGAAAATATAATGGCCACAATTATTTATACCCACCTCATTTTATAACTATCTGAAGAAGTCGACATGTGCTAAAATGTTGAAAGATAGTTTGTTATGATAGTGTATATAACAAAGCTATAATTTAAAATATGAAACTAATTGGATAAAAGAGTATTTTTTTAGGAGAGGGGGTGTGGAGTGAAAATATTATAGCAAAATTTTCTTCAAGATACCTTTTAGTATTCAAGTTTGATCCTTTCTTTATCACTTTATCATAATAAATGGTTGTGCTGTATTCTGAAAAATAAAAAATTGGGGGGGGGGGGGGTGATCGGGATTGAAATATCATAGGGTGGTGAAAATATTGTAGCAAATTTCTATAATATTTTCATAGGTGGATGAATTTTGAGATGGGTGAAAAAATAATATGACACCGGTACTCTTATTTCTCCCTTATCTACAAACAAGTTCCATGATAGATAGGAATGTTGCTGTGCCTTAACAAAACTGAACACTTCTCCATAACCCACAAATTTTTAAACAAATCATAAACTGCCAGATATCTATTCTTAGAAAATTGCATGATCCTCTGGAAAATAAAAAAAAAAGTTTAAATTATACAAAATTTATATTTTCAATTATTTTCTGACATTTAACTGATGCATCATACCGTTTTACTTTTTTGACTCTCAGAGAATAAATATCTTAAATGTTCCATTTTTTTTTTAAACCCATCATATATCAAAGCTGAGCTAACAATAATGTCTCCCAGAGAATGAGATACTTTGTTTAAATAATGAAGTTTCTGACAGGAATTAGGGATTCATATAATTATCATTTCATTGGTGCAAGGGTTGTTACCATGCATGAACATGTGTACAATTATATATTTCGACATTGTCCGATATCAGGCTGGGGCAGGAAAGTCCGTTAAATAGGTCAGTGATGTAAACTTTTTTTTTAGTTGATAGTGATCAGCTTACAGAATTAATAGTATTACTGAAAAATAAAATTGATTTAAAAAAATAAAAATAAAAATTCAATCCCAAGCTAAACAAAGAACTTTAACCTAAGGTTCTTTAAAGCTCAAAGTATGAAAAATTATGTAAGTTATCTATATACAATGTTTCTACAACATAATAAAAATGTGTTTATGAAGATTCGTCACCAAAACATGAGTAGTTTGTTCAGAAACAGAGAAAAAGCTGAGCTAAACATAAAACTTTAACCAAACCCAAGCTAAACAAAAAACTTTAACCCAAGATTTTAGAGCCCAAATTATGTAAATTTAGATAAGTTGGCTATATACATTGTTTGTATAACATGATATAAATGTGTTTATGAAGTTTAGTCACTGTAACACGAGAAAAAGCTGAGCTAAACATAAAACTTTAACCAGCGGATGATGTCGATGCCGCCTTGGTCATGACAATGGCTCTTTGTTTTTTTCCAAAAAGACAAGGTAAAAATGAAGTTTTAAAGAAATATAAGCTTTTGAAAGATATTATTAAGATTTCAAGCACTTGGGGAATTCTGCCATTCAAGTGCTGAGGTGACCATATGCTTAAATGGCCTGTGCACCATGGAGAAGCCTGAATTGGCTTACTGACACTATAAATGAATTCCTTTCAGACAGTTTTTGGTTGGTTAGTTGACCATGTAAACCATGGTGGCGTTATTGCAATGACAAGAAAAAAGAAAGAGTAAAGTTTCTTGTTATTTGACGTCCATAATGTACGTATGTACCAGTATAGTAATTATGCAATCAGGTCAATCCAAGATACATTACTACATCAACAGTCAGCCTCGGTTACATACACTACCAGTAACTGGCCCATCAAAATATAGAATTACATTTTTAAATGACAATTGTACAAAATTTTATGTCATTTTTACATCACTGGGCCCAATTAGCTCAGTCGGTTAAGCATCTGACTATCAATCCAGTGGTCATGAGTTTGAATCCCCCGCCTGGCAAAAGTCTCCGTGATGATTGATATACGACATTGTATCTCATTATCATTCGTCTCTCACAACTGATTCAAATGGGAAAGCTATCAGTTACTTGCGGAGATTGGAATTTGCTCAAGTACTGGTTAATCCCAGAAACAGTGGTTAGGTTAACTATCGTCTGTTAGCCCTCGATGGCATAAACATGATGCTAAATACTCAATCAATCAATAAATCAAATCATTGCTCGATGTCCCTTTAATAGGCAAATAAAAAAATTATAAAATCACATAAATATGAAGAAATATCTCTTTATTAAAAGGACTAATAATGACACATTTTGCTTATCGAGGGTAAAATAACATGCATAATTGTACGCTTCGATCTTCGTAATATCACTAAATCATTCGATGATTTCAGATGAGCAAATTAATCTGATCCATTGTACAAGTGTATATATTTTCTTTAATCCTGGACTGTGAAAACAAAATAATATCCAGTAATACATTAAGTAATATGTCAATTAATAAAGTAATAGAAAAGTAATATAGTATTAATATATCAAGTATTATATAAAAAAACTATGTCAAGTAATGTGTTAAGTAATTTATCAAATAACATGTCAAGTAATAGATCAAGTAACATATCAATATATCAAGTAATGCACCAAAAATATATGTCAAGTAATAAAAGAAGGATACAGAAATAGTTTGTTGATTGTCAGCCAATCAAAGCTGAAGTCTGATGCAAGTTAGATCAGGGTCTACATTGTTTGTAGATGGTAACACTGTGACGAACAGCAAGTCCAAATGTGACAAGAGCAGTAAAGGACTATCACTCTATATATAACTTTCTATATACATGTATAACAAATGATCCAACAAATTGTATGCTGTCTACATTATCTCATCTTTACGGGTATACAGGAATGGAATATATTAAGTTTAAAGATGTGTTCAGTTTGGTAGCCATTACTATCATAAAATACTTATAATTTTTAATTAAAAAAATCATAACGCTTTTGGAGTTGTGCTCCAGAAATGGCAGATTTTGTTACTCCGGAAATGACAAATTTTGGCTATTTTGACATGCGTAGTTATTGGCTTATAATTTCAACTGTATTATGGCAAGTGTTAAAATCCATGGCAAGCCTCTGGGAAAATGTACGTTTACATGAAAAGATTTCAAACATATTATAAAAATATTAATTGGCATATTTTTAATGCATTTGCCTAAAGTCAAATTAACAGTTTTCCTTTCTGAAAATAGATTTTTGGAGTCTTTCTTTAAAAAAACATCTAACCTTATATAGCATAGTATATATTATGTAATTATTGTTGCGATTTTTATTATTTATTATTTTAACCAAGAATATGATATTCTTCTGTTGATATGATTCAGTTACTATATCTGATATTGAGGTTATTCTTGTTGATACTTGGTGGTAATTATGTGCTTACTGTGTGGTTACCTCTGCTGTGTTTACACCATTGTTATGTGTTAACACAATTGGATATGGGTTAACACTCTTGTGTACGTGTTAACACCAGCGTGTATGTGTTTACACCAGTGTGTATGTGTTAAAGCCTTAAGACTTCTACATGACCGGGTAAGGGTAGACATCCCTGTGTACAGCTCAGCCTCTAGTGTGTAGAGCTGAAGGGTGTGTTGGATTGGTAACACAGTGGGGGTTGTGTTTAAAAATACATATCCAACAAGATAAATTAAAATTAATGCAACACAATTTATAATTCACTGAAAGACTTTAGAAATGAAACACTCAAATAAACAGCTATATAACATTACGTATTGTATCAATTTTTTAAAAAATTATTTTGTTTAATACTATAACATTTTTCTTCCTTTCCTGGAAATTTTTTATCAAAATCTATTGTGATTATCACTTCTTTTTATTGATTTGAAATATGAAACTGCCATAACCTAAATTCACAAAATCAGTATCTTGTATAGCCTCATTGCCCAATGATGCACGCATGACAGCGACCTCTCATTGAATGTATAGTATTTGATGAGGATGATGATGATAAAGTTATTTATCTTCATCACCGGTTTCCCATAGGGGCGACACCGCCAGAAGTGTATTTGTAATTTTAGATTTTTGGAGGATAGTGCAGAGATACAGAAGACCATTTTGTAGCATTCCTGGTTCTTTTATATGCTTTGTGTAAAACATTGATACATGGGACCATAATTTTTGTTAGTTTAAACATATTTTATTCATGATATTTACAACGTATGCATGTATATGCAATGACACATATTGGGATTAGAATGAAAGCATAATGCCTATTGAGATCCTTTCCTTTGAAATCTATTTTGAACATTGGAATGGCAGACGTACAATGTATACATAACTTGACTTTTGTTAAAGTCTCATCCGAAAGACTGGTAAGTTTTTTTAGTTGGACGAGTGGGGGACAGAACCTGCGATCCCTGGGTTCACAGGTCAAGGCCTTAACCAATGAACCACTAATCTGCTCTTTAAAATCTGAGTATGTTGTTACACTTTTACAAGTGTGATTCAACAATTTTATTGCGATATTGAAAGAAAATACCATAGAAACAAAATCTGAATATCAAAATACAGATAAACCAATCCTAAAAGAATTTTTTCAAACAATAAAATTATTGCGTTTTTGTGAGTTTAGGTAACAGGGGTTGTATGTTTCAAATCAATAAAAAGAAGGGATAATCGCAACAGAATTTGATGAAAATTTCCAGTAAAGGTAGAAAGGTGTCATATTATAAACTTAAATAATTTAAAAAAATCGATAAAAAATTCAATGTTGTATATCTCAGTGTTGTATTTTTAAAGTCTTTCCGTGTAGAAAACTGAAAGTTTTATTGGTCATTATTTTTAACCATTAAAGCCTACGTGAGATGAAATTTTAGTAAAAACATGATACCACAGCTATATTCATATCTATTACTCAAAATCAATGAACAGAACCAATTCAAAGACTAGAATATTTTAATGAAATTAAACTGAACAGTGCTTTTTTCAGTGGCCACAGCAAACAAAAATATGCTAGATACAATGAATGAATGAATAAATGAATGAATGAATGAATGAATGGATGGATGGATGGATGGATGGATGGATGGATGGATGGATGGATGGATGAATGAATGAATGAATGAATGAATGAATGAATGAATGAATGAATGAATGGTGTTTTACTGTGCACCAACACAACACGTGTGATTATTAATACTTATTTATTTTGGTTTCAATTTGAAGTAACCTCAGTGGATGAATCATTTTTACTCATCAGTCAATTTCCTGGATGTCGTGTATGAATGAAAATGTCACATAAATGACTTATGCAATGAAACCTATGGGAGTGGTGTTTTACAGTAAACCATTACAAGGAGATCAAGAATTTTCCTGGCGCATTCTTCATTTACAAGGAAAATGAAATATGAGCATAATAATGGAAAAAAATGTAATAACAATTTCAAATGCAAAACTGTAAAGTTTAAAGGGAGAATATCAGGGAAAAACTCTATGAATGTATTAAAAAATAAAACTATTATCAAAATGGATGAAAACGCATTTCTTATCATTAAAAAATAAATCGGAATGGATTGATATGCCAAAACCACCAAAACATGACAAAATTTATATTAAAATTGGAATGGTAATCTTGAAACGAAATCCCCATTCTAAAAATAAACAGCACTTAAATACTGCTTGACAACCTTCACATCCTTCAGAAAATAATGTTTTAGTCAATTCTAAAATTTTGAAAATCCTGATAAATTCCTTTTAATACTCATTTTATTGCTATTAAATTTACACCACGATAAACAGAGGTTGAAATTTCAACCAACATGATATAATGGACGAGACACCCAATTGGAGGGAATCTCACCCTTCTGTGGGGGTCGACAGTGGTCCCATCCTTAATTAGGAACCACATGGGAAAATGATTGATGAGTTTGCACAACTATCTCGGCTTGAATTCGCTACATTTTCAAAAGAAATAAACAATGATGAGAATCAATATTTCATCAGTTGCGCTGTTTAGTTTTATTTTTGCTCGATTGTGAAGTAAGCTCGGAGCTTACATGAACTGCTTTCAAGTCAGTTTCCTAGTGAGAACCAGTACAGAGGGTTGTGTTTCGAAAGATCAGCAGGTTGAGCTAGGAACCAAACCCACCTCTATCCACTGCACTACCGCCCCATACTGTACTGTAACAACATCAATTCATTTTACTATATATAAAAGACGCTATCATCGCAGTGCCAACAATGGCCAAGGGGACAAAAACCCCTGAATTTCTAACACTTGACTGGGATCTATTTTCTATATCAAGCTCTCCTCCATTGATACTGTTTACAGTTTCACCTCTGACACGATTATTCAAGTCCAAATGCGTGAGCTCACTATTCCTGTTCACTGGTGGGAAAGACTCTGGTGAAACAGATCTGTCTGTAGCAGAGGAGTCTATATGATTTTCATTTGTGTTTTCTGGTTCTGGCATTTCTGTATGACTACTAAATTGGTGACTTACGGTCGTACTGGAATCTGGACTTTCCCGACTTACGTTACAATTAAAATCTTCCATCCAGGGTGTCTGAAACATTTTTTCATTATCTAAAGGTGTCACTCTGTTTTCTACAATGCTGCTAATTTGAGATGGAAAATACTGAAGATCATCTTCTCCTAAATGTTCAATATCATTTTCAAAGTTCAGACTTTTTAAAGTTTGCATCTGTCGAGTATGCTGTATATCTGAATCAAAAGGCGGATAATCTTCAGATTTGATTTCAAATGATTCATCCCCAGATGGTATAGTACAGGAAGAGTCAACATCTTTTTGATTTCCTGAAGTTGAAGAGCCTCCAGGAGATTCTGCAAAAGATGATGAACCTCCACTGACACCACTTCCTGTACGTGGATGTAAAGAAGAAATTGTGTTTACTCCGTCTAAATTTTCCCAATCTTCACCAGAGTTATCACAGTTTGCAGAAGGAAAATATTTTCCAGCTTTTTTCTTTATACTGTCAAAATCACTGCTATAATTTTTATGTTCTTTATCCAGTTCCCCTTGACTGCCACTTTGTAATTCCCGTTTAGTGACAGTAGGAACATCAAAGGTAGATGTGTGTACATTTTGATCAAATCCAACAAATGGAGGGTCTGTTTCTGGTCTAACAGATTCTAATCTGGATATTTCAGCTTGACTAACTTCATAAGCATAACTATCTTGAATTTTGTTACCTGACAGGTTTTGGGCTGATGAAGCACTGGCCACAGGAATGTATCGACCAGGCTGTTGACTTTCTTGCCGCACCATCTCCACTCGCATAAATGGTACACGGTCAGGCATTTGTTCAATATTGCCATCAGGACTGTCGAAACCAGTTTCATATAAATTTTGTTCGTTTCTAAGATGGTTATACTGTTGTTCGTTACTGCTCGTCAGCCATTTGTTATTTATCATGAGTGTAATGTCATTTTTTAAGGTTGTAGACTGATCACTCGCTACTGATGAAACTCCCATGAGCTCATCGTCATGCAAGACAGTTTTTTCATCTTGATTGTTACAACAATCTGGCTTTCTGGTGTACAAAATCTCTGGTTTGCATGTGTCCAAATCTGACACATTTCCTTGGTTTACATAACCATCATTACTAAATGACTGTATTTTAGTTTCACCAAGTGTCATCCTAACATATCTGCTATCATTGCCATGGCAACCATTGTGTCTCGCAGTCTGGCCAACTGTTTCAAGCTTCATCTGAGATGTCTGGTCGACTATGTTTGAATGTCCATTGGCGTCATTTACAGGTAAACCATTTCCAGATGCATAAGAGGCTTCCGCTTTCCCTGTTGATGTTTTCTTGGTTGTTTCCACGATATCCTTGACTTTTTGAGCAGCTTCCCCTCCACATGCTTCATCAGCTCCATCTAGGTTTTCACGTCCTGGTAATCTAAATCCGGTAATTTCCTCCAGATCCTTCAGAACATCTATTCTCTCCATCTCCAAAACCGCTTCCATAAGTTTACCCAAGGTGGCTTCGTCTTTACTGCACCAACAATTTATAACTAGACTTGTCTTATTTTCAGGTGTGGTTACCATCATCTGGTTGCACTCATCCATTGTGAAACCTTTAATCAAAAACAAAATTTCAATAATTACTCCCAGCTTGAAGTCACATATGGTAATGTCTTAGGCCACCTTTAAAAAACTGCTTGTTTGCCACTTCCTACTCATAACATTTAGGGGTGGGTAGGTAGGTAGGTAAATTCTTTTTTTTTTCTCTTTTTTTTGGTATCAGTCAGAGTATCTTTTTAAAGCAATGTAGTAACTGAGAATATTTTAATTCTCCACAAAATATTTACTCAACTAGCAGGATTGTTTTAGGTTAGTGGCAATATTCTAAGGCCTTAACTGTTAATACAACAGGGAGACATTAAGACAATAATGTCCAAGTTTTATTACTATCTGGCACCAGGGGTCTTTCAATCACAGGATTTGGTTACAAGCTACAGTGAAACCTGTCTTAAGAAGCCAGTCAAGGGAGTTAGTAAAGATGGCCTTTTGACACAGGTTGCTGCTTAATACAGGTTAATTTGCTCCTTAACCATAGAAATGGGAAATAGCAAAAGTGGTTGCTTAATAGAGGTGACCACTTATACACTTAACCCTTTACTTCATATAGACGCTTTTGGACACCTCTAATATAGACACCTTTTGACACCTTATATAGAATGCTTTTGAATTATTGGTTGGATTATGTTTAACTTAACTGACAGAGTGGAAAACAGTGCAGGAAGTGTTCAGATTGCTCGTTACGAGCAATCTGAACTCTTCCTGCACTGTTTTCAAAGGCCTTCAGTGATTGGTGCGGGAAAACGCGTATCTATGGAGTAAAGGGTTAATAGAGGTGACCACTTATACACTTTGACTGTACATCAAACCAATCTTAACTGTAAATCATGTAACTGCAGGGAGACATTAATGTCAAAGTTTTATAACTATCTAGAACCAGGGTCTCTCAATCACAGGATTTGGATTATGTAACAGACCATATAAGTCTATTGATTTTCTATTTGTTCTGTGATTTACACAGGCGTGCACTTGGAATATCTCTGATTAAACATTCATATTGTGGGAGCATTTTCAATATAAGAATTCCATTCTTGTTATTCGTCTCACATTGCTGATTTAAGTGAGAAAATTATCAGTTACTTGCGGAGATGGGTGTGCTTGAGAACTGGTTAACATTTCAGGATCCTAGGTAAGGTTAGCTGTTCATCTGTAAGCCCTCGATCAATGACATAGAAATTATGCTAAATATTCAAACAAAACAAAAATTATTTGTGTCCCTTTGATACAAACATAGCATAAGATGAATAGATTCTATTACAAATGAAATTGCTTTTGATTGAATACACAGGTTTTCTTCAATAAATACAGCAATGCAATAGTTTAAGTACTAATAAATTGATTATAATTGTACAGATATGTACTCAGTTTACATGTTTAAACGGTACATGTATTTAGTTTAACACTATTTACTTAACAACTGCTATACTATACAAAAATTCACAAACCTTACAATGTGATAAAGTTTAAGTACCTAGAAGGCCAGCCAAATCATCCCATTTCTTTAATCCGCCATAATCGAATTTTCTCAAAATAGAGAAAACACCAGCGTTCAAGTCTTTCACCAGCGTGTTTGCAGTTATTGCTGCTACACCATGACTCTGATGATGTATCTCTTTGCCTGCGGCAGATGGGACTTCATATCCGCATATCACACTTTCACCTGCTGAACTACTACTGTTGCTTCTTTCTGGTTGTCTTGATCTATACCTGGTACTGTCTTCTGGTACCAACTCTTCTGCTGTGAAATGAAAATCATAGTTGTCCCCATTATATGAAATTAATGCATGGTTATCTGGAATACTTCAATGCAATCTTCTCTTAGACCATGAATTCACTTTGTCATTCTAACTCTTTCTAAAATGAAAAAAAATCTATAATATGTACAGCAGTATGCCAGATCAAATAGATTGATTGATTGATTGATTGATTATTTAGCATCATTTTTATGCCATCGAGGGCTAACAGATGATCAGTTAAGCTAACCACTGTTTCCTGGGATTAACCAGTATTCAAGCACATCCCATCTCCGCAAGTAACTGATAACTCTCCCACTTGAATCAGTGGTGAGAGATGAATGATAATGAGACACAAACTGTATATCAACCGTCACGGAGACTGTTGTCAGGCGAGGATTCAAACTCATGACCCCTGGATTGATAGTCAGAGGCGTAACCGACTTAGCTTATCGGGCCAGGCTTATATCAAATAGAAATGAATTGATACATCACAAAATACTCAATTTCAAGCAGGGAAATCTTTTTACAATAATAGTTATCAACATATGTATTAAAATATTCACTTTCAATCTTTCATTCTGCCAATGAAGTTAAATGTAAAACAAGAGACCAGAAGTTGCTCACCTCAGACAAGTCACACTATGAAAAAAAAAGCAGGAAATTCTATGCCTGTCCCACAATTCATAGCAATTGAATGCTTACTAAACTATGACTGACCAATCAACGTGCTCAATTAATTATCTGTCTATCTATTTATACTGTTACACACCTTAAAAATAATATGTCTAATGTGCAGCCATGTTTCTAAGGACTGAATGTTCATCTGTCAGTGATTGTTTTTACATGTAATGGTCTCGCTGCTCACAGGACCGATAGTTTTACATCCCCTTTGAAGAATGCCATGGTGTCTCAATACCAGGTCAAAATAAGGTAAAGTGGGAGTGTGTTCCACGGGGAATCAAATGATGGGTTGGCGGGAACTCTGGTCTTGGAGCATGAACAATAAACAATAGACTACAAGAAAGTGCCGTAAATATTATCTTCTTTACTTCTGTATAAGACAAAGAGGAAAAATGTATGTTTATTAAAAGAGGACAAAGACATGAATAAGTTGTTTAGTTACTTTGAACTGGTGGGTCCAGTTGGTCTGCTAAATGTTCCTGATCAACTTCTGGGTTTCTTAAAGCTTCCAAAAACTGATTAAACGCCTTAGGTTTTCGTATCAGATTTTCATAAAGTTTCTGAACTGCGCAACTTCTGCCATAATTTCCCTGATATGCTTCTATTTCTTCCTAAAAAAAGATTACATGTATGGCCATTATAAATTAATTGCTAGATTATCATCCAAATTTTTCTTAAAAACGGTAATTTTTTTTTAGTTTCTATTTTTAAATTTTTTAATGTTTTTTTAATTTTTTGTTTATTATGAAAATGAAAACGGTTGGGGCGGCATGAAAATTAGGGGGTGGGCGGGGATAATAATCTAGCAATTATTTTATTATGGCTTATAACAAACATTTTATATAGTTATCTAATTACAGTCTGTTAATGGTATTAATACATTACAAACATTCTATATAATAATCAGCACTCTAGCCATGCATGGCCATTTAATGTGGTTTGAGCATGGTTACCACCGTTGGAAAAAGGAAATGTTTCAGTGGGGTAGTTGCATAATGGCCGTTATAGATAATTCTTGTTTCTTCTTCTTTAAAAATGCATTTCTTTATTTTAATGCTCAATATTTTATTTGAATGGCATTACTGGTGCATTTTGCAAGCATTGTCATGTTTGAAGTGTGAATTTAGAAAAAAAATTGATTCTTGGAATTTGGGGTATAAATACATGATTTCGGACGTCTACTTTCACTTTGTGAACAGTGTACAAACTAAGCAGAAAAAATCTCTTGGCCCCTACTTTTCTCATCATATTCTGGTAGTGCAGAAGTTGAAAAACAATAAAATGTAAGTATCACTTCTTTCAATGGGTCTCTCAATGAATGACAATCCTACAAACTTTTTTATTTACTTAATCTTTGACCAAAACTGTTATGTCACCATAGGCTCACATGTTGCTATTTTAGTGCATATCAAAGCACGTTGCTCAACGATTTGATATTTATTATTTGATCGTCCTCAAAGGACAATACACTGTAGTTAAGTTGTATAAAGTCTGAAAAGCAAGTAAAATACAACATAGATATCAATATAATTTATATTGAAATTTTTAAACTTAAAAAGAATTTAGAAATCAATTTGTTTGTTTGAATATTTAGCATAGTTTTATGCCATTGAGGGTTAATAGATAATCAGTTAACCTAACCACTCATTAAAAGTTAACAAGTACTCAAGCACACCAATCCCCGTAAGTAACTGATATGTCTTTCTCATTTGAATCAGCCTAGTAGAGACAAATAACAATGTGACACAATGTTGTATATATATCAATCATCACAGAGACAGTGGTCGGATAGAGATTCAAATTCATTACCCATGAACTGCTAGCCAGACTCACCAACGACTGAGCTAACCAGGTCAGGCAATAAAATATTTAAGTAAAATAAATGTACCTGGCTTGCCGTTGACAAACATCGAAGATATGGCAGAAGCTGTCGAGGATTAATTTCCTTTACCAACTGTGGTAGATGAAATTTAAGAACTCTCTTGTTTTCAGTATCCATATGTAGTTTATCTACAATGAAAACAACAAAATTCAGTGCTGTAGTCTACCTACAATGAAAACAGCAAAACTGAATGTCATAGAAAAATCAGCATAAAAACAAAAAATGAAATTATTCTTAAAATGGATACAAAACATTTCATTAGTATGAGCCAGGCCCGATTAGCTCAGTCTGGAGTGCGTCTGACTATCAATCCAGGGGTCTTTGAGTTTGAATCCCGCACGGCTACAGTCTCAGTGATGAATGATATACGATGCTGCGTCTCATTATCATTCGTCTCTCACCTCTGATTTAAGTGGGCAAGTTATCAGTTACTTTTGCTGAGATGGGGTGTGCTCAAGTACTGGATAACCTTCTAGGATACCAGGAAACAGTGGTTAGTTTAACTGATTGTCTATTAGCCCTCAATGGCATAAACATTACGCTAAACATTCAATCAATCATTATCATGAAATAAATTAAACATAAATGATTTGGTATTTTAAATTTATCAAAACGCAACAAAAATAATATTCTAATTAGAGTGGTGATATTGAAACTAAATCCCTATTCTAAAAATAAACAGTGCATAAATACTGCTGTTAGGCCTTCACTTCATCATTCAGATTCATTCTTAAGATAAAACAAGTTCATACAGCAGTATGACAGATAAAATCAAAATCCAAATGAAATCACGTGACTTATTTGATACATCACTAAATACTTATTAATAAGATCTTTGAACAGTAACATTTGCAAACAACTTTGGGGGTTATGTCTGTCTGTCTGTCTGTCTATCTGTCTGTTCTCTGCTGTATCCCCCCTCAGAGGCATTATATAATGCATCAGTCAAATATAGCGCCTGCATTCCTTAAAGCTGGCACGTAGCGAAAACTTCTCTGTTATGCAAGGAGACTTTGTTGGTAACATTAGCCCTGCCAAAATAGGTTTTGCCCACGGGAACTAGTCCAACATATTAGTTAGAAAACACATTCAATTTTGAATTAAACTGCTAGCCCCCACTACCCCCAACAGGAAGGAATGTGCATTAGTCCAATTTTGTTTCTTGTGACTTGAAACACTCGATGGAGTCAGCTTTCACTAAATTGTCACTAAGTTTGTTCCGATCTATGGCAGTTTTCACAAAGAATGAGTTCTTGTAATTCAATGTGTTTGTGAATATTGATTTAAAGCACTTGTTGTTATTGTTCACACTATTTTCCACAATATTTTTCTGAATAAATCCTCGTACTGCTTTGCCACTACAGTTCGTTTTTATTCATCCTCATACACTCTCCTCTCTCCCCCCTCCCAGTAATTGAAACAATGCCACTTGTTCTTGTACTTCATCTGTATAATTTACATGGCCCTCTCTGAACCATCATTGCATAAAAACTATTCAATACAAATCATTAATGTAATCAATATTCTAAAATCTCATTTATGATGCTTACATGTGAAACTACTCAAGTGTTAAACGGTCATTACTTTAATTTGTTAATTATTCACGTGGCATATGTAAACACATTAATAAGTAAACACCATTTTATCCACGTAAATAATCAAGTATTATCAAGATAGCGTTAAAAGCAGATAGTGATTACTGTTTAATAAAGATATAAACTTTTGGCTGATTTTTGCTCAGAATCGATGAATCTCCGGACTTTCCCCTGTTCTATTTTGGCTCTTTCTGTCAAATTTTGACAGCGAGGGCGCCGGTTCTCGGACCCAAAAATGCTTTCAGCGTTGCCTTCCCATCTATTATATGAGACCGGGGACCAGTCAAGGGGTGTTGTTTTTGTTTCCTGCGCAGTGTCGCAATAAGCGTCTTGTGGAAGCTCCGGATCATGTTGAAGCTTGCTGTAGGAAAAACAACATCGAAACTTTAAAAGCGAAAGTAGCTTACGTTTTTCAATTATAACGACTGTATTAGACTTTGGTCGTGGCTGAAGTCATGTTATTTATTTAGGTTTATTTTTTAAAATCAAATTGCACATAATGGCGATGATATTTTGTCGCAAATTCTTAAATTTAAAATCATCATAATCATTGAAATCCGTTTTAACTATACCCCACCCACTTCGTGGGCTGCATTGACTTCGGTTTTTAAAACATTTAATGTGTTTGCCTAATTTGATAAAACATGTCAATTAAACGACGTGTTCACTGTAAACGTTTCCTTACAAAGAAAATGTCTTTGAGAGCCTTTTGCTTGTGTTTAATCTCATCCCTTGGGAGAAACTCCATGAAGGACAATAATGATTTCGTCACACATCCGTGTACTAAACCCTACAACATTGCTTAACGTGCAGTAACAGTCGGTGCACTTCAGCCATGTCGTTATAGAAGTTAGCTCAACAGCTATTGTAAATTACCAATGAACTTTCACTACACTCCTTTCCTTTCACCATTTTGGGGCTGACCCCCAACTGCATATCCTTGTCTTTCTTCTCGCAGTTCCAGTCATATCCTGCCCCGTTCAAAGGAAAGAGGGATTTGTGCAGACAGGTTTGAAAGTCACTTCTAACACCATGGTAGTGATTTCAGGCACCCATCTATGTACCAACCGCTTAATTGTAGTAGTCTGTGCACTTCAACCATGTTACTATAAAAGCTAGCTCAACAGCAAATGAACTTCCGCAGGATGTTATCACAACCAATTCAGTGGACACCTTCAAACACAGACTAGACAGCCACTGAATTGAAATTATGAAGAATAGGACACTAGAGGCTATTTCTAAATCTTAAATTCCCATAAAAATTGTTAATATAAATGTATGAAAGAATTTTAATTTTTTTTACCATTTTAATGAATTTTTAATTGTTTTTTTTAGGCATTTCTATTTGAAATGTGTTATGATTATTTACTTCGTAATACTAAAACTCTGTCGTCTGTGAGTGTCAGTCACAAAAAAACAAAACAAATGCCGTGGTGTTTCTCACAGCTTCTGTCTTTAATATAGACACTTGCTTTTATGCTTTCAATCATATCTGCGCTTAGCTGAACACAGAATTTCCACCCTGTTCATAATAAAAATGTATTGCACAAATAGGATATAGCCAATATATAGCCAAAATATATTTCCTTATGTAATGGATATTATTTGGCCGACAAATTGTTTTATATTGTATTGTAATAAGTCTCCTAATTGTTCGCTATAAAATAAATTTAAAAAGCTTCACTGTTGAAATATCATGAAAAGGTTCATAAAGTATTTACATTTTTCTGTGCTTTGATTGATGATTACTAAGAGTTAAAAAAGCTTGTACACAGCAAATAGTTGCACGAGCATGGAATCTGTGAGATTCTTAAATAAATGAATCAATGAGAAGGAATGAATCTATGAGAATAAGGTATAATTGTTTGTTATGAAGACAATTAATGGCAAGTGTTTAATGTTAGAATTGTGTTGCCAGCGTGAAAACAAATGAAACACTATATATTCTCTTGTCACCAAATAGTGAAATGACTTGTTATATGTATCCTACGTGGCAAAAAACCTTAGTGTAACAATTGTTACACTAAGGGTTAACACTGCAACTCTTAGTGTATTAACATCAATTTTTGTAGCATTGAATGAGGGTCCCCTAAAAGATTTGCTGAAGTCTGGTGACTGGTCCCTGGGGTCAGATTTGGGGCCGCCACAGGGGTCACTGTTTTACATAGTATTATATAGGGAAAATGTTGTAGATGCCTAAGTACGTTCATTTTTCATTGAATCTTAACCAAACTTGCACAGCAGTTATATAACTACAAGATCTCGGATGTGTTCTTGAACCAGCATCATTTGACCACAAATGCCCCTGCCACAGGGCTTATAAGCACATTTTAAGTGAAATTTAAAAATACATTTTCTCTGAAAGTTCAAGGCCTAGAACTTAGATAATTTACATGTAACATTACACGGAGGTTCTGTAAAGCATCTGTTGCCAGTAGAGCATTCAGGTCCTCTTGGGCCTCTTGTTGTTACACTAAGGGTTGCGATGTTAACCCTTATTGTAACAATTGTAACACTAAGGGGTTTTGTTTCACTAAGGGTTGCCACAAACCTATCTATATTCTTCATAAACTGTGATCCATTGCATCTGCTAATTCAGGACCAATAGAGCACTGTCTGCCAAATTAGATGTTAGAGGCAAAGTAGGATGATGGTGTGTAGTTTATAGGTACTGGCCACTCACAGCAGAGGTTGCAGGTTCAAATCCAAGCTTGACTCTCATTAACAACAACCTGTGTTGGTTCTATCAAGGAAACATAACTCAGTGAGTAGAAGGATTTCACAATCACGCTAAAAATAGATAAGTATAAAACACTGATATGTAAATTGTGTTCTGACAAATGGATTACATTGTACATACTACATCATAACTTTTGACTTTGTAGGCATCAATCAAAGCAATTGTGTTATTGCAATAACAGATGCTTTATACATCTATCCATGTTCAGAGGGGGTTAAGGATGCAGCGGTGGACACGCCTAGGGGATATCTAAATTGGTTGTTTAATTCCCATCCCCAGGAATGACAGCTGAGTATAACTCCGCAGGGTGGAAGCTAACTCCCCATGGTGCAACTAACTCCCCAGGGTGCAACTAACTCCCCAGGGTGGAAGCAAAGCTAACTCCCAATGGTGCAACTAACTCCGAAGGGTGCAACTAACTCCCCAGGGCGGAACTAACTCCCAATGGTGGAACTTACTCCCCAGGGTGGAACTAACTCCCCTGGGTGGAAATCTATTCCAGTATTTAATTCCCCACCTGGTGTAGCCATGCATCTATCAAATTCCTGCATGTTTGGATTTAGTTGTTGTCTAATTTCTTTGGTGTGCTCACCACCTCCACCCAACTTTGATTGAATATTGATTGAATATTTAGCATAATTTTTATGCCGTCGAGGGCTAACAGACAATCAGTTAACCTAACCACTGTTTCCTGGGATTAACCAGTACTCGAGCACACCCCATCTCCACAAGTAACTGGTAACTTTCACACTTGAATCAGTGGTGAGAGACGAATGATAATGATACACAATGGCGTATATCATCACGGAGACTGTTGCCGGGCGGGAAATTTGATAAGTGCATATACATATACAGACAAACCTGTATAAGCGGTCACCTCTGTCAAGCAGCCACTTTTCGTAAACAGCCATATTAGCTATTTATTATTCATATGGCTTCAGTGAATATTAACCTGTATTTAGCAACAACCTGTCTTAAAAGGCCATTTTTGCTCCTTCTCTTGACTGGTTGCTCGAGACAGGTTTGACTATATATCACATTTATAAATGGTAATCAATGAATATTTTGCTCCATATTTAACTTTGATCTTTTGTCATTCTACCATGAAAATGCTAGTCACATACTGGGCGACCCATTTACCATTCAAGTTAAATCGGGTTTTAATTATGCAGGTTCGAGTCCCACTCACTTCAAAAACTTTATGTGAGAATGTTTGCCAGTTACTTGCGAAAAGACAGTGGTTATTCTCAGTCTAACTCATTCTGAGGTCTTCCTCCACCAGTAAAACTGGATATACCATATGTGACCTGAAATGTTTTGAAAATGGTGTTAAACCCCATTAAAAAAAATAGTTATGCATAACTGATGAAAACTGTTGAATTCAAACTTGTTGTGGTCCGAATACATGTAATGTTTTTTTCTGTTCAGATAAATTGGACTTTAGTTCATTGTTTAAAAGATATAGGACATTGATATACATTTATATATATATCCAAGTATACCATATATGTGACTAATCTTGGGGAACACATTATGTGTACATGTACATAGTGATAATGGTTGGTTAAATGCTAATAAGTACTGTGTTTACACAGTATTGTGTACTGTGTTTACACAGTAATGTGGCACGGTACCTGATGGATAGGGCATTCACTGCAACAGTTTTTAAGGTAATGAGTTGTAATTGACCTAATATGACTATCGTAATTAAAATTTCTGATCATTGAATTTGTCAGAATATTATTGTTCTAGCATCATAAAAATTATTGTATACAGATGAACAAGTCTCTAACAAGCAACAGCACCTTGCACACAACAATTAATTTTGTACTGTTCTACATTATAAAGAATTGCACTTCTGGAACACTGGATACATTACCAATGGTTCCAAAAGTGCCTTCTTCTCCTGGATAATCCTCTGTGAGTCCAATTATATGCAGAAAAAAACATTGATTTGACCCGGTTGCTTTTTCACAATTTCAATGGTTTGATGGCTAGCATCCCTTCATTTTTAGCTTTACTGGCCAAATGCCAGAAGTGCTTATGCGATGGCGCGTTATATTGCCCTCTGTTGTCTGTTAGCAGCACTTTCTCTGAAACCACTAGGCCAGTTAAACTGAAACTTCACATGGATGTTTCTATTGCATAGGCGACTATACAGAAGTTTTGTTTTTTTTTTATCTGAAATTCAAGATGGCCGCCAAAACTAAAAATAGTCCAAAACTTAAAAAATCTTCTTCTCATGAACGGCTCAACAGATTTTCAAAATGTTTATGTTGTAATGATGACCAACTATAGTTTTGTTAGATTTGTTCAAATGGTATCCCTATGGTTAAAAATGATCCTGCCCCGAGAGTTCAATTAGGGGACACATGTCATTATAATATATTTTTTTTTTTTAAATGGAAATGATTTTGCCTATATCTTCACAGAAGCTTTGTTTGGTGAAGGAGGTTTAGATTTGTAAAAATGACTGGGTTCCACTGTCTTAACCCTTAACTCCATAGATACACATTTTTCCACACCAGTCATAGAAGGCCTTTGAAAACAGTGCAGGAAGAGTTCAGATTGCTCGAAACGAGCAATCTGAACACTTCCTGCACTGTTTTCCACTCTGTCAGTTAATATAAACATAATTCACCCAATAATTCAAAAGGCATCTATATCATAGGTGTCCAAAGGCGTCTATATGAAGTAAAGGGTTAAGGGTCAGGAGGGGCCCCAAAGGGGTAAAAATTGGGAATTACTAAAATCGTTTTAAGAACCGGTATTTCAGATTTGTTCATATTTGGCATAAATTATCCTATGTGTAGGGGTTTGATAGCAGATAAGAATTTAGGGGCTAAAATTTATAGGGGCCCTGTAAGGGGACTTAGAATTTTACATAGGGATATTATGGGAAAACAGAAAGTTCTCTTTTTCTTTCATCTCCACTTGGCCAATTAAACTGAAACTTCACATGGATGTTTCTATTGCATATGATACTATACAGAAGATTTTTTTTTTCGATCTGAAATTCAAGATGGCTACCATTACTAAAAATAGTCCAAAACCTAAAAAAATCTTCTTCTCATGAACGGCCAAACAGATTTTCAAAATGTTTATGTAGTAATGAGGACCAACTATAGTTTTGTTAGATTTGTTCAGATGGTTTCCCTAGGGTTAAAAATGACCCGGCCCCAATGTTTCTATTGCATAGGAGAATTTCAAAAAGTGCTATGGCCACTATGAGTCAGTAGAGCGTCCTCTGGCCCTCTTGGGCCTCTTGTTGACAGTTTTGCCGGTTTGTTGCAGTGTATTGCTACGCATCTTTAAACTGTTTAAGCTTCATCAAACAGTACCCAATGTCATCCAAACTTGGCAGAAATCATGAAAATGTTTCAATATTCTCATTTACACAAAGAAATATGACAATTTTGTGCATTTTCAACAAAAATAATGCCCAACTGCTTTACACAGCTCTTATTTCCTGATCTTAAATATCTTGCTACCAATATGTAAGGGAAGTAATTCTTAAGTGTGACTGCCTGCTGGCAATTTCCTTATTGTTTCCTCCACATTCAATTGTCCACTAACTTGATGATGTTGTTGTTCCCATATGGGCGAAGCCCCAAGAAGAGTGTTAGTCTTGTTAGGTTTGTTGCGGAATAGTGCAAGATACAGATATGAATCACCCAAACTAAGTTGCTTCTGGTTAGTCCCATCCAAATGACTGTTAGTATTTTTAGTTGGCCAGCCCTTGGAAATTGAACCTGCAACAAATTGAGTTAATGACCTGACTTGCTATGTGTAATATTTGGCAATGACTTTGTTGGAAAAGCCTAACAATTCATGGCACTGTTTTTCATTGGTTTATATTCGTCACAATGTACTCATTGATTTGTTTACAAAAATTGGAAAAGAAATATTACATACTTTTTAGCTCGCCGGGACGAATGTCCAGGAGAGCTATTGCCATGACCTCGGTGGCATCGTCGGCGTCATCTGTAGACAACCAGGTTAAACTTTTGCGTTTAGTTGCGTTGAAGTTTTGGTGTTTGCCTCCAGTCTCAATCTTTGCATGGGTGGCGAGTTTTATCCCATAGGCAGGCTTTGTTGTCTTCAGACAGCTCTTGTTGTTTATACTGTTATGAAATGATCACTTAATTTTTAAGGTGTATTTTGATAGGCTGTTGATAGCAGGAGGACGCTCGCCCACCTCACACCCCATCTCCCAACTTCATGAATATCATGTTTCACACTAGTTAACATTGATTGTTTCGTGCTTATGTGTGATATTTGATTTATTGTTGGCATTATTCGATCAGTTATATCTATAACAATTATGTGGTGTGTGTTGAAAAGAGATTTGAAACGAATTTTACTTCTGTATTTATTACGAGCACAGTTCACACGGAAGGCAAACTGAAATGGTAACATGCATCTCGTGCATGTTGAAAAGAATTAATATCACTAACAGATTGAAAAACTTTGGTTCAAGAAGTTTGTAGTGGTTTTATAGGGAGCAATTAAGTCTCTTCAGTTGTTGTTAAAATAAAAACTGTCTCAATGGACATTAAGATACTGGAAATTAAATTTGCATATAATATTATGTAAATGGAAAATTACTTTAAAAACTTTTTCTTCACCAAAAATGAGTTTTACAAGTATACCTTAATAAGATAGTATGAATCTTAGTTTAAACTTACCCAGTATTTATTTTACTTAGATTGTGAAACAAGGTATTACAGCTTATACAAATCACGCAAGAAATCTTCCTGGGTAGAACCGGTACTAAGCATACAGTATGTGAAAAAGTGTTGCTCAAGGACAACATACATAGCCATGGGGGTAGGGGTAGGATCAAACCTGCTACCCTCCGATCCTTGGTTTGATGCTTTACCACTGCACCATGTGCTCCACATTTGCGCTATTTACTGCTACACAGATGTATTTATTTATTTTCTAAATATCACAAAGAGGAAAAGGAGAAAAAATATTTTTAGATAGTGTTTTAAGGTAGATATGGAATTATTTACTGTATTAATACTTTGTTCAAATCTTATTTGCAGTAAATGACAAAGTAAGTGCATTCAAGCATTAAAGATGCCTGCAAAGCTAAATATAATCAATGAAAACAGTGGCAAAACATCAAGTGTGGACACAGCAGCACCTGGTCATGACTCGAACAGGATCGAAGAGGAGGACAACACGGGTTTATCCCGAGGTAAAATTTGCTTTATTAATGCTATTGATTTTAGCTCACCTGGCCCAAAGACTTGGCTGGGAGCTATACTGATTGTTTTGTGTCTATGGTCTATCCATTGTCCATTTAATACTATTTAAGTTGCGTGAACCCAAACCTGCATTTTTTATTGGATCTTGACCATAATATTTACACAATAAATATTTTTATAATCATGAGATCGCAAACAACTTTTGAACTGGATACATTGAGCAGTTTAAGCAACAAACATGTCCATTTTTTTACCAAAACATTTTTTTTTCATTTTTGGCATCAGTAGGGGCTAGGGGCAACTTTAGGTGAAATAAATCTTTTTTCTAAAGAGAAACTCTTGTTTAAACCTTTTAATAAGTCATATAAGTTTGATAGTATGAATTAGACTAATTTTAAGCTATAACATAACTGATGGTATCAAATATGAACATTTCTAAAATAACACCAAAATATGCACTATCGGTATTTAAAGTAATTTGACAAATTTATATTTCTTTAAAATGCACGGCAGCCTTAGCTTTCCTTTGTATGTTATGGAAGTGCTAACATAAAACAAAGGAAACTAAATTATAAATCATCAAAATAATTGTCATACATGCATTTGGTAGCCAAACATTATTCAGATTGGGCTGAGTCAAACATAATTGAAAGACAAGTACATACATCTAATTACTCTAGATATTTCAAAACTGTAATTTGGAACTATTTAATAATTATTTCTATTCAAAGATAGTTATTGACTTGAACCACCAGGATGACAGCTTATTGGTACTTGTATGTTCAACAGAGAGCTTCAAAACAGCTCTTTGTCAAAATTTATTGACAATCTCTCCCCAATGTGCATATTCTGTTATAGGCACTATGTCATATCTATAAGGTTGATCTGGTTATTATTAAATGGAGTATAATGGCAAATTACACATAAAAATAGCATATGGTAAATTTCATGGTATGTTATGCACATAAAATAGTGCCTAGATGTGCTTATTCAATGCCTTAATTAACCTAGGAGTTATTGTATAAACACCAATTGCAATGTTGACAACAATTTATTAAGGAAGTGAAAAAAGATTGTGCAATATTTACATTTGTCTCCGTAAACATTCCAAACATAGCTTTGGATTTCTTTAAAATATCTGTGCACACACCTGCTGGTTGAAATTAAAATTAAAACATATGCATAGTCAATTGACAAAAACAATATTTTAATAACTTTAGGACTTATAATATTATACTCTCAATCAAAAATCGGACACCATGTGAATAATTCAAATTATGTAGTTTCTGAAAACTAATGAATATATTAAAGCAGCAATATAAATGCATATTTTGGATTTACAAATGTGTAAATTCCATGTATATCTTTGTACTGGCAACGTTTATTTACAAGACCATATTGAGAGTTAAATTCTAACACCCGTCATAAAATTCCTGTGATTTCATTGGTTGGTGCTCTTAGATGTGCAGGTATTAAAAACTGCATATACCGTCCACAAATCACCATGTTTTCACGTTCCGTGTATTACTATGTGATTTGTTTACAAAGTTTCCGAAACCGTGTAATCGGTGGTTTTAAATCTGTTTGTTGAATTCAATTACTATATATTTGTAAAATATTAAAAATATAACAGTGTGGCGATTTTTACCAGAAACTACTTTTATAGCACATTATTTGTTGATATGCGTCATTTAACTAAACAGTAAGTTCAGTTTGACACTAGTGACACTAGTCGCTCAAGTAACTTGGTTCAGTGAGCAAATTTTAATGAAAAAACGCTTAAGTGCATAAGAATAGTGTTGAGTATACTGCAATTTTGAAATTTTAGACTGTATATGAGATTTCAATGGTTGCAAATTTTTTTAAATGACTCCGCCTTCGGTGTTGCCATTGAAAAAAATTACAATAATTAAAAACCTCATATAAAAAATGCACTATTTTGTCAAATATGTTAATTGTGTACAAGGTAGCACTCTTATTTTTCAATTGCAGTATGTATCTTAACTAAACTCATACAGGCTGGACCCCATTAGCTCAATTAATTTTGTATCCAACGATCAATCCAGGGGATGTGAGTTCCAATTCCTGTCCGGTCACCATCTCAATGATGGTTAATATACATTGCATGTTATTGTCATTCGTCTCTGATTAGGTCTCGATAGCATAAAAATGACACCAAATATTCAAACAAAAAAAACTTATACAGTTGTTATATATGTTTGTTGTGAATCTGTTGTGATAGAACAAGTTCTTACCACTTAGATAAATCATGCTCAAAGTCTTCCTGGGTACAACTAGTAGACAAATCACGCTCAAAGTCTTACTGGGTAGAACTAGTAGACAAATCACGCTCAAAGTCTTCCTGGGTAGAACTAGTAGACAAATCACTCTCAAAGTCTTCCTGGGTAGAACTAGTAGACAAATCACGCTCAAAGTCTTCCTGGGTAGAACTAGTAGACAAATCACGCTCAAAGTCTTCCTGGGTAGAACTAGTAGACAAATCACGCTCAAAGTCTTACTGGGTAGAACTAGTAGACAAATCACGCTCAAAGTCTTCCTGGGTAGAACTTTTTTTTTTTTTTTTTTTTTTTTGAATGGGGTTTAACGCCATTTTCAACACATTTCAGGTTATATATGGCATATCCAGTTTTACTGGTGGAGGAAGACCTCAGACTGAGTCAGACTGAGTCAGACTGAGTCAGACTGAGTCAGACTGAGTAGAACCACCGTCCTTCCACAAGTAACTGGAAACTTTCTCACATAAAGTTTTTGGAGCGAGCGGGACTCGAACCTACGACCATAGCCGTGAGAGGTAAGTGATCTTGAGACGACGCCTTAGACCACTCGGCCACGGAGGACCCTGGGTAGAACTAGTAGACAAATAACGTTCAAAGTCTTCCTGGGTAGAACTAGTAGACAAATAACGTTCAGTCTTCCTGGGTAGAACTAGTAGACATATCACTCTCAAAGTCTTCCTGGGTACAACTAGTAGACAAATCACGCTCAAAGTCTTCCTGGGTACAACTAGTAGACAAATCACACTCAAAGTCTTCCTGGGTACAACTAGTAGACAAATCATGCTCAAAGTCTTCCTGGGTACAACTAGTAGACATATCACTCTCAAAGTCTTCCTGGGTACAACTAGTAGACAAATCACACTCAAAGTCTTCCTGGGTACAACTAGTAGACAAATAACGCTCAAAGTCTTCCTGGGTACAACTAGTAGACAAATAACGCTCAAAGTCTTCCTGGGTAGAACTAGTAGACAAATCACGCTCAAAGTCTTCCTGGGTAGAACTAGTAGACAAATAACGCTCAAAGTCTTCCTGGGTAGAACTAGTAGACAAATCACGCTCAAAGTCTTCCTGGGTACAACTAGTAGACAAATCACGCTCAAAGTCTTCCTGGGTACAACTAGTAGACAAATCACGCTCAAAGTCTTCCTGGGTACAACTAGTAGACATATCACTCTCAAAGTCTTCCTGGGTACAACTAGTAGACAAATCACGCTCAAAGTCTTCCTGGGTACAACTAGTAGACAAATAACGCTCAAAGTCTTCCTGGGTACAACTAGTAGACAAATCACGCTCAAAGTCTTCCTGGGTAGAACTAGTAGACAAATAATGCTCAAAGTCTTCCTGGGTACAACTAGTAGACAAATAACGCTCAAAGTCTTCCTGGGTACAACTAGTAGACAAATCACTCTCAAAGTCTTCCTGGGTAGAACTAGTAGACAAATCGCGCTCAAAGTCTTCCTGGGTAGAACTAGTAGACAAATAACGCTCAAAGTCTTCCTGGGTAGAACTAGTAGACAAATAACGCTCAAAGTCTTCCTGGGTACAACTAGTAGACAAATCACGCTCAAAGTCTTCCTGGGTAGAACTAGTAGACAAATAATGCTCAAAGTCTTCCTGGGTACAACTAGTAGACAAATCACGCTCAAAGTCTTCCTGGGTAGAACTAGTAGACAAATAACGCTCAAAGTCTTCCTGGGTAGAACTAGTAGACATATCACGCTCAAAGTCTTCCTGGGTAGAATTAGTAGACAAATAACACTCAAAGTCTTCCTGGGTACAACTAGTAGACAAATCACGCTCAAAGTCTTCCTGGGTACAACTAGTAGACAAATCACGCTCAAAGTCTTCCTGGGTACAACTAGTAGACAAATCACGCTCAAAGTCTTCCTGGGTACAACTAGTAGACAAATAACGCTCAAAGTCTTCCTGGGTACAACTAGTAGACAAATCACGCTCAAAGTCTTCCTGGGTACAACTAGTAGACAAATAACGCTCAAAGTCTTCCTGGGTAGAACTAGTAGACATATCACGCTCAAAGTCTTCCTGGGTACAACTAGTAGACAAATAACGCTCAAAGTCTTCCTGGGCAGAACTAGTAGACAAATAACGCTCAAAGTCTTACTGGGCAGAACTAGTAGACAAATCACGCTCAAAGTCTTCCTGGGCAGAACTAGTAGACAAATCACGCTCAAAGTCTTCCTGGGCACAACTAGTAGACAAATCACGCTCAAAGTCTTCCTGGGTACAACTAGTAGACAAATCACGCTCAAAGTCTTCTTGGGCAGAACTAGTAGACAAATAATGCTCAAAGTCTTCCTGGGTAAAACTAGTAGACAAATCACGCTCAAAGTCTTCCTGGGTAGAACTAGTAGACAAATAACGCTCAAAGTCTTCCTGGGTAGAACTAGTAGACAAATCACGCTCAAAGTCTTCCTGGGTAGAACTAGTAGACAAATAATGCTCAAAGTCTTCCTGGGTAGAACTAGTAGACAAATCACGCTCAAAGTCTTCCTGGGTAGAACTAGTAGACAAATAACGCTCAAAGTCTTCCTGGGTAGAACTAGTAGACAAATCACGCTCAAAGTCTTCCTGGGTAGAACTAGTAGACAAATCACGCTCAAAGTCTTCCTGGGTAGAACTAGTAGACAAATAACGCTCAAAGTCTTCCTGGGTAGAACTAGTAGACAAATCACGCTCAAAGTCTTCCTGGGTAGAACTAGTAGACAAATAACGCTCAAAGTCTTTCTGGGTAGAACTAGTAGACAAATAACGCTCAAAGTCTTCCTGGGTAGAACTAGTAGACAAATAACGCTCAAAGTCTTCCTGGGTACAACTAGTAGACAAATCACGCTCAAAGTCTTCCTGGGTACAACTAGTAGACAAATAACGCTCAAAGTCTTCCTGGGTAGAACTAGTAGACATATCACGCTCAAAGTCTTCCTGGGTAGAACTAGTAGACAAATCACACTCAAAGTCTTCCTGGGTAGAACTAGTAGACAAATAACGCTCAAAGTCTTCCTGGGTAGAACTAGTAGACAAATATCGCTCAAAGTCTTCCTGGGTAGAACTAGTAGACATATCACTCTCAAAGTCTTCCTGGGTAGAACTAGTAGACAAATAATGCTCAAAGTCTTCCTGGGTAGAACTAGTAGACAAATAACGCTCAAAGTCTTCCTGGGTAGAACTAGTAGACATATCACTCTCAAAGTCTTCCTGGGTAGAACTAGTAGACAAATCACGCTCAAAGTCTTCCTGGGCACAACTAGTATACAAATAACGCTCAAAGTCTTCCTGGGTAGAACTAGTAGACAAATCACGCTCAAAGTCTTCCTGGGTAGAACTAGTAGACAAATAACGCTCAAAGTCTTTCTGGGTAGAACTAGTAGACATATCACGCTCAAAGTCTTCCTGGGTAGAACTAGTAGACAAATCACGCTCAAAGTCTTCCTGGGTAGAACTAGTAGACAAATAACGCTCAAAGTCTTTCTGGGTAGAACTAGTAGACATATCACGCTCAAAGTCTTCCTGGGTAGAACTAGTAGACAAATAACACTCAAAGTCTTCCTGGGTAGAACTAGTAGACAAATAATGCTCAAAGTCTTACCTGGGTAGAACTAGTAGACAAATCACGCTCAAAGTCTTCCTGGGTAGAACTAGTAGACAAATAACGCTCAAAGTCTTTCTGGGTAGAACTAGTAGACATATCACGCTCAAAGTCTTCCTGGGTAGAACTAGTAGACAAATAACGCTCAAAGTCTTCCTGGGTAGAACTTGTAGACATATCACGCTCAAAGTCTTCCTTGGTAGAACTAGTAGACAAATAACGCTCAAAGTCTTTCTGGGTAGAACTAGTAGACAAATAACGCTCAAAGTCTTCCTGGGTAGAACTAGTAGACAAATCACGCTCAAAGTCTTCCTGGGTAGAACTAGTAGACAAATAACACTCAAAGTCTTTCTGGGTAGAACTAGTAGACAAATAACGCTCAGTCTTTCTGGGTAGAACTAGTAGACAAATAACGCTCAGAGTCTTTCTGGGTAGAACTAGTAGACAAATAACGCTCAGAGTCTTTCTGGGTAGAACTAGTAGACAAATAACGCTCAAAGTCTTCCTGGGTACAACTAGTAGACAAATAACACTCAAAGTCTTTCTGGGTAGAACTAGTAGACAAATAACACTCAAAGTCTTTCTGGGTAGAACTAGTAGACAAATAATGTTCAAAGTCTTTCTGGGTAGAACTAGTAGACAAATAACGCTCAAAGTCTTCCTGGGTAGAACTAGTACTAAGCATATGTGGATATTAATGTGTCGTACTCAAGGACACTACACATAGTGGTGGAGATGGATCGAACCCACAGTCCACTGTGGCTGGGTTGGATGCTGTACCACTGGACCATGTGCTTCATTTATATGGTTGTTATATAACATTTATATATATTGATATCAACTTCTTCAAGTGGTCAGTTTGATGATCTTTGTTCCAGTTATGGCCCTAAGATCATCAAAATGAATTTCATGAGTTGGTCATGTGTGCATTCTGGCACTTGCAGTTATTATAATGGGTCCTCTGTGACCAAATGGTCTAAGGCGCCATCTCAATATCACATACCTCTCACTGCTAAGGTCGTAGGTTCAAGTCCCGCTTGCTTCAAAACATTTATGTGAGAAAGTTTCCAGTTATTTGCGGAAGGACGATGGTTCTTCTCAGTCTGAGTCAGTCTGATGTCTTCCTCCACCATTAAGACTGGATATGCCATATATAACCTGAAATGTGTTAAAAATGGTGTTAAACCCCATTAAAAAAATTACTGTTATATTTTATTCTTAATAGCACAGTTAAATTAAATTGCATATACGGTCTGGAATAGGCCTCTTATTGATGATTAATGTCTGAGTTATGGTCTCAGAATTATCAAAAATTGTTTTATTTGGCATGGTCTCTAGTGTCACACATAGTTTCAGTGTAGTCCTCTTGTACCTACTATTGTATTTTGTTTGTTTGTTTCAATATTAAGCATTATTTTTATGCCATTGAAGGCTAATGGGTGATCAGCTTCTCTTTCCTGTGATCCTAGTGAACCAGTACTCGAGCACTGCCATCTACATAAGTAATGATAACTTTCCCACTTGAATCAAAAGTGAGATATGAATAAAAATGAGATGTAATATCATAAATCAGTCATCACGAACACTGACGCCGGGTAGGGATTTAAACTCTTGATCCCCAGGATTGATAGTCAGACATCCTACTGACTGAGCTAACTGGGCCTTGCTCCTTCTATTGTTATTTGTATATATTTGATTTGTATAACTCTTCTGATGTGATAATTGATATATTCTGTTGTTCAGGATCAAGAATGGACAAGAAGACCTTTAGTAGTTTAGAAGCAAGGATAATTGACAAGTTTTTCATGCAAGGCAAACATATGGTTGCACTGGCAGATGTTGCAAATTTAACAAGAGAGCCGAAAGATGGAGTTCCTTTACAAAGTTTAACAGTGAAGTATGTCCAAGAGAAAGCCAATGCTGTTGATTTTATATTGGATCAGTTACAAGATAAAATGAATGCACTTACTAAAGAGGAGCTCCAATTCGACAAGGGTAGTAAAGATGAGGTGGCTGACTTTGTAGAACAAGAGCGAGATACAAAGGTGCTGGTTTACGTGGACGACCGTTGTAGGACGGTACACATTGTGGGAGAAGACTACCAACAAATACAAGGCTGCTTGCATAAGCTTAAGGTATTTCTTTATTACCCTTTCTCCTCAAATATGTGCACATGCCACTCTTTTCTTACCCATTTGTGTCCTTTGTGTCATATTATGTCCTTTATCTATTTCCAGTCATAACAGCTAACCAGTTTATTCATTTTATTTGAATATTTAGCATCATTTTAATGCCAACAAACAATCAGTTAACCTGCCTTCTATTTTCTGGGATCCTGTAAGATTAACTAAAACTCAAGAACACCTATCTCTGCAAGTAACTGATAACTTGGTGGGATCCTGGAAGATTAACTAAAACTCAAGAACACCTATCTCTGCAAGTAACTGATAACTTTTCTGGGATCCTGGAAGATTAACTAAAACTCAAGAACACCTATCTCTGCAAGTAACTGATAACTTTTCTGGGATCCTGGAAGATTAACTAAAACTCAAGAACACCTATCTCTGCAAGTAACTGATAACTTTTCTGGGATCCTGGAAGATTAACTAAAACTCAAGAACACACTATCTCTGCAAGTAACTGATAACTTTTCTGTTTCAATCAGTGAGGAGAGCCGAATGACAATAAGACTCAATGTTGTTTATCAATCACCATGGAGACTGTGACCAGAAGAGATTCCAAACTCACAACCTCTGGATCATACCGATAAAAACCTATAAAAATATAATAATGTCCACCTAGCAAATGTTTCAATTGGTCACTTGGATATTTCGTCACATGAGTTTATAAAGTTGATATTTTAATAAAGTCGTTATGCACTTTTTTATTATGAAAAAAATTGTTTAATTTCATACAGATATTCACATTTGAAAAAAGAAGTTTTTGTGAAATATTAAAAAAAACTATTACTATAATAAATAATATTTCTGTCACAGTATTATCTGGGGTCATATGTTATACAATGTTGACTTTTTTTTTAAATGTTGTACGGATAAGTTGGCTGCTTGCATGGCAGACATGTTGGGTTATACATGGCACTATCGTAAATTATTTAAAAGTTGTTTGTTATAAATGTCTCAGTTTGGATAGATATTAAATTGATGATGAATCATTAATTAATGAACACTTACACTTACTGTAACTCTTAAATAATAGCAATACTACAAAATTTGACAACTTTACACTGCAACTTTTAAGCTGCGTAAATGGTATCTGAAGGGATTGCCTTTATAAAGAGAGAAACATCTTGTATATGAATGACAAACATTTTCGTGAATAGCCATGGCCTTTGATGCATTATTTACAGCCGATAGCTCTCTTGAACATGAATAAATTGTGTTTTAATTCTAAATTAACTGATCAGTAATTCTAAAATGCAAATTAGCTGCCTTACTGACGAAAATTATTGTAAACTTTCCGATTCAGTCGTATATCATCAGCCAATTCCATCATCCTTCAGTATTAGAACGATTGCTAATTATCTTGTTGGAACATAAAATTATATTAGAAGCCGTTTATGGAGCACTATGGAAAAAATAGTACTGCTAGGGAAATGAACAAAAAAATAGTTATAACCACCATGCTAAATTGGAATATATCAAGATCGACAGTATAAATCTCAGTTGAAACTTAACTGTCTACCCAGACTTAATTGATAGTGCCCTGAAATTTCCTGACAATTACAGATATAACTACTTAATCATTTACGTTATTCCACAGATCAGGTCTTGTCCAAATATCAGCGATGATAACGAGTTTAAATTATTTATACATGTTTTTTACTATAAACAATAGTATTTTCCACCAGATATGATCCATTTTGTCACAATTTATACAAGATATTACAATTATACCAATTTTCGGAAGGCAAGCAACAGCGAGTCCTCCCATAGGGATTGTGTGAAGTACAATTTTGTTCCATAACCGACCGATAAAATAGTTCCAAAAGTTTCAAAACGCAGTTGCCATAGGTGAGATTTTGTATTAAGTGACCTTTTGCAATTGCCTTTTATCCGTCGTCGTCCATCGTGCATCCTTAAACATTTCACATTTTTGATTTCTCAAAAACTGTTAGCCCGATTGTAATGAAAGTTTGTTTGCAGCTTTGGCACTTAAAGGTGAATCAAAACTATGAATTCCATGATCCCCATCCCCATAGTGCCTTGGGGATGGGTCCTTAAGGTCTCACCACACAGTTGAATTTTGTTCTTTGTTCTATATAAAATAAGGTCTAGGATTTCCATGTTAAAAAAAATTCTACATAGAAAAGTTTGTTTTTTTTCATAACAGGAATAATATACCCACATAAAAATGCACAATAACTGGTAGGTTAATCAGCTTGTTGTTTTTTAAAGAGTGTTCAGTGACACCCTGAGATTTTTTTTAAATACATGTATGTTGAAATCCTATTAAAATCACTTTTTTAACACCAGTGATGTCTTATTGCAGTATATGCTATGCCAACTTTTGGTCTACTCATTTGCAGCACGAAATCACAACCACTATGAACCATTTTGGAAATATTTCAAAACCAAATTACCTAGGACTTTTTTTTAAGCGTAAGAATCTTGTTACCGTAGGGAAGAAAAGGGGCGTAACTGTGTAGTGAGACGTTAACAGCCAATTTTATGGTAAACTTAAAAACTCTTCTTCTTTATATGGGAAGTGCTAGGAAACAAATTGTAAGCATAATTATTGAGGTCTATGGGTCCTTCATTAAAATTGTGAATTTCATACTTTACTAAATCTGTATAAGAAAATATGACAAAAAACATTATATCTCTGTCTGAATAGTGAATGGTTTTTGGTGTGATTTGTTGTTGCTGAAGCGACGGTTAAAATTTATGTTTGATTGATGCCCTTGACCCCCAGGCACCTAAGGCATTTGGGGTGGGGCCAAAACAGTGACATTCAAGGGAAGTGAAACTTTAGAAAACATTTTCTCTGCAAGTTCAAGGCCTAGACCTTAGATATTTCACATGTAGCATTGCATGGAGGTCCCCTAAAAGGTTTGTTGCAGCTGGGTCCCTGGGGTCAAAATTTGGGCCACCACAGGGGTCATGATTTTACATAGAGTTATATAGCATTCTCCATATCAAATATTATATGATTTATTGGTTTTCATGGATTTCTACCCACATTGTTGTGATAAGTAAAATAACACTGACTGTTAGACCCTCTAACTTGTAACCTCTTTGTTTCTTTGAGGCATAAAAGAAAGGAGCTATGAACTTGCATAAACAGATTTACATAGCTTTATGGAATTGCAAGGATACTCAGGTGACCGTTAAAGCCCATAGTCCTCTTGTTATATCAGTAACTTGGAGAAACACTGACATTTTACTGATTTAATAACCCGTAGTACTGTGGAACTTGTGTTTGTTAGTGTCATTCATTATTGAAGAATGTCTACTGTAGTTTTTGATAGTAACGTAAAGAAATTGGTTCCGAGTCTATTTTTTGTGTTGACACAGAAACACGCCAAAACATCATTGGTGGCCAGCCAGGCTGGTTATTGATTTTTTGTCTAAAATATATGCTTAAAGTTTGTAAAAAAGCTATCTATAGAGCAGTCAATGTTATTTTCAAATTAGCATCACAAGAGCAAATTATATGAGGGGGATCAGAAAGTTTGTAGACTTTTTTCATAACTTTTTTATTTATCATTGTATTGTAATAATTCTCAGCGAGCCTGTACCACTATATATTTGCAGTTATTTTGCAAAAATTTGATCATTTTCCATCTTTAGTTTATATTCTATATTAACTATAGAAACATTGATTTACATAGACGGGGCAGTTTTTGCTTTTTTCTACCTCTGCTAGTTTTGCCAAAACAGGTTTAAATTTTAAATAAAAAATATCAATGTGTGCTGTATTGTATGCTTGATTGCATCCTTTAAAAAAATGGCACCAGTTATGCGCATCTCAAAATGACGTCAATATTATGATATTACAGTATGCCATTTTGTTAGAAAAAATTAACGTTGGGACACTTGAAAATGGAATAGCACGCGGAATACCACAGTTCTGTAAAGTTCTGCTCCATGTTAGGTAATACACTTGCACAAACAGAAGCAACAAAAGTATGTACAGTGAATTTAATGTCTTTAGTGTTTAAATGTCACAAAATTAATGTTTTTGCGATGGCCAGGAATCAGTCATTAAAAATGGGAAGTTGATTTGAATACATATTGAAATTAAAGCATGTTTTACTGAATTTTGTGTCCAGTATACCATCTTCGGATTTCGTTTACATGTTCACTGAATGTTGTAAATGGTGTCAAAAATGTACAGACCACTGAGGAGAGTATTTTGAGAAGGAGTGGCTCAGTAAATTTGATACAAAAGCAATATTTAAAATATCGACGTCGGTTTTTGTTGAATACGTCATCATTACGGACATATCTTACTGTTATGCTTTGAATAGCGCCTTATTTTTTAATTGTTGACGTATCGTGTTAAAATTTTCAAACTATGTCTCATATACATTTATTTCAAATACTATAACACTATTGTGCTTTGTATAATATATATAAATAAGTTATGGTAAAAATCTACAAACTTTCTGATCCCCCACGTACATGTTGCAAAGAACAACATATTAATTATTTTGAAACATGGTGTCAATACGGAAAAAAATATTATAATGCCAGCAGTAAATGAGCTAAATCTGTACGTCACCTCATGATCTGACAAGAAATTTAAAAAAAGACAAATTGATGGGCAAAACTGTGATCAATTAGACATTAACTGAGTTCCATTGATTGTCGTGAAGCTTTATTGCTATTACTTTCATTATAGTGAATCTGTGAGGGTATGGGTGTTAATAAAGGAGACAAAATAGAAACCATTCATTTACAATTTTGCATAAAGCACTTACTGGGAGTGAAGAAAGGCCCAAACGATTTTGTTTGTGGAGAACTGGGTAGGATGACTTTTCAAATCTTGAGATTCTTTATTGTTATAAAATCTTGGGCAAAATTATTAAAGACAAATGAGAAAAAGTACACTCAAAAGGTTTATCTGATGTTAAAAAGTGATGTTGAAAATAACCCAAATAAGAAAAACTGGTGTTCATTATTGAAAGACCTCTGTAATCTTAGATTTTATGAGGCTTTTTTCAAACTGATGGAAATGTTGATTTATTTTTGTGCAATGTTAAACAAAGAATTAAAGATCAATTTGTACAAAATTGGTCTGGCAGACTCACTGATTTTATTAGAGCTACATTTTATAATTACATATCAAACTTTATGTTTCAACAATATGTAAAGACATTAAATTTAAGAAAATTCCGTACTAGTTTTACTAATTTAAGAGTCTCATCTCATAGACTAGCAATTGAAACTGGTATATGGGCTAAACCTGTAAGTACACCAGTAAATCAGAGAAAATATAGTATATGCAATATGTTAGAGGATGAATTTCATTTTATGTTAGAGTGTAATTTATATAATGACTTGAAAAAATGTTTTATTCCAAGTTATTACTGGAAAAGACCGATTATGCAAAAACATGTAGAACTTTTTAATATTGATAAAGTACAGGTTATTAAAAATCTAGGAATGTTTATACATAAAGCTGTTAAACAAATGTCACTTTGTTGTAATATTTAACCAAGCTAATATATCATATTGAGAATGTGATATGTTTCTTATTACAGCCAGTGACAAGATCAACTACATGGATATATAATCTTATTAATGAAATCTAGGTTGTAATGTATATGTTCCATTGTTTGATCTTGTTATGTATGTTTGGATATCGGACATGATCAAATGGATATAGATTTTACCTATAAACTCATACTACACGACTTGTCTGTTAAATCTAATTATATAAATTTACTCATAGTTTTATTATCTTTCCAATCTGCATATTTGTTTATTATATAATACATTAAATGTTTTATGAAATTGTATATGTTATATGATGTTTATAAGATTTTGTCGCCATATTTGTGATCATATATATGCAGTGCTCCAAATAAGCACTATTTGGGGGTATTTAAGCATTATATTATCTGAATAAAGCATTGGTATTTAAATTAAAGGGTAAAATAAGCATAAGTTCTTCTCAATTTCAGTGTTGATTAGTTTGTTTTAAATGGCAATTTGATTAGAAAGTTCATTTTTTAACTCTTAACATTTTGAAATAAGCATTGCATACTGATTTAAGGGGTAAAATACTTATTTGAAGAAAAGCTTATCTGGAGCACTGCATATGTGACTATTCCTCATGGATCTCAGACCTTCTGGAAATAATGGAAATAAACCTGTCAGACTATATATATATATATTTCAGATTCACTTAGGGATGATAAAAACAACTGACAGAGGTATTCACCGCCAGTTGTCTGATCCTGCTGATGTTACAGGTACAGAGAGGTCAAATTTTTCCAAGAGTTACCATGGGCAGACGGGAAAATTGAAATTATATCCGGACTTAACTGATGCAAAAAATGCAAGTTATAGCGAATCAGAGAGCACTTCCTCAGGAAAGTACCCGGGTGGCGCAACTGGTGGATCATACGCTGGTTCAGGGCAGGGAAATGATGATTTCCATTTTGAGAGGATCTTAAGCAATGGGTTTGTCCTTAAAGTTTACAAGGCCTCCATTACAAACCTGAAAGTTGATACTATCGTAAATGCTGCCAATGACACGCTGATGCATGGAGGAGGCGTGGCTAGAGTAATTGCGGTGGCAGCAGGATATTACTTGGAGAGAGACAGTAGAGACTATATACAGCATCATGGGTATCTGAAAGTTGGTAGAAACTGCATAACAAGTCCTGGGAAGCTGCCGTACAGGAGTGTCATACATGCTGTTGGCCCACAGTGGCATGATTACAGGTAAGTTTTTTTGTTTGATAAGTAAGATTTTTTTTTTTATTATTAGCTCATCTTTTGAAGACAATTTTGTTTTTTTAAACGGGCCTCTTGCTATTTGCAACACATTTCGTGTTATATATATATATATATATATATATCTTTATTTAAGTCTCATCTATATTCAAACATATAAATAAAACATACAGTAACACATACAACGTACAAAGCCATTCAATATTAGAATTACAAGAGACTATCGCTATAAAATTAATTGACATAAAATATATACATCTATCACAGATTATTCATGCATTATTTTAGAAAAAGATGTATACTATATAGCATTATACACTAAGAATTGAGACACCGGCACTAATCTTGGCTCTAGACCTAAAAGTGTGCTAAAATAACTTTTGTTAAATCGTGAAAGGAAAAATAAATGCAAATGCATCGCTATATAGTCAAAAGCTTTTTTAAAAAATATTTTAAAAGATCAGTTATCACCCCAGATCAGATCTGGAATGACCTGATTAGCACCGATTTCTCAACATAATATAAAATTAATTTGTTTTACATTTTAAGATATATTACATTATTTATATAAAATATTTCTACGTTTTTGTAGTATTGTAAAACAGGTTTTGGCACATATTCTTATCATATCTTTATTGGAAAAGAGAAACTTCATTTTATTACAGTCATCAAAATTATTAAAGTTTGCATCTATGCTTACTGCTTTAAACATCAGATCTGTCCTAATAGTGGGAGAATATAGTGCTGGATATCACTGAAATTGTTCACTTTTTGATAAAAGCAACAAACTCAGCACGGTAGTAGTTAAGTGTATTTAAGGACATTTAGGCTATAGACCCTTCCTGAAATTTTCAAAATGGCCGCCAACATGTCACAAAAATTAAAACAATATTGAGTAGTAATTTGTTTATGTCTAAAATACGTAATATATATCAAATATCATACTGTATTTTAAATAATTATGTTGGTATTTGATTATATATGTCAAATAAATAAGTTTATTAGATAGAATGTGAAAGTTTATATTAACTTGAAAGGTGAAAAGGTCAATAAACTATAAAAAAAACCACATATATTTAACATTTTTATGTCATAATTTTAATGTGTGCCAAAACATTTATTTTTCTATTTTCAGAACTTTGTGTTTTCAATATAAAGTTGTAGATGTTATTTATAAGTTATATAGCAAAAGTAACTTCCCTATGTTAAATATTCCCCCATTTGTATGTAGCAGAAGAACAACTTTCTATTCATATTTTTGCTGCTGTTTTTGTGAATCATTGACTAATTATAAAATATTTGCTGATATATTTAGGTAAGTTATCATTCCTAGATACCATTCTATTGTTTTAAAATACATTTATTAATAGACTTTCCTAAAAGGAGTCATGCTCAATGATTTTTGGGGGCGGTGCTTTAGCAGCCGCTCTCAGAGCTAACATGATTTTATTTTCAATACCGCAAATCTACAACCGTGTTTCGTGTTAATGCAGATCTAACAACCACTTATCAAATAGTTCCACCTGATAAGCTCTCGAACTTACTATAAACAGTAGATTCGCCTATTTCAACGAAAATATTAATATTATAACATACAGCGACGATTTATACCTATAAACAATTACGTATCGTATAAATTCCAAGTTTATATTCTGTAGCATTAATCAGCACAAAGGAATGAAAGCGCATGAATACAGACGCGCTGAACCAAAAGATTACGCCATCTTGTAAATCAAATTCCAGGTCAGGAACTATATCGCCAACATGCACATTGAAAGAGTCGTATATTTCGGCAAGGACTTCAGATAATAAGTACTTGATTCGGGAGTCTGATTCCGCTTTTTTCTATCATTTTAAAAATGTGTACGGTAACGAAACTTTTCTAGATATGACCTTTATGCCAAGGAACTATACTCCTTGCTTATGTCAATAAACAATCAATGCTCGTCCTAAAAATAGAGATATGGTAATGTCGATCATGTGACTTGCGGTTTCTCCCAAATGTTTAAAAATAGACTTGTATGCCTAAAAAGAATTCGAGATTGATCGAGTTATGAATGATGTCAGTGCTGTTTTTTTTATTAATTAGTAAATATTTCACATATTTCCAATAATTGGAACGGTAGATAATTTCTACTTAAACAGATAAGAGTTAAAGCATTTGTGTTTCCGTAGCGAAAATACGCAAACATCCAGATGTGTCTAAAAATCGGCGCCATAACATTTTGGTTAGTGCGGTTCCGTTGACGGGGTGATATAGGGCCCTAGAAAATATAAATGCAAGAATCAATAATCAATGTCGACATACACATTTCTACTTTTCGTCTTTTAAACGAATTGTTTCACTGTTGCGCTAGAGAAATCAATGAAGACTCAAAGTGGAATTCGTCGTGCTAGATTCAGAGTACTTTGATATTTTATATATACTGTTACTGATAGAAAGCTTGACATCTCTGAAAATATCACGAGTTGAGTTGAAGATACAAATCTCATATCATTGAGTTGAACTAATATCTTGAAGTTGGACATTTGCCAAATTTAAAAGTTAATATTCTTACTATAGCAGAAATACACTTTCAAAGGCAAACCATTCAGTTACGTTTCTGACATATCCGAGAAAAGAGTCAACGTTAAGCATATAACATGTAGATTCTGTACCATGTATAAGAATCAAAGGTAATCTGACTTGTTTGTCTAAAAGAATAGCGACATTTTAGCACATTTTAGCACTACAGTGCTTTGATTAAAACTGTAATAGTGTTCGGATACGCACTAGTAAGCGGATGAATGGATGGATTAAATGGGAAATGTGCGATGCTAAAATTTTGTATTCATATGTCACTATGTAGCAATTGATGGTTGTTTATTTACTTTAATTTTATTTTTAAAATAAGAAGTATTTTAAATGAAAGTATTTGTTATACTATCAAACATTTACAAAAGAAAAAGAAGAAATCTAAATATTAATTTGATTAACACAGTTAGAACGACTATATCTTCCTTTATACACTTTCAGATATGAAACATATGATGACACAAAGCTATGTTAGTGATGGAACCTAACATATAAAGAGTAGTTATCTGTTTTTTAAACAAATTCAAACATGTCAAAACCAATGAAGAGGATCGAGCATAAAATTGTACTTCCATTATCAAAATCTGAAGTAGTTTACTCTCCTATCAACTGGATTAAATGCATTTTATGTCAAGAATCATCCAATGAAACACTACAATGCCTTACATTTATTAAACGTTTAGATGTTTATAAA
Organism: Panopea generosa; assembly: GCA_029582155.1. NCBI lineage: Eukaryota > Metazoa > Mollusca > Bivalvia > Adapedonta > Hiatellidae > Panopea > Panopea generosa. The sequence continues at coordinate 59,756,181 of CM055908.1, read as the reverse complement.
GGTGCAGGCTATGAGACCCTGTAATGTGATATTACAAGCTTTCATGCATTAGGACACTTTCCAATGCCGGTGAACTAATCATTATTAGGTAAAAAAGAAAATATAATTGAACTCCTTATAAGCAATGAAGTTAAGTGGCATAAGGCTTGTCGAAATAAGTTTAGCAAACTATAGCCTGCAAGGTTACTAAAGCACAAGATTAAAGATGAAGAAGATGGTGAATGCAGTGAACCAAGTAAATAACTTGTAAAAGCTGCGGAGCTGCTACAGTAGCTTATCAAAATAAATGCTTCTTCTGTAATACTGAATCTGGCAATCTTCACCAAGCTTCAACATTTGAAATGGACTTAAGAGTGAGACAATGTGCTATAGAATTACAAGACACCATTTCATTAGCAAAACTTAGTGCGGGAGACCTTATATCACAAGAAGCCATGTATCATTTTAATATTTGGTAACACTATACAATAGATCATGGAAACTGCAAACATATAATGATTTGGATAAATCCTGTCAACAGAAGCATAGCATTGCACTCGCAGAACTAGTCTCTTACATAGAGGAGACTCGTTTTCATGATTCTGATACGATAACAGTACATAAGCTTACAGATTTGGCAAAAATGTATTATTCGTGTTTAGCGCACATAGGTGTTGTCAGTATATCTCACCATGCTTTCTCCTCGAACCCTTTTGACCAAGCTCACAAGCAAAATAATAAATTGGTAAAAGGTGATGGTGGAGCTATCGGTCTTACTGAAAATTCAAACCAACTTCTACGATGGGTGGTATCGGGACCAGAAGTAGCAAGAGCTCTTGCATGAATTTGAGTATTGGCAGGAATGTAAGAACCATGTACAAAACAAGCTAAAAATGTATGACACCACGAACAGACCAAAAGTACACAAATAAAGTTTGGAAAACAGGTAAATGACTTATGGGCAGTCATTGAAGATATGGGGAATCCATTTAAAGATCATACAGGTGATCTCCTAATGTTAAATTCATGTGACATACCTGATGATCAGGTTAAGGAGACGGTAACGCAAATAGAAATGGTTGACAGGAAGCAGTACGAAAATTTTGTAACAGAACGCCTTGTTACAAGACCAAAGTCTATTACAGATCCAATAAAGCAGAACAGGTTACCACTTTTCAGTAGACCCACAGTAAAAGAAAAAAGCAAGGAAAAACAACAAATTTCCTCACTTAAAGACACATGCTCGCTTTTTCACAACTGTATTATCGTGCCAGGTTCGCAAGGGTGACCTCGATGAGTTTTTCTTACACGAGAACAGTAGATATCCACCTTCAATTTCACAGCTTGGACATCTAAGATTTGGAAACAAGTCAGAACTGTTAATCTGCCTGTGGCAAATATGCCCACCTCAATACAAAATGCCAGATGTAGATGTAAAGATTATTGACGGTGCAGCAATAATCAACATGTTAAAACCATTTAGTTGTCAAACATTTCTTGAGTATTCAGAGAATGTGTTCATGCCTTTTATTGAACGTCAGCTACACAGTGTTTCTAGAGTGGATCTTGTTTGGGATGAATATAATCAAATAGTCTCAAAGCTGCAACTAGAGGCAAACATGGATATGGTATTCGTAGAGGAGTCAAGTCTGATTCACGACTTCCAGGAAGCTGGGAAGCTTTTCTTCGGGTTGACAAAAACAAGTCAGAGCTGTTTAGTTCCCTAGCAGAACAGGCAATTATTGTAAGATGAGATGACCGTAAGCAAATTATATCCACAAAAGGTAACGACGTTCTAAGCAATATACCAATTGAAGACACATGCACCTTGTCCCCATGTACACATGAGGAAGCAAATACGAGGCTCTTACTTCATGTAGCACACTGCAAATCAGGACAACAGAAAAATCATGATGCGCACCGTTGATACTTCATGTAGCACACTGCAAATCAGGACAACAGAAAAATCATGATGCGCACCGTTGATACAGATGTTGTTGTTATAGCTACAGCCGCTTTTCAACATCTTATATATGCGGATAGCATTTGGCACAGGAAAACATTTAAGATATATACCTGTACATATACTCTTTGCTGTTCTTGGCCAGGACATAGCAAGAAGTCTACCGGCGTTCCATGCATTTACCGGATGTGATCAGACTTCAGCATTTTTGATAAAGGCAAGAAGACTGCATGGGTACATAGAAAGCATTTGGAGCAGCAACAGAGGCATTTGTAATTCTCAGTCAAGCTCCAACAGAAGATTATATTGCCAATATTATGCCTACTTTGGACGATTTGTTGTCGTTCTAATGCTGCTACAAGTGTCAATGAGGTGCGAAAAGAGATGTTCAAACGTAAAGGAAGATCAATAGATGGGATCCCATCAGCATCAACAGCCCTTATACAGCATACTAGACGTGGTGCATACCAGGCAGAGTACTGCTGGGGACAAACACTTGCACCATCTCCTGAACTGCCTTTTCCAAATTATTGGGGTTGGACAAATGGCTTAGATAACACATGGGAATCATTCTGGACAACACTCTCACGAGCATTTGAATCTTGTCAGGAGTTACTGAAGTGCGGTTGCAGTCCTCAGATTGGTTGTCATGGAAGATGCAAGTGCATTAAAGCAGAACTGTTGTGCATTGCTCTTTGCAAATGTGGTGGGAATTGCGATAGGGGTTAATGAAATGAAGTTAACCATCCTTGTTTGACAGTATGAAGTCACTGTACATTTAGTACTGGTCTCATTAGATACATGTGGGGCCGTAATCAATTATTAATAAAAATGATTTGACATCTGAATATAATGTTATTGACTTATAGAGGAAAATCATTGGGCTTTGTAAATATTGATATAATTGCATGAACAAATTAACAAGAAACATGACAAAATTGCTTTTTATGATTTAAGCGGCCGCTTTGAAAGCTATTTTGAAATAAATAATCACTTTTAAACAATATGTATTGCTAAAAAAGTACTTATTAACACCTGTGCTACGTGTAATATTAAAATTTAGCGAAATTATGTAATTAAATTAAGCAAAGCTATAACACATACTTATTTTTTATCTATTAGCAGCCATCTTGGGGGCCATTTTGAAAATGATGGCCATTTTGAAATTGACAAGTTGGGTCCATAGCTAAAATCGGTTGGTATGCTTTCAACTATTAATGTGCCAAGTTTGTTGCTTTTATCACAAAGTGAACAATGTTTTCACAATATTCTCCAACTATAATATCTTTATAAGTGGCTCATTTTAAAATAACATGACACTCATCTTCTATAGCATCATTACAGAAAGGACATAACCGGTCATTCTCATTAATACCCTCATATCGACCAGTTTCTAGTTTTAATGGCACAACACCACATCTGAATTTTGCAAACGCTGATCCATGCTTCATTGTTAGCACAGTTTTACAATAATTTTCTACTTCATATTCATTTTAAAAAGCCTATAAGTTCTTAATTTGTTACGTCCATTACCATGTATACTAGTTGTTTGATTTACACTTGCTTTCCACTCCGTAATATATATAGACATCATCGTTTCAAATATATATATGGCATGTCCAGTTTTATTGGTTGATAAAGACCTCAGAATGAATCTGAGTAAAAAACACTGTCCACTCAAATCTGATTTTAGGCAGAGTTATGGCCTCTTTCATACTTGGAAAACTTTATCAAAACATTATGCAAGCTCAAATCTAAGTAATTACTAGTCATTCATCAATGAAATGTAACACCTCCAATTAGACCTTAAAGGTAAGATATTTTTACCTTAAAAAAATCTTACTTTTTAGGTCTAATCCTAAAAAAGATTTTGGTTGTGAATTAGATCTTTATTTTTGTTTTATCCCCAGTTTCTAGAAGGGTGGCTGGGTAGGTGGGGGAGGGGTGTAACACTTCTTTGCAACTTTAATAGGTTATTTGTCTGCACAGAAATCAAGTATGGGGCAAGGCTAACTAACCCCACGATAAGAGTTTCTATATAGATTACCATTGTCAGGTTAAGTCTTATTTCCCACTTTTCCATTGTCTGTCTGTCTGTCCGTCCGTCCGTCCGTCCGTCCGTCCGTCTGTCTGTCTGTCTCCATCAATAATTTCTCATTAAAATAACTTCTCTGAAATTACTAGACAGAATTTCACCAAATTTGATATGAAGCATTCTTACATGAAGCTTTCTCAAGTCATATGAAACGATCTATATCCAGTAAAAGGACTTATATCCAGTAAAAGGACTTATATCCATTATATCAAGTAAAAGGACCTACATCCAGTAAAAGGACTTATATCCAGTAAAAGGACTTATAACCAGTAAAAGGACATATCCAGTAAAAGACCTTATATCCAGTAAAAGGACTTATATCCATTATATCCAGTAAAAGGACTTATATCCAGTAAAAGGATTTATATCCATTATATCCAGTAAAAGGACTTATATCCATTAAAGGAAGGACTTATATCCAGTAAAGGGACTTATATCCAGTAAAATGACTTATAACCAGTCATTATATCCAGTAAAAGGACTTATATCCAGTAAAAGCACTTATATCCATTATATCCAGTAAAAGGACTTATATCCAGTAAAGGAAGGACTTATATCCAGTAAAGGGACTTATATCCAGTAAAAGGACTTATATCCAGTAAAAGGACTTATATCCAGTAAAAGGACTTATATCCATTATATCCAGTAAAAGGACTTAAATCCCTTAAAGGAATGACTTATATTCAGTAAAGGGACTTATATCCAGTAAAAGAACTTATATCAATTATATCCAATGAAAGGATTTATATCCATTATATCCAGTAAAAGGACTTATATCCAGTAAAAGGACTTATATCCATTATATCCAGTAAAAGGACTTAAATCCCTTAAAGGAATGACATATACCCAGTAAAGGGACTTATATCCAGTAAAAGAACTTATATCAATTATATCCAGTGAAATGATTTATATCCATTATATCCAGTTAAAGGACTAATATCCAGTAAAAGGACTTATATCCAGTAAAAGGACTTATATCCATTATATCCAGTAAAAGGACTTATATCCATTAAATGAAGGACTTATATCCAGTAAAGGGACTTATATCCAGTAAAATGACTTATAACCAGTAAAAGGACTTATATCCAGTAAAAAGACTTATTTCCAGTAAAAGGACTTATACCATTATATCCAGTAAAAGGACTTATATCCATTAAAGGAATGATTTATATCCAGTAAAGGGACTTATATCCAGTAAAATGACTTATATCCAGTAAAATCACTTATATATCTATTATATCAAATAAAAGGACTTATATCCAGTAAAAGGACTTATATCCATTAAAGGAAGGACTTATATCCAGTAAAGGGACTTATATCCAGTAAAAGGACTTATATCCAGTTAAAGGACTTCTATCCATTATATCCAGTAAAAGGACTTATATCCAGTAAAAGGACTTATATCCATTATATCCAGTAAAAGGACTTATATCCCTTAAAGGAAGGACTTATATCCAGTAAAGGGACTTATATCCAGTAAAAGATCTTATATCAATTAAATCCAGTTAAAGGACTTATATCCATTATATCCAGTAAAAAGACTTATATCCCTTAAAGGAAGGACTTATATCCAGTAAAGGGACTTATATCCAGTAAAAGAACTTATATCAATTATATCCAGTAAAAGGACTTATATCAATTATATCCAGTAAAAGGATTTATATCCAGTAAAAGGACTTATATCCAGTAAAAGGACTTATATCCAGTAAAAGGACTTATATCCATTATATCCAGTAAAAGGACTTATATCCATTAAAGGAAGGACTTATATCCCTTAAAGGAAGGACTTATATCCAGTAAAAGGACTTATATCCATTATATCCAGTAAAATGACTTATATCCAGTAAAAGGACTTATATCCATTATATCCAGTAAAAGGACTTATATCCCTTAAAGGAAGGACTTATATCCAGTAAAGGGACTTATATCCAGTAAAAGAACTTATATCAATTATATCCAGTAAAAGGACTTATATCCATTATATCCAGTAAAAGGATTTATATCCAGTAAAATGACTTATATCCAGTAAAAGGACTTTGATATTTAAATAGGACATATATGGAGAACAGGAAATTTTGTTCCGAGTCCCTCTGTCTTCAAAAACTTTATGTGAGAAAGTTTGCCAGTTACTTGAGGAAGGAAGATGGACAATTCTACACAGATTTACTCTGAGGTCTCCTTCTACCAATAAAACTTGATAAATTATGCCATTTAAAAATTATAACTTGAAATTTGTTGAAAATGGTGTTTAACGCTATTAATATTTTTTTTTAATCTTCATAGGTCCAGAACATTGTTAAGTCATAAAAGCTGAGACTGGGTCCTTTACAATAATTGTTATACTGGTATCCAATCAGTGTGTCTTGTATATAAAAGAGACTGTAGGAACAAAGTAGTAAATTAAAGCATACCCGATACCTTTCTTTCTATATTTCAGAGACAAGGTCGAGTGCTGTGACGTTCTTTATGACACCATAATGAACATATTGACAACGTGTGATTCAAATGGTTACTACTCAGTGGGAATGTCTGCTATAAGTGCAGGTAAAAATTGGGACTTTTTTGGGAACATGAGCTCCAATACTATATTTTGCCAATTTTCTTTTTTTTTTACATTCCATTAATGCGTTATTTGGACACATCTTTCTATTCACAATAAGATAATAATAACCGAGTCATTTTAACAGAAACTGTTGATTCTGCTAGCCTTTTGCCAGTTAGATGTCAGTTTGTCTGTCTGTCTGTAAATTTTCATGTTTCGTGCACTCTAGCATCTGCATTTTTCATTGGTTCTTCATCAAACTTACACAATAGTACATACAATGTACTAGCACTGGTAACCAGAATATGTTGGACATGTTCTTGAACCAGCCAATCGAATGAGTAAAGTCGGAGATGTAACGGTTAAATGCCAAAATATCATGGAAATCTGTTTTTACATGACTTTGATGTTGTTTTATACATATGGTGGTTTTCCTAATCCCTGTTTACATACCTACATGTATTATAGGGAAAATAAACAGAAACTGTAAGGTGACTCAGATGTATAATTTTGTGTTTTGTAACCTGATTTGTTAAAGATAAGTTCTTTAACAGGTCAAATTGATTGATTAATGTACAAACTATGACCTTTCAATTGTCATAGATTATCAACTGACCTTGTGTACACTCTAGAACATCTATATTTCATATGATCTTCACCAAACTTACATATTTTTAATAAATAAACATAAAATGTTGAACTGGCTAATCATATAATTTATGACAGAGTTATGGTCCTTGGATCATCAAAAATTGCATTACTGGGTATTGACATTGTGTACACTGTAGCATCCAGAGTTGGCATTACATCCCAAAAGACTTATACTTTGATAGTTATAATATAACCATGATATCTCGGACAGGCTTTTAAATTGGCCAAATTGAATTATTGATAATGTTGTAGATGTGACCCTTAAATTGGCCAAATTGGAGATGTGATCCTTGAATTTGCCAATTTGAAGATGTGACCATTGAATTGGCCAAATTGGAGATGTGACCCTTAAATTGGCAAAATTGCAGATGTGACCCTTAGATTGGCCAAATTGGAGATGTGACCCTTGAATTTGCCAATTTGGAGATGTGACCATTGAAATGGCCAAATTGGAGATGTGACCCTTGAATTGGCCAAATTGGAGATGTAACCCTTATTTGGCAAAATTGTAGATGAGACCCTTAAAATAACAAAATTGGATAATTTTATGTGACCCTTGAATTAGTGAAATTATAGATGTTACCCTTGATTTGGCCAAATTGTAGATGTAACCCTTGAATTGGCCAGTTTAGATATGTGACCCTTAAATTGGCCAAATTGTAGATGTGACCCTTGAATTTGCCAATTTCGAGATGTGACCATTGAATTGGCCAAATTGTAGATGTGACCATTGAATTGACCAAATTGTAGATGTGACCCTTAAATTAGCCAAATTGTAGATGTGACCCTTAAATTGGCTAAATTGGAGATGTGACCCTTGAATTTGCAAATTTGGAGATGTGACCATTGAATTGGGCAAATTGGAGATGTGACCCTTGAATGGGCCAAATTGTAGATGTGATCCTTAATTTGGCAAAATTGTAGATGTTACCCTAAAAATAACCAAATTGGATAATTTTATGTGATCCTTGAATTAGTGAAATTATAGATGTTACCCTATTGGCCAAATTGTAGATGTGACCCTTGAATTGGCCAGATTGGATATGTGACCCTTGATTTGGCCAAATTGTAGATGTGACCCTTGGTTTCACCAAATTGTAGATGTGACCCTTGGTTTTGCCAAATTGTAGATGTGACCCTTGGTTTTGCCAAATTGTAGATGTGACCCTTGAATTTGCCAAAATTGTAGATGTAACCCTTGAATTGGCCAGATTGTAGATGTCACCCTTGAATTTGCCAAATTGGATATGTGACCCTTGATTTGGCCAAATTGTAAATTTTATGTGTAGATGTCACCCTTGAATTGGCCAGATTTGATATGTGACCCTTGATTAAGCCAAATTGAAGATGTCACCCTTGAATTGGCCAGATTTGATATGTGACCCTTGATTTGGCCAAATTGTAAATTTTATGTGTAGATGTCACCCTTGAATTGGCCAGATTTGATATGTGACCCTTGATTTAGCCAAATTGTAGATGTCACCCTCGAATTGGCCAGATTTGATATGTGACCCTTGATTTGGCCAAATTGTAGATGTCACCCTTGAATTAGCCAGATTGGATATGTGATCCTTGATTTAGCCAAATTGTAGATGTCACCCTTGAATTGGCCAGATTTGATATGTGACCCTTGATTTGGCCAAATTGTAGATGTCACCCTTGAATTGGCCAAATTGGATATGTGACCCTTGATTTGGCCAAATTGTAGATGTCACCCTTGAATTGGCCAGATTGGATATGTGACCCTTGATTTGGCCAAATTGTAGATGTGACCCTTGAATTGGCCAGATTGGAGATGTGACCTTTGAATTGGCCAAAACATTGCCTTGTGTGTATTCTAGCACCAGTATTTGTCATTTGACCTTTATCTTTATCTATACAGGCATCTACGGTGTTCCCAAGGAGCTGTGTGCAGACATGTATGTTAAAGCTGCCGTTGATTACAGCCAACTATATAGAAAGAACCCAAAGGAGTTACATATCATAGACATTGATGTTCGAATTTTGAAACATGTCGAAGTTGCATTCAGAGAATGGAAGAGAAATCCATCATCTATTGATCAGAAAGAAGCTGTCCCGAGATACTTAAGAATACACCCAGAGGCCCGTGGTGGAGGTTGGAATTCTGGGGGTCAAGGAGTAGGGCAGGGTCACAGAGGTCAAAGACAAATTGACCATGGTGGTAACAGTTCTGTTGGTAGAGGTCAAAGACAAATTGACCATGGTGGGAACAGTTCTGTTGGTAGAGGTCAAAGACAAATTGACCATGGTGGGAACGGAACAGGAAGGGGTTCAGGGGGAAAAGATAACACATATCAAAATGAGACGATGACCGTAGCATGTGCAGTTAAAAGTCAAAGTCAAGAACATTATCATTGGGGAGGCAAAGCAGACGTGTTTAGAGTTGATGGAAAAGTGACTGTGAAAATATTTAATGGTTCTGTTGACAAAGTCACCAAGGTGGATGCAATTGTCTGTGGGACTGATAAAACATTACAAGCTCGTGGTTTTGTTGCTGAGGCTTTAAAAATATCTGGAGGGGAACCATACAAGAAGTCACTGCAGAAAATGCAAAAGTATGCAAACAGTCCACATACAAATTCAGTATTCAAATGTCAGGGTGGCAATCTCAATGTCCAACATGTGATACACATCGTCGTTGATAGAGTTATTGAAGCAGACGAAAAAGAGTTGGCTGTGTATGAAGAGGCCATCTTTCAAATCTTGAAGCATGCCAAAAAATGGAATCTTAAGAAGCTAGCAATTCCTCTCATTGGAACAGGTCAGTATATATAGGTCAGAGAGTGGGAGAGAGAGCTATCATCTATTGAATAGCAAATAGCTGTCCCAAGATACTTAAGATTATACCCAGAAGCTCACAATTTGTATATGTATGGAAAGATGACAATGCGGAGGTTGTCAAACAGTATTTAAGTGCTGTCTATTTTTAGAATGGGGATTTTATTTGAAATTGACTTTTTAACTTTGCCAGGTATATATATATATATTCAAAACAATATCATGTTCAATATAATGTATCTAGCATTACATTCATTATACATAGGTAATACATATTTATAATTTTATTAAATATTTTGGGCAGATTAACCTGTTTATAGCAATAATAACCCATGAAATTATTATAATCTGCCTGGTTCTCTTAAACCTTCATTTTTCATCGTTTGATATTAACAACGAAACTTGATCAGAATTTATTGAGTACTTAGTGAAGTACAAGTCTAACTCAAAGAAGGTAGATAGATCAATTATGTGCTAAACCCTTGGCAGTGACAATTGAATTTTGTTTTACTTCTGGCATATATTATGTACTGAGGTGCCTATATTACAGAGACAATGAGTTTTTGAGCTTTTGAGTTGATTCCAACAACAGTCAATGTCTCAGAGAACAGTATTTAAGAATTATTTGGCATCGGTCAAAAAAACTATCATTTTCACAAATGTTACAAATCAAAGCTCCTGATAACATTCCAGGGCAATGGGTATTTTACCCCTGAGTTATTTAAGCTCACCTGAGTAATAGGTTCAAATTTATGTTTGAGAGGGATCAAATTGAAATCAAAATGAAAATGTATTACTTCTTTGAAATGTAACAAATCATGTTTAAATCATTTTAAGCAGGAAATCTAGATCAGCCTATTTATTGATTGATTTAATATTTGTGCCATTTTATGCTATTAAGGGCTATCACATGAACAGTTAACTCTTTACTTCATATAGACACCTTTGAACACCTCTTATATAGACACATTTGGACACCTCTAATATAGAAGACTTTTGAATTATTGGGTGAATTATGTTTATATTAACTGACAGAATGGAAAACAGTGCAGGAAGTGTTCAGATTGCTCGTTACGAGCAGTCTGAACTCTTCCTGCACTGTTTTCAAAGGCTTTCTGTGATTGGTGCAGGAGACGGGTATCTATGGAGTAAAGGGTTTACACAACCACTTGTTCCTGGAAGGTTAACCATAACTGTGACGCCCATCTACACAAGAAACTCATTAAAATCAGCAGTGAGGGAGAAGTGACAATGAGACACAATGTCATTTATCACTCTTCGTCATCATGGAGACTGTTTCCAGAATGGTGGTTTAAACTTACAACCCCTGGATTGATAGTCAGACACGCTACGGACTCAGCTTACTGGATTCGGTCTATTTCAGTCAAACCTGGCAATGTTAAAACCTCCCTTTTCAAACGAAATTCTCATTCTTAAAATAGAAATATCTTAAATACTGTTTGACGACATTCAGACTCTTTCAAAGATGAAATCATTTTTACTACGACCTCTGGATGGATAGTCAGACACGTACTGACTGAGCGAACTGGGATTGGCCTGTTTCAGTCAAACCTGGAAAAGTTAAAATGCCCCTTTCAGTATATTATTTTGGCATGTTTAGATGGATATCTTTATGGCAGTACGGGCTTAATGTAATGGTAGAAGATGATAAGTGTAATTCTGATATATTGCCCCTTTAAATGTTAAACAAATACAACTCATTTCTATTTCTTAATCTATTTGTAAAGGAATTCATTGTTATACCACTTTGAAATCTTGATTTGTATTTCAGGAAACATACACACCAATGACCGTAAACTGAAGCTATGTTGTCAGGTGTTTGTGTCTGCTATCTGCCAGTTCTGCTCTAAAACACACCCAGTTATTGAGGAGCTACTTCTTGTCAACAATAAAGACAATGTTTGTCAGACTTTCGTACAGGTTTTCAGTAAAGCATCTGGTGACCATGGAACTTATGATAAACCTAGCAACTATGGTCATCGGCAGAACATCGGTAACAGTCCTGAACACAGTACATCCAACAGTAACTCAGGTGGTGGACGTCGATCAAAGGGTAAAACGTTTACAGCACAAGGAGAGGAAGATATGGAAGTTGATGAAACTAGTGGTGAAGTTAGTCCACCATGTGGACGTGGACGAGGAGATGACAAACTACAGGGACAAGGCATGTCTGGTAGCTATCGTGAAAGACAAAACTCGTTCTCGAGTGATGATGGTAGTGCCGATCATAACCAAAAACAGACGGCACTTCCTAAAAAAGGCAACCTCCTGATTATAACTGATTCCTAATTCTGCTGCCGTGTAATAGGACATAATGCACATAAACTTACATGGCAGTGAATCTGTTAGAAGTCTTTGAATTTTAACAGTTTATTTTCATTAAGGCCACTGGTTCATACACAAAATATACAATTAATCTGTATAAACATAACGTATGTAAGCGTGATATACTAATATTTTTAAACAAAATGTATCTTTTATTAATCTGAATAATTATAGTATAGCAAAATCTTGATGGTAAGTTTAATGTATAGAGTGTTGGCCGCTCATGTTAGAGGTTGTGGGTTTGATCCCCAGCTCGACTCGATGCCTCTCATAAAACAACATTAAGGACGGGTTATACCAAGGAAGTGGACTTCAGAGTGTTTCATATAAGCTCTGAGCTTTCATCGCAATCAAAAATAAATATATATTAGTATAATCTAATTTTGGTTGTACAACGTGCATAAGATATTGCCTAAAGATGGTAAGAAAATTTTAAAAATCCTGTTATGTTTTGTTCAGCAGTGAAGGTTGAAATCTAATGACTTACTGTTTATTCCCGCCACAGCATACAAAACTTAGGCGACTAATTAGTATCTGATGTGTGAATTCTATAAAATACATGAAATATATGTATTGACATGATGAAAGTAAGTTGATCGATTGTCAACCATACCACTTGAAAAATGGTGACACAATTACATTTTATTCAATATCTTTTTCTGAGAGGTCATGAAAACTACATGATTGGATCATATGATGTAAAGACACATGCATGTAGAACAAGTGTGAAGAACTTCCGCATCATATATATATCTACTTATACATGGGGGTAATTGTTTATCCCTACAGTTGAGATGTGTCGTGTTTTGGACCATTGTATAAAAGCTGTGGTTCAAACTATTAAGCGGAGCAGTAGTCTAATGAATAAGAGTGTTGGTCGCTCACACCAGAGGTTGCAGGTTCGATCCGCAGCTCAACCCGATGCCTCTCATAAAACAACACTGGTTCTGCCCAGGAAGTGGACTCCAGAGCAGTTAATATAAGCATTGAGCTTTCATCACAATTGAGCTAAAATAAACTAGTATAGACTAAGCTATTGAGGTGGTTCATGATTCTGTGGTCTTGTGTTCTTGGTTTGCATTGTAGCTAGGTGCGCTAGCCATTGTCTGGTCTGTAGATTTATGTCGCTGTCACAATAATTATCCAAATATATATATATATATATATATCACACGTGAACGTGTATCAAATAATATCCCAAAAATCTGAAATTCCGTATTTCTATTATCTCCCTTTAAATATATAATATTAATATATATAATTTTTGTTTTGTTTTATATTTTACATTTTTCTGCCCCTTTGTTACCAACCCCAAGACCCTCCAATTGTTTTTTTTTTTTAATTTTGTTCTGTATTGAGTTAGATACACTGTCCATTTTCAACTTTGTTACCGACCTCCAACTTTTTTTTATTGTATTAATACTGTTTATTAAACTTTGGCACATACACCTCCACACCCACACCCAGATTTAAAAAAAAATTGTATTAATTTAAAATACATTTCAGTTTAAGTACTGGCTAGCTACCCATAGCCAGACATAGACATAGTGTATATTCTGCCCTAATTATCCTACTTGCACATTCAATCATGTATTTACTATTTTGCTAATATGAAAGATGGTTTCATTCATACAGATATATCTGTTTTTCTGATGGTTGAAATATAGTCGAGGTAATGCTGTACTTCGACATCTCTATTTTTTGTGATTTTTGTTAAATCTATTTTATTTTTTCTGTAATAATATTGATTTTTTAAACTAAACACCATCATGTTTAAAAAGTTTACTTCACTGACTTTTCCCTACTTAATAGATATGGAAAAAAAGACGAGCGTCTGCACACGCTTTCAGTGCTCTTGTTTACTGGTACTGATAGTCATGAAGAAAAGTTAAAATTACCTAAAACTATTGAAAAAAATCTGTGAAAGAAAATAGGTTTTGAATGAGTAGTTGTGTGTAATACCATACAAATGTGAATACTGCATAACTTGTGAGAAGATAGTATGACAGGGCTAGCTTTATTTTCACTATGTTTAATGATTTGATGATTTGGGATGGATCATAGTTGGGTAATACCAGTAAAATCTGCTTTAAGTCCTCCATTGTCAGTTTTTCCACTGATATTTCCAAGTGACCATGTTGTCATATTGTTATGTTTGTATCATCATTCAATACCAATTAATGTATTTTTCGTTGTCCATTGTTTGAGTCTGTGTTGTGACGATGGTGGCAGCTCCTGACTGCTTTGACTCATGTTTGAAATATATTTTCTGAATTTTGCTGATGTTTGCTTTGAAGAACTGATTTCCACAAAACTGTTTATTACGTTTATTTTATAATCTATATGCACATGCCACGGCTATATGCACATGCCACGGCTATTAACCCTTGAATAGCAACCAAACTTTGTACTGTGTTTATTTTATAATCTATATGCATATATCGTGGCCATTCACTGTTGCATAGCAACAGAACTTTGTATCTTGTTTTTCAGATGTCACATTGCTTTCTTTTATGTTGCCATTCATGATTGGCATTAAACATTGTGTCTGACCTGCTTTATTTCATGATTATAGGAAATGGGTAATCTTGACCCTGCTGTTAATTGCTTATTCAATGGGTATATCAGTATAGCAAAGTGTATCAGTTAATTGATTGATTGATTGAATATTTAGCAATGAGGACTAACCATTTGATGTTTCAATTAATATTAAACTGATTTGGTCATGTGTAAGAATGTTATAAGAATCACTGTTGATCTCTGCAGTCGAATGGGACAGTTAAATTGTATGGTTCGAGGGTGTTACATGAGGGATGGCTGCTGTATTGATTAAATATTTAGCATAATTTTTATGCCGTCAAGGGCTGACAGACGATCAGTTAACCTAATTGGTTGCTGTAGTTAGAGAAGACATAATTATGTTATTAGATAGAATATGATGAATATATATGCTATTTAGGTATCAGAGTAGTTGTATTTCAATCGGTGTGGTAATTTACAGTTTTTGTACATTAAAATTGAGTCAATTGTAGTTAATATATTAGTAAGATGGCCTTTTCAAACGAACAGTCTGTACTGCTTCTGCCCAGGAACGATCCAAACAAACAGCCTGTCTTGGTTCTGCCCGGGAATGATCCAAACAAACAGCCTGTACCACTTTTGCCCGGGAACGGTCCAAACAAACAGCCTGTCTTAGTTCTATCCGGGAACGATCCAAACAAATAGATTGTACTAGTTCTGCCCAGGAACGATCCAAACAAACAGTCTGTACTGATTCTAACCGAGAACGATCCAAACAAACAGCCTGTACTGATTCTGCCCAGGAACGATCCACACAAACAGCCTGTCTTGGTTCTACCTGGGAACGATCCAAACAAACATCCTGCACTGGTTCTACCCAGGAACAATCCAAACAAACATTCTGTACTGGTTCTTCCAGGGAACGATCCAAACAAACAGCCTGTACTGGTTCTACTTGGGAACGATCCAAACAAACAGCCTGTACTGGTTCTACCCGGGAATGATCCAAACAAACATCCTGTACTGGTTCTACCAGGGAACGATCCAAACAAACAGCCTGTACTGGTTCTTCCAGGGAACGATCCAAACAAACAGCCTGCACTTGTTCTACCCGGGAACGATCCAAACAAACATCCTGCACTGGTTCTATCCGGGAACGATCCAAACAAACATTCTGTACTGGTTCTACCCTGGAACGATCCAAACAAACAGCCTGTACTGATTCTACTTGGGAACGATCCAAACAAACATCCTGTACTGGTTCTACCAGGGAACGATCCAAACAAACAGCCTGTACTGGTTCTTCCAGGGAACGATCCAAACAAACAGCCTGCACTTGTTCTACCCGGGAACGATCCAAACAAACATCCTGCACTGGTTCTATCCGGGAACGATCCAAACAAACATTCTGTACTGGTTCTACCCTGGAACGATCCAAACAAACAGCCTGTACTGGTTCTTCCAGGGAACGATCCAAACAAACAGCCTGTACTGATTCTACTTGGGAACGATCCAAACAAACAGCCTGTACTGGTTCTACTTGGGAACGATCCAAACAAACAGCCTGTACTGGTTCTACCAGGGAACGATCCAAACAAACAGCCTGTACTGGTTCTTCCAGGGAACGATCCAAACAAATAGTCTGTACTGGTTCTTCCAGGGAACGATCCAAACAAACAGCCTGTACTGATTCTACTTGGGAACGATCCAAACAAACAGCCTGTACTGGTTCTACCCTGGAACGATCCAAACAAACAGCCTGTACTGGTTCTTCCAGGGAACGATCCAAACAAATAGTCTGTACTGGTTCTTCCAGGGAACGATCCAAACAAACAGCCTGTACTGATTCTACTTGGGAACGATCCAAACAAACAGCCTGTACTGGTTCTATCCAGGAACAATCCAAACAAACAGCCTGTACTGATTCTACCCAGGAACGATCCAAACAAACAGTCTGTACTGGTTCTACCTGGGAACGATCCAAACAAACAGCCTGCAATGGTTCTACCCAGGAACGATCCAAACAAACATCCTGCACTGGTTCTTCCCGGGAACGATCCAAACAGCCTGCACTGGTTCTACCCAGGAAAGATCCAAACAAATAGATTGTACTAGTTCTGCCCAGGAACGATCCAAACAAACAGTCTGTACTGATTCTAACCGAGAACGATCCAAACAAACAGCCTGTACTGATTCTGCCCAGGAACGATCCACACAAACAGCCTGTCTTGGTTCTACCTGGGAACGATCCAAACAAACATTCTGTACTGGTTCTACCCAGGAACAATCCAAACAAACATTCTGTAATGGTTCTACCCGGGAACGATCCAAACAAACAGCCTGTACTGGTTCTTCCAGGGAACGATCCAAACAAACAGCCTGCACTTGTTCTACCCGGGAACGATCCAAACAAACATCCTGCACTGGTTCTATCCGGGAACGATCCAAACAAACATTCTGTACTGGTTCTACCCTGGAACGATCCAAACAAACAGCCTGTACTGATTCTACTTGGGAACGATCCAAACAAATAGTCTGTACTGGTTCTACCAGGGAACGATCCAAACAAACATTCTGTACTGGTTCTACCCTGGAACGATCCAAACAAACAGCCTGTACTGATTCTACCCGGGAACGATCCAAACAAACAGCATGTGCTGGTTTTGCCCAAAAATAATTCAAACAAACAGCCTGTACTGGTTCTACCCAGGAACGATCCAAACAAAGAGCCTGCACTGGTTCTACCCGGGAACAATCCAAACAAACAGCCTGTACTGGTTCTACCCGGGAACAATCCAAACAGCCTGCACTGGTTCTACCTGGGAACAATCCAAACAGCCTGTACTGGTTCTACCCAGGAAAGATCCAAACAAACAGCCTGTACTGGTTCTACTTGGGAACGATCCAAACAAACAGCCTGTACTGGTTCTATCCAGGAACAATCCAAACAAACAGCCTGTACTGGTTCTACCCAGGAACGATCCAATCAAACAGCATGTGCTGGTTCTGCCCGGGAACGATTCAAACAAACAGCCTGTCTTGGTTTTACCCAGGAATGATCCAACAAACAGCCTGTCTTGGTTCTACCCAAGAACGATCCAAACAAACAGCCTGTACTGGTTCTACCGGGGAATGATCCAAACAAACAGCCTGTACTGGTTCTACCCGGGAACGATTCGTATGTGGCTGAGAGTTCTGTTGATAAATTAGTATAAAGCAACGGTTACTGTATATAAAATTTTTATTCTTATATATAAATGGCATTTTTGACATCATTATTTAGGGTAATATCTTAAATTGAAGGTTCATTAATTTCATGGAATATTCATGTAAATTGTAAAGAGTACGTATATCTATTTAAACATGCCAAAAGACTATATTGATAGGGAATTTCCTTATTTGGACAATGAACACAGAATCACTTTTACTGATAGCTCTACTTCAACTAGTAATTTATGTATTCTTTTTCATAAAACCTGTAAAACCTTCATCTTGGCATGCACTCAAAACTAAAATTATTACTAGATTTTTTTTTACTTCTGTGTGTGATAATGTTAATTTTTATAATTCTATGATATAATGTTAATTACTTTACTTCTGTTAAACAAGGAATTATAAAGAGAATCTGTACGAGTCCTTGTGTAAGATACTGTTTATATCTGTACTTCTGTTAAAAGCAAGGAATTATAAAGAGAATCTGTACGAGTCCTTGTGTAAGATAATGTTAATATCTGTACTTCTGTTAAGCAAGGAATTATATAGAGAATCTGTACGAGTCCTTTTGTAAGATAATGTTAATTTCTGTACTTCTGTTAAGCAAGGAATTATATTGAGAATCTGTATGAGTCCTTGTGTAAGATAATGTTAATTTCTGTACTTCTGTTAAGCAAGGAATTATATAGACAATCTGTACGAGTCCTTGTGTAAGATAATGTTAATATCTTTACTTCTGTTAAGCAAGGAATTATAAAGAGAATCTGTACGAGTCCTTGTGTAAGATCATGTTAATATCTTTACTTCTGTTAAGCAAGGAATTATATCGAGAATCTGTATGAGTCCTTATGTAAGATCATGTTAATATCTTTACTTCTGTTAAGCGAGGAATTATATAGAGAATCTGTACGAGTCCTTGTGTAAGATAATGTTTATATCTTTACATCTCTTAAGCGAGGAATTATAAAGAGAATCTGTACGAGTCCTTGTGTAAGATAATGTTAATATCTTTACATCTCTTAAGCAAGGAATTATAAAGAGAATCTGTAAGAGTCCTTGTATAAGATAATGTTAATATCTTTACATCTCTTAAGCAAGGAATTATATAGAGAATCTGTAAGAGTCCTTGTGTAAGAGTATGTTAATTTCTTTACTTCTATTAAGCAAGGAATTATATAGACAATCTGTACGAGTCCTTGTGTAAGATAATGTTAATTTCTGTACTTCTGTTAAGCAAGGAATTATAAAGAGAATCTGTACGAGTCCTTGTGTAAGATAATGTTAATATCTTTACTTCTGTTAAGCAAGGAATTATATAGAGAATCTGTACGAGTCCTTGTGTAAGATCATGTTAATATCTTTACTTCTGTCAAGCGAGGAATTATATCGAGAATCTGTACGAGTCCTTATGTAAGATCATGTTAATATCTTTACTTCTGTTAAGCGAGGAATTATATAGAGAATCTGTACGAGTCCTTGTGTAAGATAATGTTTATATCTTTACATCTCTTAAGCGAGGAATTATAAAGAGAATCTGTACGAGTCCTTGTGTAAGATAATGTTAATATCTTTACATCTCTTAAGCAAGGAATTATAAAGAGAATCTGTAAGAGTCCTTGTGTAAGATAATGTTAATATCTTTACATCTCTTAAGCAAGGAATTATATAGAGAATCTGTAAGAGTCCTTGTGTAAGAGTATGTTAATTTCTTTACTTCTGTTAAGCAAGGAATTATATAGAGAATCTGTACGAGTCCTTGTGTAAGATAATGTTAATATCTTTACTTCTCTTAAGCAAGGAATTATAAAGAGAATCTGTACGAGTCCTTGTGTAAGATCATGTTAATATCTTTACATCTCTTAAGCAAGGAATTATATAGAGAATCTGTACGAGTCCTTGGGTAAGATAGTGTTAATTTCTTTACTTCTGTTAAACAAGGAATTAAATAGAGAATCTGTACGAGTCCTTGTGTAAGATTGTGTTAATTTCTTTACTTCTGTTAAACATGGAATTATATAGAGAATCTGTAAGAGTCCTTGTGTAAGATAATGTTAATTTCTTCACTTTTGTTAAGCAAGGAATTATATAGAGAATCTGTACGAGTCCTTGTGTAAGATTATGTTAACAACTGTACTTCTGTTAAACATGGAATTATATAGAGAATCTGTACGAGTCCTTGTGTAAGATAATATTAACATCTGTACTTTTGTTAAGCAAGGAATTATATAGAGAATCTGTACGAGTCCTTGTGTAAGATTATGTTAACATCTGTACTTCTGTTAAACATGGAATTATATAGAGAATCTGTACGAGTCCTTGTGTAAGATAATGTTAATTTCTTTACTTCTGATAATTTATTTCAGATAAAGCTGACATTTCCTTTATATTATTATTATTACTTGACCGGTATGATTTGTTGTGAAAAGTTAAGTTTAAATTTCTTGCCAATTAATGTTTTAAATTTTTTGGGAGAATTGATTACAATTTGATGTATGATAGTAATTTCATTCTTTACTAGTCTTGTTTGTTTCCTATTATTTGATCCCTTGTTTCTAATTTTTCCAAGTTGTGTTTTATAACAGCTTTCAACACATTACAGATTAAATGTGGCATTCAGTTTTATTGTCGAAGGAAAAACTTCAAAATCAGTTTGAGTTGACCTACTATATTGTCCTTCAGCATGTAATTACATCAAGTATTTGGACTGATATGGACTTGAATATATATGATATACACAAGCTTATATGGATAGTGAGAAATATGATTTACATAGCAGGAATGTTTTAAGTTTAACATATATTATAAGCTTTCTTTTATTATTTATTACTTATATAACCACCAAAATTTACATTACTCGTACAGAAATGGGTTGGCAAAGAGCAGACAAATATAACAATTCATGCAGAAGTATAAATATTTATATGAGTACACATAAAACATTGAAATCTGTTAACTTTCAACTTCTTTTACTGTCTTTAACTCATGTGTAAGTTTTGCGTCTGTGAAACATAACATTATACAATGGCATGATAATTGTTTTCATTGATTACGTGATTGTATATAATTGCGTCTTCGAATACACTAAACAGTTTAATGACCATATACAGTCAGACCTGTCTTAAGCTGCCAGTCAAGGGAAGAAGCGGGTTGTTGCTTAAAATAGGTTAATTTGCTCTAAAAGCATCGAAATGGGAAATAACAAATGTGGCTGCTTAAGACAAGTTGATGTGGATAATGTTGGTTGTTTTTCTGTAAAGGGAGGTAACTATAATCAATTGAATTGACCCGACTTGAGAGTGACTAGCGCTAAGCTCACTAACCACTATCTAAGGAAGAAACAATATTGATCACTGATCGGCGCAACAACCAACTCGGTCCCATATAGCCAGAAAAGTTTTTTTTCTTCAAAATTATGGCGAGAGACTTTGCAATAAAAAAACCCCAATAATATGCACATCGCTAATTGGAATTATATAATTATATTCTGTTCATGTTGTGTGTGTTCCGTCTAATGCTGTTATATTTTCGCCCATTTGTTAGCTCTACTGGCCAAAGGCCAGAAGTGCTTATGGGATGGCGTGTTGTCTGTCGTCCGTCGTATGTCGTCTGTTAGCAGCACTTTCTCTGAAACCACTAGGCCAATTAAACTGAAACTTCACATGCATATTTCTGTTGCATAGGAGACTATACAGAAGATTTTTTTTTTTTTCGATCTGAAATCCAAGATGGCCGCCATTACTAAAAATAGTCCAAAACTTAAAAAATCTTCTTCTCATGAACGGCCCAACTGATTTTCAAAATGTTTATATGTAGTAATGATGACCAACTACAGTTTTGTTAGATTTGTTCAAATGGTGTCCCTAGGGTTAAATATGACCCCGCCCCGAGGGTTCAATTAGGGGACACATGTCATTATAATACACTGCGGTCCCGTTATAACGCGGTCCGATATAACGCGAATTCCGTTATAACGCGGTTTTTGCTTGGCTCCCAATTTTTCGGGGGGGGGGGGGGGGGGAGAGGTCGTGATACAAATCTTGAAAATATGCGCGAATGACCAAATGACAACCAAATAATAGATCGTCGCCATGTTTTGATTTGATAATCGCTCATCTTCTACTCACCAATTAGCCTTGATTATAACAAACTGTTATAACTATTACCTCATGGTGGTTTAAAGGATTGTTTAAGGGATTGATTCATGCCAGCATTGACAATTAACAGTTTGTAATAATCCCGAGTGCTTCAATAAATGCTGACACGCGCCAAACACGGAAGCCATATGCAAACTTTGTTATTATAGAGTGATCACGTGATCAAGCAACGAAGCGGATGACAGGTATTAATATATCGCGGGTATCTTATCGGATCGTAAACACAAACTTATTTTTATTATTTAATTGTTGTTAATACTTCAGATTTATATTTTTAATATTTTTATACTAACAGCGTTGAGTTTAAATTGAAGCGCGATTTTTTATATAGACACCGTTTTTTCTCCTTCCGGGTTAAACGGAAATGGCTGCCAATTTTAGTATAATCAAAACACGAAAACGTTTTTCTTTCTTTTCTTTTTTTTGTATTAATTTCATACATATCTAAGTGTATCTGTTGTAACTAAATACGCGCTGTATCATATTACAATGCAAACAATACCATTCACAGTAGGACAGCACGATAGGTGTGAAAAACCAACATCGACTGTTTTCGAGGTAATTATCGCTATAACGCGGTCCGCTTATAACGCGGTTTCGTTTTGTGGACCCCAAGATCCGCGTTATAACGGGACCTGAGTGTATTATTATTATTATTTTTTTTTTTAAATGGAAATGATTTTGCCTATATCTTCACAGAAGCATTGTCTGGTGAAGGAGGTTCACATTTTGTAAAAATGACTGGGTTCCACTGTCTTAAGGGGTCAGGAGGGGCCCCAAAAGGGTACAAATTGGGATTTACTATAATTGTTTTCTTAAGAACCGGCATGTCAGATTTGCACATATTTGGCATAAATTATCCCTATGTGTAGGGGTTTGATTGCAGATAAGAATTAAGGGGCTAAGATTTATAGAAGTCCTGTAAGGGGACTTAGAATTTTACATAGGGATACTATGGGAAAACAGTAAATTCACTTTTTCTTTCATCTCTTCTGAAACCACTAGGCCAATTAAATTGAAACTTCACATGCATGTTTCTGTTGCATAGGAGACTATACAGAAGATTTTTTATTTCGATCTGAAATTCAAGATGGCCGCAGTTACTAAAAATACGGTAGTTCAAAACTTAAAAAATCTTCTTCTCATGAACGGCCCAGCATATTTTCAAAATGTTTATGTAGTAATGATGACCAACTATAGTTTTGTTAGATTTGTTCAAATCTTGTCCCTAGGGTTAAAAATGACCCCGCCCCGATATTTCTATTGCATAGTAGAATTTCAAAAAGTCCTATGGCCACTATGAGTCAGTAGAGCGTCCTCAGGCCCTCTTGGGCCTCTTGTTTTTGTTTTTCATTGCATTTACAATTTAACATTGTAGTATAAAGACATTATTATATTATTTTATTGATTGATTGATTGAATATTTAGCGTCATTTTTATGCATTTTTATGCCATCGAGGGCTAACAGATGATCAGTTTACCTAACCACTGTTTCCTGAAATCCTGAAACATTATCCAGTACTCGAGCACACCTCATCTCAGCATGTAACTGATAACTTTCCCACTTGAATCAGTGGTGAGAGAAAAATGATAGCAAAAGCAATGTCATACATCAATCATCACAGAGACTGTTGCTGGGTGGGGATTCAAACTCACGACCTCTTGATTGATAGACAGACGCGATACTGACTGAGCTAATTGAAATTTGATTGATTGATTGATTGATTGATTGATTGATTGATTGATTGATTGATCGAGGGTTTTCTTTCTATGAGTGTAAAGGTTTTTTTTATCACTGTTTTATTATTTTAACATATCAATTCAATAAAAACAACAAGTTTATAATAATAAATAGCACACCAGCACCAGGTTGGTTCTTAAATATAACAAGTATACGCACCAGACGGCGATTCACAATGTCCATTTGGGGATTCACTGCGAATCGAATCCCTAAACTACCAACCAGCTGCCAGTTGGGGATTCAGATTTTATATTAATTTACATACAATTTTTATTGATTTTATTTTTTAAACGTATAAACACGAGTAAAATATGTAAATTAATTAGTAATTTTAATAACAAATCCAAATCCCCAACTGGCAACTGGTCAGTAGTTGGTTATTCGAATCTCCAACTACCAACTGTGAACTACCTACTAACTTAACACCCATAGAACTACTTATTTTATTTTTATGAAAAGAGAAAACAGAAATTGCAATACTTGTACTAGTAATTTCTATTCATGTCATAACAAATTACTGTTCACTAAATGGACGAGCAGTCCGGAAACGATCATGATAAATAAATATATATAAAAAACAGATAACTGGAAAAACAGTAAAATAGGTTTATGGCAACTGAACTTCGAGAGAAACAGAAAACATGGAATGAATCAATAAACGAAGGAAGAATTGGGAAGCCGACACAAACATGTTTATGATGACAACAGGAAAGCACACAAACATGTTTTTTTAACTTACACAGTATTTGTGCAGAATGGGCCTAGAACGTTGATACCTATAGAATTATAGAGTTTCAGAAAAGTCTACCCGTTACTTGATTTGTCACCTCTTACGACATGTATGAGCTCCAATAGTCCTGTCCTTTCCACCATCAATTATGTAGCTCACTGAAACCTCGGAGAAGTTTAATATAATTGTTAAAATATTTAGTGTTATTTTACACCAACGAGAGCCTACAGATCGATCAGCTATTATAACCACTCTTTCCTGGGATCATGGAAGGTTAACCAGTACTTAAGTACATACACTCATCTTCGCACGTAACTGATAACTTCACCACTTGCATCAGCGGTAGGAGACGAATGACAATGAGACGCAATGTCTGACAGTGTCCAATATATTCGTATAACCCTATAAATACAAACTCAAGGGTAAAATGGATTGGAGGTGTAACTTTTTTTATATTTGTTTATTTCAGTGTTTAACTATCAGTTAGGATGTTGAAGTGTGATATTGGAGTGTGTTCAAGTACTGGTTAACCTTTCAGGATCCCAAGAAACAGTGGTTAGGTTAATTGATCGTCTGTACGCCCTCAATAGCATACAAATGAAGTTAAATATCCAATCAATTAATCACTTGAAGTGGACTGATATGTTACATTTGACAGAGTTATTACCCTTGAATATAACATTTGCCATAGTTCTGACACTAGTAAAAAATAACGACTTCTATTTCCATTTTCTTTGAGTACAGTTCGTCATATAGTAACAATGTCGCATGAATTGTTAGCAAAGTGGCAGTTTTTTTTTTTGTGGTAACACTTTCATTTAATGATTTCAGTCTACGAAACATTCATTAAAAATCATCAGATCATTGATCAAATGAATATCTTTGAAACTTCGTGGTTAAATCAAAAAAGGAATTTAAATAAAAGACCGATGTGTAAATAGCCACCCGCCGAAAAATGACAGCTATTGGTACATTGAAATAAGAAGCTTAAATTGTTGTCATTTGGGTTTGGGTATAAGTGTAATACTAGTAAAGTTTCACTGAATATCAAAACATAAACAAGTTATATATAAATATAACTGATGCTTTAATTAAAATTTTGCCATTGTATAAAATTGAAACGTTTTATTTTAGATTTTTGTTAGTTTAAAACTATGCATGCAACATTTGGAGCCCATACTCACCGTGTCCAAACGTTTTTGGAGTAGGCGGTGGAGGTAACGTAGGATGAAGGTAGGATAACGTTGAATGGCGGTTTGTTGATACTTTTTGGAATATCCGAGTCGAGCAAGATGATGCCGTAACATTTCTGATCACTCGGCAGCAACCAAACCTGTACAGACTGTAGCTGTTTTATTGATCATTCGGGAAATACAAGGAATTTTCTGTGTAAACATTGAAACAAGTGTTTTAAAAGTGCGAAAACTGTCTTGATATATCATTTTCTTTTATAAACAAAACCCTCTTCAACATTATATTTTCACCCAATTCGGTCTTCTACTAGTGTAAAACTGATTTAGTGACGGTTTATGATGAAAAAGCAGCGTAACAATGGAGAACGTGGTAGAGCTGTTTGTAATATCACCCATAACGTATCTCACCATGAACAATTATGATGGCTGAAAAAGAATGCAGCCATAGCTTACATAAGCTTATATCACCCATAATGTATCTCGCCATGGATAATTATGATGGCAGAAAGAATGCAGCAGTAGCTTACATAAGCCTAAATTACCCATAACGTATCTTGTCATGAACAATTATGATGGCAGAAAGAATGCAGCAGTAGATTACATAAGCCTATATCACCATGAACAATTATGATGACAGAAAGAATGCAGCAGTTGCTTGTATAAGCTTATATCACCCATAACGTATCTCGCCATGGACAATTGTGATGGCAGAAAGAATGCAGCAGTGGCTTTCATATGCTTATATCACCCATAATGTATCTCGCCATGGACGATTGTGATGGCAGAAAAAATGCAGCAGTGGCTTTCATATGCTTATATCACCCATAACGTATCTCGCCATGGACGATTGTGATGGCAGAAAGAATGCAGCAGTGGCTTACATAAACCTATATAACCTGTAACATATCTCACCATGAACACGTATGACGGCAGAAAGAATGCAGCAGTAGCTTACATAAGCTTATATCACCCATAACGTATCTCGCAATGGACGATTATGATGACGGAAAGAATGCAGCAGTGGCTTACATAAGCTTATATCACCCATAACGTAACTCGCCATGGACAATTATTATGGCAGAAAGAATGCAGCAGAGGCTTACATAAGCTTATATCACCCATAACTTATCTCGCCATGGACGATTGTGATGGCAGAAAGAATGCAGCAGTGGCTTTCATATGCTTATATCACCCATAACGTATCTCGCCATGGACGATTGTGATGGCAGAAAGAATGCAGCAGTGGCTTACATTAGCTTATATCACCCACAATGTATCTCGCAATGGACGATTATGATGGCAGAAAGAATGCAGTAGTGGCTTACATAAGCTTATATCACCATAACATATCTCGTCATGAAGAATTACGATGGCAGAAAGAATGCAGCAGTAGCTTACATAAGCTATATCACGCACAGCGTATCTCGCAATGGACAATTATGATGGCAGAAAGAATGCAGTAGTGGCTTACATAAGCTTATATCACCATAACGTATCTCGTCATGAAGAATTACGATGGCAGAAAGAATGCAGCAGTAGCTTACATAAGCTTATATCACCCATAACGTATCTCGTCATGGACGATTATGATGGCAGAAAGAATGCAGCAGTGGCTTACATAAGCTTATATCACCCATAACGTATCTCGCCATGGACGATTATGATGGCAGAAAGAATGCAGCAGTGGCTTACATAAGCTTATATCACCCATAACGTATCTCGCCATGGACGATTATGATGGCAGAAAGTATGCAGCAGTGGCTTACATAAGCTTATTTCACCCATAACGTATCTCGCAATGGACGATTATGATGGCAGAAAGAATGCAGTAGCGGCTTACATAAGCTTATATCACCATAACGTATTTCATCATGAAGACTTACGATGGCAGAAAGAATGTAGCACTAGCTTACATAAGCTTATACCACCCATAACGTATCTCGCCATGGATGATTGTGATGGCAGAAAGAATGCAGCAGTGGCTTACATAAGCTTATATCACCCACAACGTATTTCTCAATGGACGATTATGATGGCAGAAAGAATGCAGTTGTGGCTTACATGAGCTTATATCACTATTGTATCTCGTCATGAACTACGATGGCAGAAAGAATGCAGCAATGGCTTACATAAGCTTATATCACCCATAATGTATCTCACCATGGACGATTATGATGGCAGAAAGAATGCAGCAGTGGCTTACATAAGCTTATATCACCCATAACGTATCTCGCCATGAACGATTATGATGGCAGAAAGAATGCAGCAGTGGCTTACATAAGCTTATATCACCCATAACGTATCTCGCCATGGACGATTATGATGGCAGAAAGAATGCAGCAGTGGCTTACATAAGCTTATATCACCCATAACGTATCTTGCCATGGACAATTATGATGGCAGAAAGAATGTAGCAGTGGCTTACTTAAGCTTATATCACCCATAATGTATCTCGTCATGAACAGTTATGATGGCAGAAAGAATGCAGCAGTAGCTTACATAAGCCTTTATCACCATAACGTATCTCTCCATGAACAATTATGATAGCAGAAAGAATGTAGCAGTAGCTTACATAAGCTTATATCACCCAAAACGTATCTAACTTCGAGCAGTTTTGATGGCAGAAAGAATGTAGCAGTAGCTTACACAAGCCTATAAAACTCATAACGTATCTTGCCATGAACAATTATGATGGCAGAAAGAATGTAGCAGTAGCTTACATAAGCTTATATCACCCAAAACGTATCTTAACTTTGAGCAGTTTTGATGGCAGAAAGAATGTAGCAGTAGCTTACACAAGCCTTTAACACTCATAACGTATCTCGCCATGAACAATTATGATGTCAGAAAGAATCCAGCAGTGGCTTATATAAGCTTATATCACCCATAACGTATCTCGCCATGAACCATTATGATGACAGAAAGAATGCAGCAGTAGCATACATAAGCCTATATCACCAATAACGTATCACTCCATGAACTATAATGATGGCAGAAAGAATGCAGCCATAGCTTACATAAGCTTATATAACCCATACCGTATCTCTCCATGTACAATTATGATGTCAGAAAGAATGTAGCAGTAGCTTACACAAGCCTATATCGCCAATAACGTACCTCTCCATGTACTATTATGAAAGCAGAAAGAATGCAGCCGTAGCGTACATAAGCTTATATTATCCATACCGTATCTCGCCATGAACAATTATGATGGCAGAAAGAATGTAGCAGTAGCTTACACAAGCCTATATCACCAATAACGTACCTCTCCATGAACTATTATGAAAGCAGAAAGAATGCAGCAGTAGCTTACATAAGCTTATATCACCCATAACGTATCTCGCCATGGGCAATTATGATGGCAGAAAGAATGCAGCAGTAGCTTACACAAGCTTATATCACCCATAACGTATCTCGCCATGGGCAATTATGATGGCAGAAAGAATGCAGCCGTATATTACATAAGCGTATATCACCCATAACGTATCTCGCCATGGACAATTATGATGGCAGAAAGAATGCAGTCGTAGATTACATAAGCGTATATCACCCATAACGTCTCGCCATGGACAATTATGATGGCAGAAAGAATGCAGCCGTAGATTACATAAGCGTATATCACCCATAACGTCTCGCCATGGACAATTATGATGGCAGAAAGAATGCAACCGTAGCTTACATAACCTTATATCACCCATAACTAATCTCACTATGCACAGTTTTGACAACCGAAATTATCTAACAAGAACCTCCACCAGTCTCTGTCATCTTTAACGTTTATGATTATGAACACCAATGGTAGCAAAAAGCGTAAACGGAAGTTTTGCATCAAGTCAGTGAATTCATATCACCAAAATAGACATGGACCGAGCAAGTTAGATATTGCCAGGGAATGTTGGTAGGTGAACAGTGCATTATACATAATGCCTGAGACGTTAACAAATTGTAATGTTTAAACAATCTTTTGTGGGTGGGGGAATGTGAGGTTTGAACATATATAAAGGAGCAAGTTAAATAATACGTGGAGAAACCCGATAAGTAGAATAGGAATTTGAC
Organism: Panopea generosa; assembly: GCA_029582155.1. Lineage (NCBI taxonomy): Eukaryota > Metazoa > Mollusca > Bivalvia > Adapedonta > Hiatellidae > Panopea > Panopea generosa. The sequence goes on along the minus strand of CM055908.1, from coordinate 59,726,199 downwards.
AGGGTCTGGGATGAGTGTGGGGTGATATGGTAAAACATAAGAAATGCAAAGACAAAATAATTAAGAAAAAATGAAAGTAAAAAGCAACTGACCTGACGCTAGAGCGGCTATCATCCGCCCACTTGTCCACCAGGTGGCGTTGTTTGTCCAAGTAAATACAATGCAATACAATGTAATGTGAACTTAGAAATGGTTCGCTTGTCTCTGGAAAATGACAAAATAACCAATATCGATCGCTAATTGGATTATCTAGATATTTGATTGACAGCCCGCGTCGGGTCAATTGGAGAGGGAGGGTGTGACCCAAGTGACTTTGGTCTTTGTGGTATTTGGCCCTCAACAATTAAGGGTTATCACTTCCTGAAGGTTCGTCAGTATAAGAAAAGTGCATACCATAAAATGGTAGGAGCTATTACACAATCATTATAAGTTGAAATCAATGTTATTACAATAAATAGATCAAACGACCACACTCAGTAAGAAATCATTAAATCCGATTCAAATATTGTATCACAATATAATGCAGTCAAATTGTTCTAAATATGATATAAACCAGGATTATATATGGAAACAAATAAGTCCCTGTGACTAACACAATCTTGTAAATGTAAATATTTTACCTTAAAACGAAACAAATTATAATTTTGGTCTTGACTAACGGAAAGAGGAGATTTAGAATATTTAACTCTTTCATGAAATTATTTACTAAAAGCAACTAAATATTTAGCTTATTTATATTTCCCCCAAACTTATAAAGATCATTTATCACTCTTGTATAACGAATATGAATGAAAACGGGTAAAAGTTCGAATAAAAAATTAAAGATTGTATGCAAACATTATACAGTGTGCTGTGGGATGATCCCGACCTGTAACACACTTATTGAAGAGGAAGTAAAAACACAAAATCTTAAAAAAGAAATAGTTCAAACACCGTCTAGACACATTTTCGGAAAATAACCGACTTTTTACGTACTCACTCATTCTCAAATGAATTGGGATTTTAAACAGAAAAATTAAGTATCAATAGACGTTCTTAAAACATGTTTATTTTAATGATCACGATTAGTAAACATACACAAGTTTTTGATGTCAGAATATTGTGAACATCAAAATAAAGTTGTTATCGTACCGTTCAAAAATTTATAACACGTAATGTACGATATGCCACATTATGATGGGTATATTCAACTGTAACACTTATAAACAATGACATTTTCAACTGACATTACTTGGATTTCAACTGCCATATACTTAAGTCGTAAAATAAGACAGAACATATGTCTACATATGATATTTTTAAGATATTTTTAAAAGTTAAAATATAATTAATTTTCTTTGATGTTTTTCTAACATTATATTTTATAAATCAATTGGAATCAGTTTTTGTTGATATCCAATACTTCTTGTTATATTAATGTACAAGTAATAACAGAATGTATGATGGTTATATCTCGCAAAATATTTCAGATTTACTGTTATATCTGATATATTCATGGTTGTGGGCTCAATTTAAAATTCGGTGTACAATGTAGCGAACATTTAACATTTCCTTAATACAATTATAGTTATAATCGGTACCAAATTTGCTAATAACTAACATTTTTGTGAGTTTCAGGAACATGGTTGTCATTTATATAATACATGGCCTGTTGTATCAACCCGTTTTTGTTCAAATGACAACAACTGATTTGGCGAAAATACATGAAAACATAGAAAGCGGAAATCAAATATGTCAAAAATTATATCAATATTTTAATTTAATTTTCATGCGATTTCTGAAATTCAAACATAAAATAAATTACACATGTATAGAACAATGAATGAATGTCAAATTATTTGACATACAATACTCACAATTGAAGAAAAGTCTAAAATTACATTTTGTATCGAACATTACATGCACATAAACATATCAATAGCATTCTAATTCTCATTCTAAACACTGTCAAAATAGACGGCTATGTTATCTTAACATTGATCTAGACATTTATAAAATAATTGGTTGTACTGTGGTTTGCAAAGCAAAACGTTTATTGACCTCGTATCGTACATTACTCAACAAAACGTCAGATGACAAATACCTTGGGTAAATTCTGATGATGTTTTAGCCAAATGAAACAATTAAATCTGGACAAAGCACACTAGTTTATGTCCTTGCAACATATACACTGTTGATTTTGACCTTATCTTCAATAGCTATTTGAAACATTCGTTTAGATTTACCTGTTTCAATTGGCTTGTCTATTGTACATAACACGTCATCGGAATTTACCCAAAGTTTATTAGGACGCGAGGGCCATCGATACAGCTGTTTTCTTTGCTCCATAAAAGATATTTCCACTTCACCATCTTCTAAATCAACGTTTATGACCTGACCTATATACCAGCTGTCTCCATACACAGCAGCTACAAAATCATGTGTAACTAGGCTGGAATTAAGATCAGACGATGTCTTACCTTCTGACTGAAGATTCATGCCCGCTTGAATCGGAATAGGCTTAGAATTACTCTTCAATGTGGGAAGCACTTTTGCAACCTTCCTGGTAGTGACTTGTCTCCAGCTTTGGCAAGCACCATTACCAGAAATACATATCTGGCAATAACAACTGGTGTCTCGAACAAATGCCGTTGACTTACCGGCACCATAGACAGCATGAACTTTCATTGTACCTGGTACGGGGTGCAACTGATCAAAAGTATCTTTCATTGAACTTACCTTGTCTACAATCGATAAGTCCGATACAAATTTAAAAACAACATTTACGAAACCGAATTTAATTGCCCAAGAATAAAAATCTGTGGCATTTTGAATAATGGTTTTACCCGTTTTAACTGCTATGTCCCCAAACCGTCGCATGGGCCTTTGCCGTGGCCATCCTCAAAATAATTCCAAACAGCAAAACAGCCATAGAGATCTTTATGGTTTGCAACGCTGTCAAAAATTAGCTTATTTCTGTATTGAGATGTTGGACTATCAGTCCAGTAGTGACATACTTGTAAGCCAGGAACAAGTGCTTTTGCCTCCGGTATAATAGAGTCCAGAAAACAAAGCACAGCTGAACTATTATAAGACTGAGTGTCAGAAACTAAGACAAAACTCTTGTGTTTTAGGTCATTGCTGATTGTATCTCTGTAATACTTAACAACAGGGTGTAGTGTAACACCTGTCTGGTTGAAATATGCAGACTGTATCTCATCATGACTTCTGCAAGCGTAAATCTCAGCGAAATACATATGTAAAGCAACGTGGTTTTGTGGCAGGTTTTGCTTTAACTCACGAATGTTCTAGAACTGTGTTTTAACGCGGCTGACATGCATCTTGAAGTCTTCAGATTGGGTTTCCACATGCTTGATAAAGTTAGTGCTAGTCAGTGTACTCTGAACGATTCGCATTACGTACTTCCGTTTACCTCGATCTTCTATTTCGACACGTTTCCATTGTGAGAGATTTATTTCTGCGCCAATCCTTTCTTCAAATGATGCAATATCAAGTCCTTCATCGACAAATTTCTCCGGATTGACTGATACTAGTATTCCCTCTGTACGCAGTGCCTTTGTGGTCAGTGCCATATTTTGATGTTTTGTACGCAAACAGATACTTCTACTAATAAATGCAAAGAGTTGAATGTACTTTGGTCGTATTCTGCAGAATGTTGCAAAGGAACCGTTACTTTCTGGATTCTCTGAGAAAAAACTTCTTGTGTAAACTCTCAAGGTAGTCAGTTAGAACTCTTGTCTGTCTTACGTCTTTGCCGCACTTTGTTGTGTCCGCTTTGCCAGGTTGCATTCGGCTATTGTCATCTCTTTCCAGAAAGTCAACTATTTTATCTTCAAACATTCTTTTATAAGTCTGGCCTGTTTCAATATTCTTTGGCGAGAACATCCTGTATTTGGCAAAGGTGTTCTTATTCAAACCAGACCGATAGCAAAGCGCGACACCGCATCTGTACTGTCTTAGTATTTCTCCTATTATAATCATGTGGACACTTTTCACTGAACCTTTGTTACAGTCTTTCGTATTATCTCGAATCTGATCGGCTACTGCATTTCCAAAGACAAGTTCCTTTCTCAATAATTCTCTTTGGACGGTGGAAAGACTTGCTTTCTTCATCAATGCATCTGCTTTACCTTTTGGTGTTTTTGGTGATTTTTGAAGGCTTACAACCAGGCACTTTCCTTCTTTGTTCTGTTTTTAGCTTGCGCATTAATTCTATATTTTTTTGCTTTCAATTCTGCTAGTTTCTTGTTTGCTTTCAAAAGTGCTTTGCTAATTCTCATTCTTTGTCCTTCACTACGCCTCGGAAATCACATGGCAATAACAAGACTACTCGCAGATGCAGGCGTCCCAACACTTTCATACCCACTCGTGTCCATTTCTTCAACTGTGTGATTGTTATTTTCTTGCTGTGTGGCATGCTGTTTTTACCGTTGACGACATCTTTTGACTGTCTCTCTGTTTTTTCGTCTTCTTTCTTTAAGTCACACTTGTTTAGCAAATGCGTTGGGATATAGTTTTTTCGTCTGCGTTCCCGCTCCTTTCGCAAGTAACTCTCCTTGTCTTCCGTTTTTAGTTTATTTCTATAGTTACGGCATATTTCTGCTCTTGATTTGACCATTTTTATCTGAAATGAGAAGATATCATTTTGTTAACAAAGGCACCGCAGAACAATCATCAAAATATGAATAATAGCATTAATATTTGGAGACCTGTAGTGCACTCTATAAACTTTGAAATGTTCGATACATTTTAAAGTAATGTTCGAGACCAATATAAACACTATTTTGATTGATATAGTTATGTTTAGTCCTATAACAACATTAGCAGAAGCAATATGGTACTCAATTGTTTAACAAAACTTTACATTATATACTTGAGCTGAACAAAAATAACAATTGGTAATATTTCTCTGAATTCAGACAAACTGCATTGATTTTGAACTATGTTTTAAAATGTTTTACCAGTGTAATACATATAAATTTATGTTGAATATATTACATCAACATTTAATTGATACAGTGAAGTATTGTTTTAATGACTACAGCATTTATTTTTATAATATCATTCAGATATCGTATTTGTTAAACATTGTAATGTTCGATACTAAATGTAGCGAACATTACATTGTCATGCAAACAAAGACCGACGTTCGTTTATCATGTAAATATGTTATTTTTAAAATCATCGACCTGTGTGCTTTTTATATAAGAAATATTTTGGAAGTGAATGATATATAAATATAATTCGTTAATCATCAAAAAATGGCACTCACCAGTTTTCATTTGGGTCCTGTCCATGGTTATTCTGCCATACTGTAAACAAACTTTCAAATTCGCGTTGTTCATGTGTCACATTTGATACGTCACAAACATAACGTCATCGAACAACGTCATGAATATTGACTTGGCACTGTTTAATTAGCAAATAATAGGATGTAGTATTGAACGTTACAGTATCGTACATTACAGACAACATGTTTACCGATTGTAATTTTATACCTATGCATTAACTCAGAATAAAAGTTAGATGACTGAAGTCCGTTTGGTTGTTGTTGTTTACATACAAGGTAAGAACATTTTATTTAAGATGAAATACCCCGTGTTGACGGTATCGAACCTTACAGTACATTTATATTCTTTTAAATTGGGTTAATATAAGGTGTTGATATTAAAATACAGACTTACAAATTGCAGTAAAATGTTAACAATAGTGCTCATATAATGTTTAATTAGTAATTTGATTATCATACACCCCATATACGCATATCAAAACATGATTAAAAGGTATTACAAATGGTACGGCTCGGACGCTACATCAATATCTGTTGATTTGGCGACGATCAATTCTTTAAAAAAAGTGTTTATTTTTAAGAAAATATGTTCTTCTCCATGCCTTTTTTAATGACATAGGGAGTGTAGTTTTACCACTCTACAAGTTTGACACAGTTCACCACTTCAAACACATAGAAATATACAAGACAAAAAAGAACATTAAAAAAGCGACAGTATCGTACGTTACAAATTGCTAACTTTTTGTACTAAATTGTATAGTTTTTCCGCAGGTCTCGGTTCTCTTTTGTGTTTGGAGTTTGTGTTTTGAGTTGTCTCAAATATTCCTTACATAAAGAGTCCCATTTACACGAAGATATTGAATGTATTAAGTTACATGTATATCCCAATTCATTTGAGAATGAGTGACTATGCCAACCCGAGCACCACTCGGTCATTTCCGCCTACTTACGAAATTACCAATTGGAACAATGCGGAAATGACCGAGCGATGTTCCCATTGACGAAATAAGTTATTTCGTAGGCGGAAATGGCCGAGCGATGTTCGGATTAGCGATAACCCGAGTTTGCACGAATGAATCGTGATTTTACAGACAGCTCAAAACGAAAGAAGAATGAAGAAATGAACAATTGTGATCTTGTTAGTAAGGAATGTCACTCGATCACCTGCATTACTTAAGGTAAATATTTAATACACATAAAACTGATGATTTTGACTAGGGCTGTCACGTTTACGTGTGAGAGAGTGTTGATAAGAAATTGGGTTGCTAGGTATAGCAGGAAGTATTATAGAACAGCCACAAATACAATATGTCAATATGTTACATCCTCCTTCTTTTAAATAAAGACTCAACGTTTGTATTCGCATTGCCAAATATTATAGTTTCAATAAAAATGTGTGAATTAATAATATTTGCTGAAATGTAAGATGTGTTCATGTGATAACAAATCGTTAATATTTCTGTAAGGCATAAAAAAAAGGCTTGTTTCACTACCTTGACCCTAGATCCCAGTGAATTTGATGAATTAGTATAGACCCTAAATTGTTTGACGAAGAAACAGACTGATATTGAATATCTTTAATTATCCTTGTGTGTTTAACGGTATTATTAATCATACTGACTGTGGAGTTAGATTCACGGAGTCAGAGTTATGTCAAAACTGCAATGTCATGAGCGACATGACCGACATTTGTTTGGCGAGTTATTTTTATAGCTGTAAATACAACTTAGGTAATGCACATACAATATGACCATATTTAAACAGTTTGTTTACAAACAAAGGCGTGTCTTTTATTAGCGTTCGTGTACACGTTTACTGAAATCTGTAAACGTGACAGCCCTAATATTGACATTGAAGTGTTGTTTTATATACCTTTACTCATATCAATACTTCACCCGCGTTGTCGTGAGATTTCAACCAAAGCATAACGACTGTTTACATTATAAACTTGATACTTTTCATATTATTGTTGTATGAACATTCCGAGTTTCAAATTGATGATATTAACTATGGCTATGATTCTAGGAGTAGATGTAAACCAGTGATTTAATAACATGTAACTGGTGTAAACCCCATACATATAAACGTCTATTTTAGCGCGCAAATTTCAATCATTTTTATACAAAAATACTCTAATGTGCATAAATGTATTTGACTTTGAGCATTATAAATGATGTTTGGAATTAAGACTATGTATAATTAAGCAATATACAACATTTAACACACGCCTGGTAATCTCCCAAACCATCACATAAATGTGATGCAATAAAGTGTTCGGTAGCATTTCCGGTGATGGTTCGGTTATTGGAAATATTGACAACAAAGGTGAGTCGTCTTCAGTGTTTCGGTATTTCTTATTATATTTAAGAATAAAATTGAAAAATCGGAGAATGTTGTACGATATATTTATGAATGCCCTGTTCACACATACAGGTTCTTTTGAGATACGATGCTTCGTTTGTTTTTACTCACTTCTTGAAACGAAACTGCCATGGCGAATTTTATCAATTTTCGGCATGACGTGTGGTCACCAAGCGATTTAGATTGCCTGATAAGGTGTTGTATAACAGACACTCAAACATGGTGGTATTATTTAAACTGTCTATTGCTCGTCTAAAACCAAACCTAGTCTAAAACTGTCATGTTACCAGACTCGGATCTACCTTCCATCTGACTGACCTTTCCTGTCTAAAATCTGTCTCTGACTGAGTAAACAACTATGCTATGATTGGTCAATTCATTGCTACCTCCCAATTGGTCAGTTTCTTAATTACGGACCTTAAAATCCCGCCCATATCATTTAGTCGAGTATTTATGTTAAATAAACCTTAGAATTACAACAATAACTTCGAGCACAATCCATGCAAATATAGTTTCACACTGTTTACATTTCGAATACCACTTGATCGTGATTTACAAGTTAAAATGTAAATCATTTTCAGATTACATATGGCAAAGGAAAAATGAGGTAAAAGTTATTTTATTATACAGAAAGCAACATATCACTTCAAGATCAAGGACTTAAGGCTGAAATTGACACACTTTCATTCTAGTTATTCTCATGTGAAAACCACAGGGATCCGTCACATGCTATGATGGAGGGGATTTTTTTTTTTAATAATTTGTTGTTTTTTTTTTATATGTTTTTTTTATGAAATTCAAGTACTTATATGTAAAAATATATATATACACACATAAACCATAAATAGAGACTATAAAAAAACATATATATAAAAAAAAATTATTAAAAAAAAAAATCCCCTTTATCATAGCATGTGACGGATCCCTGTGGTGAAAACAAGTTTGCCAGTAATCTCATTTAATCGCAGTAATAGCGGTGAGACTAGCCCCTTAACCACGTTTAAACATATTTTATTGCCTTTTAACATATATATATATATATACATATATAAGCAAAAGGGTTGGGCCACAAGTTCTACCAACATTAGTTACGGCCCTTCCCTACACAAAATGAATTACAAATACTCAAAATGACAATTGCAGATAAACAACATATTATAAATAAAACAGTTTAGATATTAGATAACTATTATAGAGAAAAAGGATTTAGTAAGAAAGAAAAAGGAAATTGGAAATAATGGTTGTATGATATAATAATAAGATAATCTAAATATACCCTATAATTAGAAGAATCGTCATCAGGCCAACTTTTTATGCACATATATTCTTTAGTTAATTAATATCAAATCGTTTTGAGTCTTTGATAAATTGCTGCACAGATGTGAATATAAATGAGTTTTCATCGTCAGTATAAGTGTCTTTACCGAACAGTAAAGTATGATGACTTAGAGGATGAAATCGACGTGTGGCTCTAAAAAGTCGGATTCGTTCATTTGAGAATATAATACATTTCATAAAATAATGTTCGACGTCTTCTTTTTCGTTACCACAACCCGGGCATCTAGAATCTGTTGTTAGTCGATTTGTAAATTTATCAAAACCTAAATTACTACACCCATTTCTAATGCGTGCGTGTATTAAAGATAACTTTCTATTTCCAGTAAGATAATACTGTGGCACTGGTTGTACGTTAAAGAAATTGGTGACTAAAATACGTTTGAAGGACATTAATGATTCTGAGCAACGTATGTGTAGAGGAAGGGTGTTCCAATAAGAAATACACGAGGGAATAAATGAATTTGCATATAATTGTGTTCTCATATTTGGAACTATGTAATCGGATGCATTTCTAAGGTTGTATGGTATATTAACACCTATTGTTTCAGGAAATAAATTATTAAGATAGTCCGGTAATAAGCCAGTTTTAATTTTATATGCCGTAATTAATTTTTGATAATTTCTTCTCTCTGACAAAGACAGCCATCCGATTTCGGTATACAATTTTTGAATAGACACAGAACGAGTTAACCCTGTAACAATACGCGCTGCCTCATTTTGTACTTTCTCCAATCTGTCCTTTTCGTAATGAGTGCAGCCATCCCAAACAACTGATGCATACTCTAGAGTGGGTCTGAGAAATGAAATGTATATTTGGTTGAGTGATTTTCTATTTAACAGGAATTTAATTTTACGCATCATTCCCAAAATCTTACAAGCCGAATTTACAATGTTATCTATATGATGGTGCCACTTTGCATTATGACTAAAAGTTATGCCTAAATGTTTGTGGTGATCAACAAATTTTACTGGGACATTATCAAAAATTAAAAATGGATAAGAAACATTTTTATTTAGTGTGAACATAATTGCTTCTGTTTTGTTCGGGTTAAAATTTACTAACCACTGCTTGGACCACTGCGATATGACAGTAAGATCATGATTAAGAATACCTTCTAAATCTGGTAAGTTAGAAGCTGTAGATGCAAGCGATGTATCGTCTGCAAAAATACGAGTTATGCTTAAGAGATGTTCTGCAATATCGTTAATGTACACAAGAAAAAATAAAGGACCTAAGACCGAACCCTGGGGAACACCAGCAGATGTTTCCTTAATATTTGACACACTTGAACCAATAAAAACCTTTTGTTTCCGTTTCACTAAATAACTTTCGATCCATTTCAATATATCTCCTCTTATTCCATTTTGCCTTAACTTGAATAATAGACCTTTGATCCAAACTCGGTCAAATGCCTTTGATACATCACAAAAGATCATACAAGTGTATTGTCTGGAATCCAATCCTTGAGCAATTTGGTTATAGATGTCTATGAGTTGGTAAACTGTCGAATGTCCCTTAAGAAATCCGGATTGCAATTTGTAAATTAGTTTATTTTCAATCAGAAAATTATAAATATGTTTGTAGACAACTCTTTCCATAAGTTTACCAACACAGCTTAATAAAGATATTGGCCGATAATTAGATGGCACGTTTGTTTGACCCTTCTTAAAAAGAGGCATTACAGTAGCTGACTTCCATGACTCTGGAAATTTACATTCAAGTAAGGATTTATTAAATAACATAGACAGGGGTTTAGATATAGTGTGTTTAGTAAACTGTAAAATTCTGTGACTAATTTTGTCTTCTCCGACAGCTTTATTTGGGTCTAAAGTACCGATAATATCAATTATGTCTGATTCAGTAATGATCATGTTTGCAATGGTATTATTAGTTTTAAAGATACACTCTGGAAGTAGAGTATTATTGTTTATATTTTCATCTATTGTTGAGATGGAGACGAAATAGTCGTTTAAGCAGTTAGCTTTATCTGCATCATTAAAATAGACTGAATCCTCACCATTAACAGATGTATATTTTAGTGGAGGAATTATTTCTGAGTTTTTGTTAGATTTAATAAACTGTTTAAGTAGTTTCCAATATAATTTAGAATTTGACACATTCGCATCTAAAACAGTGTTTTCAATATTATTAAAATATTGTTCTTTAGCATGTGTTTTCAAATTATTAACTTTATTCCTTAATTGTTTGTATTTTGTCCATGCTTCTGTCTTTTGAGTCCTTACGGCCTTTGTCTTTTGTCTGTCACGTTGTCTTGAATGTCGTCTTATTTCTGAGTCATAGCATGGTTTGTCATTTGGTCGAATTTGTACTTCTTTAGAAGGAATACAAGATTGCATCAAAACTAAAATAGATTCAGTAAAACGCTCGCAGGCCAAGTCTACAGAACATGTGTTCAAAAAACCCCAGTTAAAATTGATTATCAATTCGTTCATTTTCTCATAATCACCCCGATTATAAAACCAAACCTGTCGAGTAACAATAGTGGGTAAAATATTAACAAAAGGGATAAAAACATATGTAGCTTTATGATCACTTATTTCGTTTGGGACATCTAAAGTACCAGAATTCAAACTGGTATATGTGTCTGAGATTATAATTGGGTCAATAAGAGTTGATGAGGTACGCGTTGTTCTGGTGGGTTCAGTTATAACATTAGTTAAGTTATTGATAAGCATGACATTCTTTAAGTGATAATTATTTATATTAAATTGATCTTCGTTTGTGTCGCCGACGATGACAATATTTTTGGATAGATCAAGTGCTTTTTCTATACTTATACTGAAATAGTTCCAAAATGAAACAGGCGTATTTGGAGGACGATACACATTACAAAGTAAAAAGCTTTCCCGCCCGTAGTTCACCTCTACCCATATACTATCAACAAAGGGACATTCTAAAATTAACATTCGTTTCGACATAAGCTTAGTAGATATATAACTTAGAAGTCCACTAGAGTGTGCAGTGTTATCTTTACGAAATGGTTCAGAGTATCCGTCTAAATCAATCCCAGTAATAACGGTAGTTAAATGAGATTCTGTAAAACAAATAATATCGAAGTCCAAAAAATGTTGCTTTATATACTCTAGTTTGTTTCGGATACTACGTATATTTAAATGTAAAAATGAAAGACAGTGTTGTCTATTTTCTGTGAAGGGTCCAGGATTTAACTCTACATCTCCAGACATGAGCACTAACAAAGTAATTACAATGGTAAATCTTATGTTTAAAATACTTTCAACTGCTATATTATTGCAATGATTAAAAGCATTTGCGATTGTAAATTGTAGTCGTTTAAGAAACATCAACAAATAAAACATCAATGGATAACTTTTAAACACATGTGCCATCAAAACGTGATGATTTCTATTGTAAAAATTTCCGATAGCCACCCTCCATGCATTTACATCACTACCCATTGGGTAACATCACAACACGTATATAAATGAGTGACAATCGGAAAGATGTGCATTCTAGAAGCATCGGCCCAATAAACAACCCTTCCAAAAAAGAGTAAAGAGAAAAAGATGAGAAAAGAAAGAGATTGTAGTATATGAATGAGAAATGTAAAAAGCAAATAATCAGATTAAGAAGAATGAAAGATGGTGACATTGTATTCATCAATATTGCTTGAAGAGCCAAACATTTACAAACAGATAATAAAGTGAAATGAAAATTATATTGTGTTGAATCTATATGCTTAAATCTAACGATTGTATACTTAAATAAAGAACGTACCTTCAATGGCATAATACACATACCCATAATAGCAATACAGACGTACCTATCATGAACTATATACACCACGTAGAGGACGATCAAATAAAAAAATATAAAAATCGTTCGAAAAAGTGCTTTAATATGAACTAGTGCGCCAGCAACTCTCAAGAGGAAACTGCATGGCTCATACAAATGTTTTACACCATTTATTTTGCCATTACTGACGAAAGCAAAGACTGTGTCAGTTGCAGAACAGTATAAAGAAAAACATCAAGGCAACGTTTCGCGTTAAGATATTTATTTTAACTGGAAATTTATATCGTAAGGTAACTAGATAACTAGATAGGTGGTGGCAGTAAGTGGCACTTACAGTCATGAATTTATTTTAATTATGTTATTTATCTTAAAGACTTATCGTATTTATTAACTAGATAATTTTCTTGAAAATTAAGTGGTTCACTAGAAACTTATCGCGTTAGTTAAGTGGATAACTGGTGGCAGAAATATGCCACCAGAGTATGCATATACAAAGATCATAAATCTCGTCTCCAGCTGTGTTATACTGGCTTGTCTCCCTTGTCCCAATAAACAATCAAATCGGATTAGTCGGCACAAAGCTGTGTTTTTTTCCTCCGGTCAAATCAGCAGTGTATAACTTGATCTAAAAATAGCGGAATCCCAAAATGTTTTAAAATAGACAATTGAGGTAACAGTTAAGGAAGCACAAACATTGTTACCTTCCCTGATCAAGATGGCGCCAATTTGGAACATCCAAATATATTTCTGTAAAGAATTCAAGGTAAATCGATTTATGTATAATGTCAGCGCTAGGTTTTGGTAATTTTATAAATATTTCATACATTTGAAATAATTGGAACTGATTGTATATAAATGTTTTTCTGTAAAAGTGCAAATATTTATCATATTTACATAGACTATAATATTATGTTGAAAATAGTGGGTGGAGTAAGGTATTGATTGTTAAGTTTGTTACAGAGTATCATTTTCTAAATCAAGTCATATCATGATTCAGCTAAGCTCCCTGCTCATAAGAAGTATCCAAGTAGGATGCTAGGAGAAATCTAGATCAGAAGACTATTAAATACTAGAGTGTCTTCTGATGAGCTGCAAGTTCAACGGTGAATACCACTGAAATTATAGATTAATATCCCTTATACCATGATATACCTATTACCGCAAATGCCCGTATAAAAACAATATCACAGACATGCGCAAAGCTCCAACTTCTGTTAGGGTCAGCATTTGTTTACATTTCATACTGATAACTACACGGGAGAGATGATATTTCAGATGATGAAAATATTGCTGTATTTAACAATGTCCAAACTTATATTACAGATGCTAAACGTTTTGATAAAGAATAGATCTTATTAATTTTAGTATTTACCTCACAATGGAGCCCCTTATTTAAGGTCAGCATCGGAAGCATATATTTAAACAATGTATCCTATTTCATTTTTTCTTTTTGCTTCATATATGAATATGTTTTACTGCTATCTTGATTGTTTTTTGTAAATAATTTGTTGTTGGGAAGGGCCGATTTTAATGTTGGATAACTTGTGGCCCAACCCTTTTGCTACTACATGTATATAAAAAAGCAATAAAATATGTTTAAAGTAAAGTATTACTTGGCACACTGAAGTCACTTTATAACTGTTTATTATTGATGCCATTATTTACATGGTTGGCAAAGTTTTAGACTCGTGGTAATAGGTATGACCAGTATACATGAATAGAAATAGGTTACTTTAGTTATTTTTATTGCCATTTCTACATTGGCTGGAAAAATATACTGATTTTTTTTTTATCAAATCTATTGATTTTTAATCCCAAATCTACTGATCTGAAATCTCAGATTCAGCAAATCCATCACATGTATGAATTAATTTTAAAGGTGTTTTCTCGGCATCTAATTTCAACAAATATATGATAAAATCACCACTTGAAACGGTTTATTTTGAAAACAAATTGTAGAATTTGTTTGAAGTAAAAAAATAAGAAAATACCAGAGGTTGCTCACCTTGAGCAAGGACTTGTATAGAAGGATAGGAAACTTGCATCTCCTGACTAAATGTTTATGAAACAGCACATGAAGGATACATAATTTGCAAATAAATCATCATAATTCACTGGCAACTGATTTCTTGTACATAAACTGTAAGTTGTATGTAATTTTAGATGTTTAAACATGTTTCGATCATGCAAAATGCTCTTGAATTAAAGATATTGAGATTTGAAGGAAAATTTATCGTAATTTGTCGTTATTTTAGCTGCAGTATACACATTTTGTAATCACAAGTACTTCAACAATTTTAAACACAAATTTCTGGGAATGGTATTGTTTTGATGACAATTTCATTCTGCAGTGTAAGAATTTTAATTGATGTTCCTGATATGAATGGAAGCTAAAATAATTAAAAACAAGATATTGCGAGATTTTGCGAGAATACGCGAGCGTTCACACAATCTCAATCAGTTGCCTTTCCTTCTCTATATAATTCTTTGCCTTGAGAAATCCTGACTAAAAGTCGCTGCCTACAAAAGTCGGATCCTAAAAGCATAGGTTACTGCAGTCCCATTTATTAGGGATGTTTTAAGACTTAACTATTTATGTCTACTTTTATGAAATTTATATATTTATTTCGAAATACACAGATACCAAATAAAAATATTCATCATTACAGAATCAAACATTAAAAATACAAACTTACCAATTGTGCTACTGGTAACTTGGAAATATGAAAATTTGTCCATTAAAAAAACTTCTTTACAAGATTTTTATGATAACAATATTTTGATATAGAATACATATACTTGAAATTAACTATTTATTTTATACATCGTGATGGATGGAGAGAATTGCAGTTTATACCCGGGGGTATCTGATGATGCATTAATAAACACAAAACAGGACGGCATACCCATACCATACCCACCTAATCTCATTTCTTGTTACATGTGTTTCTAAGAAAAACACTGAAATATATCTATGTTTTTTATTTGAATAAACTAGGATTTGCTTCATAATGGTCAATACCAGTATTTCCCCCTGTGGAAAGCGTATTACTATCAATCCTTGTTTCATGAGTTTGAATCCCATCCGAACAGTCTTCATGATGATTGATGATATGACATTATATGTCAATGTCACGTCTCACCGCTGATTCAAGTGAGAACATTATCAATTACTTGCTGAGATGGTTGTACTCCAGTACTGGTTAACCTTCCAAGATCCCAGGAAAGAGAAGTTGGGCTAACTGATCGTCTTTAGCCCTAGATAGCATAGCAATGACTCTAAATATTCAAACAAACAAACAAATGGCACCTCTCAGGACCTTGAGTCCTTTGATCTTCATTGTTTCTATTACCTGATATACCAGTTTTAGCAAACTTAATATTCACATTTCAACTGCATATTTCGAGTTTAATTACACATAATTTTTTGCAATTTTAAAAAGACACATGTTCAATTTGAAAGTGTGATACTCAAAAGACAGCCTATCGTTTCACTATTACAATCTGGCAGTTCTGTTGATGGGGGAAAGGTTTATGCTTCAGCAGCTTCCTCATCATAGTTGATCTGAATCAGTGGCACAGCTTCACAACTGAAAAAATATAGATTACCATATTTTTTTATTAATAACTGTTTTTTTATACAAATTTAACTAGTTTCACACATTAAAGCTTTTGGAAAAGTGTAGATACATTACAGGTATATACAGGTATGATGGTATTACTGGTTTTCGATCACTTAAGAATCACTGTTAAATATTTCAATGCAAAACCAATGTTGATAGTAAATGTTTGTTTTTAATTAACTATAAAAAATAATTTTCTACCAAAAAGATAACAAATATATGCCCATTGCCTTCACATTCACGTTAAATCATGCTGATACAAATATACGTCCAGCAAAATGGCGGCACCTGACTGGATGACGCAATGTGTCAAACTGAAATGACATGAGGCTGCAAAAGTGCAAATAAATGAAAGCAGATTAACTGCGCTTACCTTTCACATGAATAAATATTTCTAAATTGATTTATTCCATAACAATATTAATTCACTGAACAGCATGATTTTTTTTTGATTTTTTAACAAAACATCATACAGTAGTAACCAAATAAAAACACTGATTTTTAAAAAAAATATAATTTTTTTTATTTTATACTTCATTAATGAATCTTTATATATCCACCTCTGCTTATCCACTTCTTATAAGAAACCTTTTCAACTGTTTATTTATTTTTAGCTCGACTATTTGGAGAATAAAGAGAGCTATTGTACTCACCCAAGCAAACATGATGAACACAACACCCCAATAAGATTAAGGAGTTACTGTTTCTGAAGTTCCTTGATAAGGTGTATTTTCTGACTGTGCATGGCTCTCTGACTTACTAAATTCTTATTAGTATGGCTTGAATGGAAACATTTTAATAAGTCAACTCTTACATGCACGAACACACACATACACTCGCACACACATGCACGCACACAGTGCGTTAATATCTATTATTACTATGATACATACCCATCTAGCACAAGTGTATTCTTTGTATTTTCCTTTTTTACAGCTTATAATAGGCTAAAATAACAGTACTTAAGATGGCCAGAAGTGGAGACTTTATTATTGAAGATGACAACACCAATAACACAAGAACAATGACTCCACTATATTCAAGCATTTATGGCCACGGCTCAGATGCACTGGATACTGACTTCGAAAATACGTTCAAAGAAGCAGGTGAAAAAATTAATTTTTTGTTTACTCCCACTTCTATAATAAATTGTATACATGTTAAATAGACATTGATAATTTATTGATTTTATCATGTTAATATATCATTTATGTTGATAAACTTCATACCAGATAAACATATGTTTATTATGTTAATACAAGTTTATCAGGCACATTTTGTCCTTATTTTCATCAAGTTTGACAGCCTCGTCCTGGTCCTGATAAAGTTGATAATATCAGACACTAACATGGTATTCTCTATATACTACTTGTATTACGTCTCACATACCAATTAATTTTGCACTGTACTACATATAGAGACATGCACTTCTGGAACACTGAACACATTACTGATGGTTCTAAAAGCACTTTGTTTCCATAGATTGTCATCTGTTGCTCCAAATATGCAGAAAAAAACATGGGGTTGACCAGGTTGCTTTTTCACAAAATCCATGGTTTGAGGACACCCCTTCATTTTTGACAATTCTGTTCAATTTTTGCAGTGTATCACTACGCATCTTCAAACTGTTATATCTTCATCAAACAGCAACCAGTGTCAGCCAAACTTGGCACAACTCATGACAATGTTCCATTCTTCTCATCTGTAGAAAAAAACATGAGCATTTAAAGCATTTTCAAAAATACTAAGCCAAACCAAATTACACAGCTCTAATTTCTCGGGCGTAATAATCTTGCTACCGCCATGTAGGGGAGGTAATTCTTCAGTGAGACCTATACTACTTGTATAATAAACTTGGTGTAACCACTGGTGAATAAATGAATACCGTTTATATTTCTGATGAAGGTAAAGAGTGTGATGGATCAGTTGGAGGTAAAATAACAAACTACAGTGGCCGTTATGATATTGGGTCTGATGCAGTAACAACTGTTTACAGAAGGACAGGTACTATTGCATGTTAAAGCATAATGTTTTAAGAAATAGCAGACATGCTGTTAATAAATTTATAAAATGTATTGTATTATAAACATTTAAGCAATCATGGACATATGTTTTGCATTCTTTTTCAGCATTTGAAATTTCATTGTACGTATATACCAGTCTACTTAGTAAATGTTTCCATATAAACAACATGTCAAAATGTTGTATTTTAATTATTGATATGAAAATGGTGAATATATTTGAAGATTTAATGGCATTGCAAGTTTCAAATTGACAATTCTTACCATCAAACTATCCAACTATAGCAATTCGAATAATCCATGTTTTAATTAATGTAAAAGGAAAAGGTTCCCCCCCAAAAAATCAATAAAAAAAACAAGGTGAAATTATTGTATACTGCAAAACACGTCTTCTGTGTTTTTATATAGTCCTTATTTTATATATGCCTGTCATATGCACTGACTGTGTTGGGGTGCTTTGAACTTGACCAGTATATAATATTTATTTTTCCTTTTCACAAATATGGTTCTATTTTGATTATGATGGTTTGACTTGTTATTATTCAATTGTCTCACAGTTATTTATTTCATTCAGGAGCAGAGACCGAAAAGAAATCTGTGTCTTTTAGAGGTTTAGAAGCTGCGATAATCGAACATTTCTTCATGCAAACTAGATTTATGAAGGTGCTTGCAGATGTAACTTTAGATATAAAACAACCAAAAGATGGAGGTGTCATTATAACATACTCACCAAACTTGGCCGACACTGTGGAAGAATTGTTAGATGTTTTGGAGCAGAAAATGAATGCACTTGACAGAGAAGAGCTACACTATGATAACAGTGGTGAACAAAAGGTTGACGAGTTCGTAAAGCAGGCATTGGATCCTACACTACTAATTTATCTTGACAAAACGCAGAGAATAGTACACTTCATCGGAGACAAAGACCGAGCAACGGAATATCAACATAAATTAAAGGTATTCATTAAATAAACTTTCAAAAATGGGGGAATACTTTAAATTGTAGCAAACACTGAATGCCAAATTGGACTTGCACAACAGCTATATAACAATAAATTTAACAGTATTGTTTTATTTAACTGTCTAAACACGGAATAACTTTATATATGAACTATATTTCATATTGAATGCAAGAGAAAACTGGGACCTTCTAGGGTTGTGATGGTAAAATTAAGTCGAGTCTGATATTTACTTACTTTTCTAGGTTGTGATCTGTTATTTTAAAGAGTATTTTTATTAGATATTATTACATCAGAAAAAAATTAAATCTTTTTTGATTGGATACTAGCATATCAAATAATTTTCTATATTATAGTATTTGACTCGTTACAAACCTTCGTTAGATTTTATTCTTTACAATAAGTTTGTGTGTTTTTAGGTCACCTGAGCCAAAGGCTCACAGGTGAGCTTTTGTGATCGCCTGGTGTCCTTCGTCTGTTGTCGGTCGTCTGTCAGCCGTCGTTAACTTTTAGCTTCTAACAACTTCTTCTCTGAAACCACTGGGCCAATTTTGATATAACTTCACAGAAATGTTCCTTGGGTGACCCTCTACCAAGTTTGTTCAAGCCATCTTGATTCGTCAAAAAACATGGCCGCCAGGTGGCGGGGCAAGTTTAATTAGTAAAGACTTAAAAAATCTTCTTATCAGAAACTATTGGCTCGATTTTAAAATATTTTCATAGAAATGTTCCTTGGAGGACCCTTCACCAAGTTGTTTTACTTAGAAATACTGGTTAAAGTTTTTTTATTTTAAATATGTTTTACTTAAAAATACTGGTTAAAGTTTTGTGTGCAACTACCATCAAGTTCATATCTCAAAAATCACTTAATGTATTTGATTGAAACTTCACACAATACTTCCTAAAATATTTCTTAGTCATTAAACCTACGACATTAACCAAGTTAAATAACTCTTGCATGAATATAATGCAAATTCTTGTGTCATATTTTTGCAAATCGTGGCTGTTACTTAATTAATCAAATCAAATAACTATTGCAGAGCTCCAGATAATTTTTTAAGCCGATGAGTAATTACTGATGAAAATCAGAGTAGATGGGTATTCTTGAGTTTTTCAAAATAGTAATGAGTAATGCGCATAATTATGATATACAACCAAACCTGTGTTAAGTTGCAGCACACAGTGGGGATGTACTGTAATGGCCACTTAGAGCATGTGGTTGCTGAATACAGACTTAATTTGGCTGTAAATATAAAACTAATATATTTGGCTGCTTAACACAAGAGGCTGCGTAACAGAGGTAATTGCAAACTCCTGTTAAATTGCTTCGATATTTTGTGTTTAACTGTTCAAATGGACATTGATCTTTCCATTTTGCCTTTTATCTTATATCAGTCATTTTACTGCTCAATCTTTGGATTTCTTACAGACCATTGCTGAATAGTTAAATGACAGTTTAGATGTTAAAAAATAAATGGTTTACCAATGCTGTAGAAATATAGGAACAAGGCATTGTTATGTGGCATAATTATATTGACTTATTAATACACAAAATTAGCAAGTTTTCTGCTGCTTATTCGTTCTTGGCATGTATGTCATAACTGACCAAAATGCAATCAGAAAAGTACATAAATATAGTTTTAGCATACACACTGCACAATATGGAAGTCATTTAATGCAGTATGTGACATTAATTTTTGATAAACATGGCCACAGGGCCATGAACTTTTCAATTGTTATTTAAATTTCTCAAACTATGTAATCATATTTTTAGCATAATTTGCTTTCAAAATGAACATAATTTTCTAAACGTTAATTTCTTTTTTCCATAACCTTTTAACATCTGTAAAAGAAAAATAAACTGCACCGCTGGTAAGACCGAAAACAGTGCTGTAGAAGCATAAAGCGGCCGATGTTTAAACTGGTATAGAAAGTCGCACATGCGCGTCTCGATACCTTACAAGACAAAATAGGACATGCAAAATAAAAAGTTTCTCAGAGTATATTGTCTGTACATTTTAAACAATAAAATAACATGACTTTTTAAACAAAGTTTCATGATTTCCACATTTCATCTTAATATACCAACAACCTAAAACTGGGTTTATATTAGTGACATTTTTGCAGTGTAAGTTTTTTTTTTCAAAGATGTTTTCTTAAAATTACAAAAAAAAATTGTCATGGCTTGACGGTCATTTATGATTTACCCCGACGAGTGAGCGCATATTATATAGATTGATTTTCAGAGAATGTAAACTTATTTGCGCATACAGAAATTGATTTTAGCGTTAAACTTGTTGCTTATGCATAATTGATAGGCATGTAAAACAAATCTGGTGTGTATCAACAAATTTTAATGCGTCATATACGCAGATACGCATCTTATCTGGAGCTCTGCTATTGTAAATAACCCTCTTTAATATATTATGGAAGTTGTAATGTCATTTCTCTGTTACCACTGGATTAAAACA
The DNA here is from genome assembly GCA_029582155.1 of Panopea generosa. Lineage (NCBI taxonomy): Eukaryota > Metazoa > Mollusca > Bivalvia > Adapedonta > Hiatellidae > Panopea > Panopea generosa. The sequence goes on along the minus strand of CM055908.1, from coordinate 59,704,361 downwards.
ATAATTTTTGAGCTTTACAGATACATGCATCCTTTTTTGTCATTGTATTTTAATTTTTCTCTCTCCCATGTGTGTATAAACATCAAAACGGACACGATGAGAAATACCATTCTGCAGAATTCTTGTCTTTATAAAGATATATAGCGAAAACTTTCTTTCGATATCTGATATCCAGATATCCGCGCAAGGATAATATTGTTATCGCACAACTCTTCTACGCATCTGTTACATCTTCAAAACAAATCAAAATTCTCGCCCATCTCGTTTTTCTGGAATTTCGAGTGTACATGTATTATATAATCTACTTAAGTTGGGTGACTCAAGGTCACTTAGGTGAGTGGTATAGGGCCATCTTCGCCCTCTTGTTTCATTAACATTGTTTTCCATGATATCACGACAGTGTCTCTACCTGATATACTACTAAATAGATATACCATATATATATATGGAGATAACTATTTGTGAATAACCAGACATAAATGCACAGACCAGACTACGGTGAGCGCGTCTAGCTACAATGCAAACCATAGACACAATATCAAGGCCTCTGCCAAACCAATAAATTTGGTATCGACCATGACTTATATACTATAGTTTTACATACAACACATCTGGACTGGGCAGACAATTTACATACATGAACTGATAAGATTTATATGAGTAGGATCCAGTTAAGGATTCATGACTACTCACATGCTATATAAAGGACAGATTTATAAACCCATTGGATCATAGAGATACAGTGAATTCACACATATGTATATATAATTGTACTTCATTTCTCTTATTGGTGTATGCGGCGCAATCTTTTTTTAATATTACCAGTTGCATTTTTGACGTTTAAAATAAATGTCGTCGTTTGATATACTTATGACGTCATAGCGCTAAAGAGTACACGATGTTGTGTGACGTCACGCCAGAGTGACGGTTTCTTTAATAAGAACTTTGCGCTTCACATTTTACTCAGCACAGTTTGAATTTTACCGGCGTATTTCAATGAAAACACGGTATTTTTCTTATAAATTTCACAATTTGTTTTATATTTTTGTGAAGTATATATTAAGGCGCACATCATAATTTGTGAACGTTTTCACAATTTATTAATTTTTATTGTGATTTTTCCACACTTCCATGTTTTTATCATCGTAATCGTTTGACATCATAACATTATCATCATTCATATTTTCATTTTCATCCCCTGAAGAAAGAATAATATATATTCCGAAAGCACTCAGGTTTTTTAAAATAATTTTAAAGAACTCAGTATTGTTTGGGTATATTAATTAATTTTTAATAATTAATTTATTATCTCTCCCATATATATATATATATATATATACAGTGTTTTCTCCTGCTCCAATGTTTTGGGAGTCATTGATGACCCACTGCCTAAAAATCTTGGGGTCATTTTCAAAATCTGGGGGTCATCAGTTGACTAGTTTTAAACTTAATCAACTTGAATAAATGGAGTTAAAAAAATACATTTTTGACTAAAACAGTTTTACTTCCTGTTTCACACAAATTTTTCCACCAAAACTGCAACTTGAGTTAACAACTTCAAAACAATTTAACTTCAAACGAATGTTTCACTTCTGGCAACAAGTTACAACAACTAGAAACTAGTTGTTTTTATGATCATGGCCACAGGGCCATAACTTTTTAATGTCATGGCTACAGCTCAATCACCATGGCCCTAACTGTTTTTTTAATGAAAAATACTAAAATTATTTCAAAATATTATATTTCAGCTGAGCTACATGTTTAACGTTACCAAGCATTATACTCTTTGGAAAACAAAACTTTGTTGTTTTCTTTTTGCCAAAAGCATTTCTCTTCTGGCTCATAGCTAGACTCATTTTAGAGCAATGTTACCTTAAAAAATAATATAAAAACATTCTAATGGTATCTAACAAAAATTAATTACATTGTTTAAATTATGTAATCATTTTTCAAAATGAATATAATTTTCTAAAAGTTAATTTCTTTTTTCCATAACCTTTTAATCGTCCATTGAAGAAACATAAACGGCGCCGGGAATATCTCCGTAAAACTTGGACCGGCCGATGTTTAAACAGGTATTAAAATGTCACGCATGCGCGTCTTGATACATTAGGGAAAACAAAACAAAAAGTTTTTCTATCTATCTATCTTTATATTTTGCCACACGCCTTCACAGGCATAATCGGGCAGCTGCGCGTCGTGTCTTATATTAATAGAACAAGAAAAAGTAAAGCATAATAAGGATAAGGGTAAAAATAGTGTAAAGGTGTTAAAACAGTGCGACAAAATAAAAGAAGATTAAAAATAAACTCAAAATGCTCATGGTTTAGTGTGCTGTAGCTGGCTAACTGCAAGCTTGAATGAATCAAAGTCTTGCAGGAGTACAACATCTGCAGTCAACGAGTTCCACTGTACTATAGTAAGGGGAAAGAATGAATACTTGTAGTAATCAACCCTAGTGTGATTCTGTTTAAAAGACATAGAGTGACAATACCTTGATACCCGGTTGTTAGCTTCAAAGTAATGAGGTATAGAGATGGCGACCAACTCATGAACAATTTTGTAAAGGAGGCATAAGCGCGAATCTGTCTATGTGGGTGTTCCATGACAAATTATTTGAGATGTCTACACCAAGATAGCGAGCATTCTCAGTTGTCTTTAAAATCTGTCCATGAAGTATGTACCTTGTGGGTTTGGGGTTTTTCAACCTTGTTATGTGGACAACTTCACATTTTGATGGATTGAATTCCATATCCCACAAGGCTTCCCATCTCTGAAGTTTGTCAAGGTCAGTCTGTAAAGTCTGATTGTCTGTCTTGTCATCGTTGATCGTAAGGTATACAGCTGTATCGTCTGCGAATAGCCTTACTTGTGCGGTGATACTTTCGGGCAGATCATTAATGTAGGCAAGGAATAAGATAGGACCTAAGACAGAACCCTGGGGTACCCCTGAAGTGACTTCAATTTTATCAGATGTCTCACCCTCAATAACTACAGTCTGTGTCCGGTCACTGAGAAATGCTCTTATCCAGTGTAGAGCATTACCTTGGACTCCATAGGACTTGAGTTTGTGGAGCAGTTTCTCATGGTTAGCCTTGTCAAATGCCTTGCTAAAGTCTAGGAGAATGAGGTCTGTTTGCTAACCTTCGCTGCAACATTTTGCCAATTCTTCTACTAGCATAGCAAGTTGTGTTTCATAAGATCTTTTCTCTCTAAAACCATGCTGCATGTCATTTAGTATGTTGTTTCTGTTCAGATGCTTGACTAGGTTTTCAGATAGACTATCATCTGTACATTTTAAACAACCTTTTTGAAATGTTTGACATTTCCACATTTCATCTTTATATACAAACAACTTAAAACTTGGTATATATCAGTGCTATTGTTGCAGCATACGTTTGTTTTCACAGGTGTTGTCTTCAAACTACAATATTGCTCCACGGAAAACTATGTATGTGATCATAATCCTCTATGCGATTGCATCAATATAGCATTAATAACCAATTAAAGTGTTTACGTAACTAAGTAGAACCGCGTGACCGGGGTTTCCCTGAATCAGACCACCTGATCTGTAGCTAGCATTGTTACTCTGAAACAAGCTTGCTGAAACAAATATGCATAATTTGATTTTCTGTATTTTTAAGGTTGCGTCAGAGTGGACGCACTGAACAAACTTGATCGCGTCAAATGAGATTTAATTGCGTCAAAAATGCAAGAAACGCGCTCTGGAGAAAACACTGTATATACATATATACCATCTTCCGCGGCCTTGTGGTTAAGGCGTCTGCCTCAGAAGCGTGAGGTCGAAGGTTCGAGTTCCGGTGGGAGCACTTGGATTTTTTCTGATGTGGCCGGTTCTCACTCAGCAGCTAGTTAAATTGAGGGGTACCGAATGTCTAACAGCCTGACACCTGGCAATGATAGCTTTCGGGAATAAACTGTGTACAGCATAAAGGTGTCTCATAAGGCCAGTATGGCTGGCCCTTTCAATAGGGGTGACACTATAATAAACAAACACTTTACTTTAATTTACTTTTCTTTACTTTATATATATAATAAAAATTCAATTCGTTAGCTGAATACTTATTATTTAAAAATCACGGTGTTATGCCTTTTTTGATAATACTAAAATTGTGGATTTCGACTTCTATTCTGCTTCATGAAAATGGACTGCAAGAATCATTTTTATTTTTAACATATTTGTCTTACTGACTGTTACTGACATGTAAGATACGAATATCGATCATGTGGTCAATCGACAGTATTGAATTGTTTAGATTAAAACACAGCATATGAGCTGTACAGTTATAACCTTGATTGAAAATGTCCAATGGTGGGTTTCAGCTCTAATTCAGTCTTGTTTTGAGTTTGGAAATGTAATGTTTTAATCCAAAACAGATTTGCAAGATCCACTCATCATTAAGGTAAAATGCACTTTATCTAATTATCAACTGTTCTCGAGTTATTTCAGTCAAGATACGATCTTCTAAACCTTCCTAAAAGTCATTCATATTTGATAATATAAGATAAAGCTGGAAATGGTTTATGATATAATTAAAAAAATATATAACATCGTTGTGTTCACAGGCGAATGTCTGTGTATGTTAATTTATTTCCAAAAATCTAAATAGATATATACTGGAAATTAATGAATATATAACTACATGCAACTTTCGTTATACAGTATCTTATGATCAATGGAATATATCATATAGATCTAATTACATTACAATCGTTAATTCCAAATTACCTGTTGCCATGACAAATACACAGTAAAGCGGACCACAAGACACGTCTGTAAAAATACATGGGTTGGGTACCATACCCAAATTCGATCAGAGGAAGGGCGAAAATAAAAAAAAATGCTGTTTGAAAATGATATTGATATATTCAATCGTGTTATAGTGGATTTGTACATATATAATTCAATATCTTAGGCTCACCTGGGAATTATAAAAGAGACTTCAGACAGACGATTTCGCCGCCATACAAGACAAGGCCCAGAAGGCACTTCTGTACAAAAATACCCGGTTGACGCAACTGGAAAATCATACACTAGTTCAGGGCAGGAGAATGATGATTTCCATTTTGAGAGAACGTTACAAAATGGGTTAGTTCTTAAAGTTTATAAGGCTTCCATTACGAAGCTAGATGTTGACACTATTGTAAATGCTGCGAATGGTACGCTGATGCATGGAGAGGGCGTGGCCCGAGTTATCGCTATGGCAGCGGGCTATGAGTTAGACAGGGACAGCAGAGAGTATATACAGAAGAATGGGCATCTAGAAGTTGGTAAAACATGCATAACAAGTCCTGGAAAGTTGCCATACAGGAGTGTCATACATGCTGTTGGACCTCAGTGGCGTGATTACAGGTAAGTAATTGTGTGTATCATATTACTTTTATCCCATCATCATGATGGTCATTTTGTTTTACCCTCTCCATTTTTATAATATATACATTCAACATACCGGCACTACTAAGTAATGTTTTATTTTGATGGACTGTTTCGACAAAAGATTTCAATGAAACTGCACAATATGATCGCACTAATGAAACAAATTCTGGAGCATTATTTAGTCACGACAGTTGGGACTGGGTCCTTTAAAGGTTTTTAATATCGAAAATGGACCACTAGGGACCCAAAAAGGAGTGCAATGTCTGACTTTTAAAAGAAATTCTCAAGTATTTGTATAAAGGGTCGGACCAGCATCAAATATTATGATTGAACAATTCCCCAGATATCAAGATGATTAAAAAATAATTCTTGAAGAGAAATTACTAACCACACCACTCCCTCAGATTCCTGTATATAAAGTTCCCTTACTGGTCCATTCAGTTGAATAACTTGAAACACTTTCTTATAGGAGATTTAATTTCCACAAGGGAATAGCAGGGTCCAAAAAAAGGACACAATTGTAAAATTAAAAAAATCTTCAACAAAATGACATATCAACACTGACCTCAAAGGTAGACATGATCTCGGACTCAATAAACGATATAAAAATAGAAAATGACAAACTGAAGCCCGAGAATAAGAAAATAAACGAGAAATTATATACGCTTACAAATAAAATAGATTCACTAGAGGGACATTCTAGAAGGAATAATCTGAGAATAAATGGCATTGCAGGCAGATACGATGAGAATTGGTCTGTATGTGAAGATAAAGTTTGTTCCTTTATTTAAAATGATTTGGAGCTTCCTGAATGCGAACATGTGGAAATTGAACGGGCACATAGACTTAAATCAAATGATTCAAACAAATGTACAATCATCGTAAAATTCACAAAATTTAAAGACCGTGAACAGATTTTACGTAAAGCCTCTGAAGCATTCGATCGTTCATCACCGTTTTCGGTCAATCAAGATTATACAGAGCGCGTAAAACGACACAGGCGTGAGCTCGGGAAAATGATGATTGAGGCAAGGAACGACGGTAAATACGCCGTAGTAAAATATGATAAACTTACAATTGAAAACAATGTGTATCGGTATGATGACGAGACGGAAAGCGTTGTTTTGATAAGTAGAGGTACAGGGACACGTTGGCGGCCACGAGAAGTCAACACTGCACGATTGGCCAGTAGTACTGGAAGGGGTGGCAGACCGAATGACGTCAGGAGAACGGCAAACGAAGACGAGACTGAGGGCGGAAAATCGGACGATGACTAGGAAGCGGGCCAAGGCACACCAAATGACAACGAATTAACATATATAAACAGTGAATATTTTATGAACATTGTCACGTGGAACATTGAAGGTTTAAATAAATATTGGGGTAGTAGTGATGTAAAGAACTACTTGTATAAATTCGATATGATAGCATTAGTTGAGACTTGGAGTAATTTTACTGGAGAATTTATTGGCTTTCTAGAATCTTATACGTATTTTGATTGTGTCCGAAATAAAGCACTAAATGCTGTTAGAAATAGTGGAGGTGTAGGAGTGTTTGTTTAAGATTGTCTTATCAAACAAAATCTAGTAAAACGTATATTTAATCATTTCAATAATTGTGTAATTTTATATCTTGAGTGTTCAAATTTTCAAGGTGTGAATATTATTATGTATTTTGCATATGTGTCACCTGAAGGCTCCAGTATTTATGATCATTTAGCTGATTCCAATGGTATTTTGCTGTTAGAGAATAACATACTTGAATTAAGATCAATATATCCAGATTGTAATATATTTTTGGCAGGAGATCTGAATTCTAGAACAAAAGATTTTCGTGACTATATACCTAACGATACTTTAAATTTTGTTTTTGGAGACACGGATTACGATGGAGATGACTTTGATATGCCAAGAAATAATATGGATTCTTTAAGATAAAACAATTTTGGCAAATCCCTAGTTGAATTATGCAGCTGTAATAATATGCATATTTTAAATGGTAGACTTTTTGGTGATGTAAAAGGTAATTTTACATGTATAGCTAATAATGGAGCTAGTGTAGTTGACTACAATATTGTATCAAGTGATCTTTTTACAAATATTTCTGATTTTAACGTTGAAAATCGTGACGATTCAGTACATTTTCCAATTAAATGTCAGTTGAAGTTTACTACAAAAAGGGATATTCCAAATGGTCCTGAGATCAATATACCTACTGTAAATATGAAAGAATATGTAAAATACAGATGGCAAGATAGGTACCGAGATACTTTTATAGAAAAATACCGAGAACTTTTACGCACATCTCGTGATGATATAATGAATTATGTAAACTCTGATATAAATAAAGCAGTAATTATGCTGACAGGCACATATAAATTTGCAGCTGAATCAATGCGTATTAAAAATAAACATTATAACCATAACAGTAACAAACATCCTCCATGGTGGGATGCAGATTGCGAAACACTTAAACAAAGAAAATATTCGTTACTGCGAAAATTCCGAACAACAAGTTTAGAAAATGATCTTATTACGTACAAGAATGAACGAAATGCCTTTAAAAATATTTGTAAATTAAAAAAACGACAATATGAAACAAAAAAACGACAAGATTTAATAGATTCGCATACCGATCCCTCTTCTTTTTGGAAAAAAATTAAAGAATCAAAACAGTTCTCTCATCAAAAGTATAATATATCGAATGAAGAATGGATTGACTATTTCCGTAAAATTTTATACATTGAAGACAACTCGAATATTGAACTTGATTTACAAGATGATAATGCTTTGATAAATATTGACATCACCGCAGACGTGCTAAATGACCCGATTACAGACGCAGACATTATTTCAGGAATCCGGAGATTGAAATCCGGTAAGAGTTCAGGCTCTTCTGGAATCGGAGCAGATTTTTTTAAAAATACGGAAACTGAAGTTGTCCCATATCTAAATACAATATTTAACAAAATCTTAGATAGCGGTACTTATCCAGATGCTTGGTCAGAAAGTATTCTATGCCCAATACACAAATTTGGATTAAAAGACGACCCAAATAATTACAGAGGAATTACGCTAATAAGCATTATGTACAAAATATTTTCTAATATTGCTACGCAAAGAATTTACAGTTGGGCTGAGCGTGAACATAAGATTGATGAGGCGCAAGCAGGCTTCAGATCTGGTTATTCTGCAATAGATAACATCTTCTCCTTACAAGCACTTGTACAGAAATATATTTCAAAGAAAGGAGGGCGTTTTTACTGTCTTTTCGTAGACTTTAGCAAAGCGTTTGACACTTTAATTCATAATAAATTATTTAATAGTATTGCGCGTAAAGGTATTCATGGTAAAATTTTATCTGTATTTAAATCTATGTATAGAAAAAACTAAATGTTCCATACGTACGCCAAATGGTATTACTGATCCATTCCCATGTAATATTGGAACGAGACAGGGGGACATAAGTAGTCCTATTTTATTTTCACTTTATATCAATGACCTTTGTACATTATTTAGAGAATGCTGTGGTACTGGAATATTTGTCTCTAACAATATACCTGATATCATGTATTTATTATTTGCTGATGATGTAACAAGCGTAGCTGAGACTGCGTCAAAGCTACAGATTCAACTAAATGTATTAAATGATTTTTGCATTTCTACAGGCATGAACATTAATCTTAAGAAAACTGAAATTACTGTATTTAGAAATGGTGGCAGACTTCGTTTATATGAAAATTGGTCGTACAGAGGAAATCTCATAAAAACAACGTTGTTATATAAATTCATGGGCATTCTGTTGACACCCAAACTGTCGTGGACTTCCGCCAAAAGCAAACTTGCGACACAGGCCAAAAAAAGCTATATATTCTATTCGAAATTATCAAAGGCCATTTGGACGATTTTTACATAATGAACTATTTAAATTGTTTGATTCAATGGTAAAACCTATATTATGTTATGCATCAAAGATATAGGGTTACGAATATTCAAGTGCAATTGAGTCAGTTCAGGCTGATTTTTGTAAATACTTCTTAGGTGTTAATAGTTCTGTAAATAATAGCGTAGCGCTCGGCGAGTGCGGAAGGCTTCCTTTGTGCGTTACTTATCATACAAATTGCATTAAGTACTGGTGTAAAATAATACATATGCCAAATCACCGATATCCAAAACATTGTTATAGAATGCTTAAAGATTTAGATGATGTTGGAAGAAAAACTTGGGCTTCAAGTGCCAAGAAATTATTGTTTCGATATGGATTCGGGTATGTTTGGATTTCACATGAAGTGGGGGATATTAATATGTTTATTTTAGCATTTAAACAACGACTAACAGATTCCATGACCCAGTACTGGCATGGTAGTATTGCAGAATCCACACGTTGTGACACTTATAAGTACTTCAAAACTTTACTAAATCCAGAAAAGTATCTTTGTATTGAAATTCCCTTTTTACATAAAAAATCTCTTGCCCGTTTTCGATGTTCTAGTCACAAGCTCAAAATAGAAACTGGTCGTCACGAAAATATTGAAAGGCAAGACCGAAAGTGTACATATTGTTATATTCATGCGAATATAAACGTTATAGAAGACGAATATCATGTATTTTTTCTGTGTCCGAGATATGCGGATCTGAGACTACAATGTTTACAGTCTTGGTATTCCGGTGAAAATAACTTAGAAGATTTTTATCAGCTACTACAACTAAATGACACCTTCAAACTTAGGAAACTAGCTGCATATATTCATTTTATTTTGGTACGAAATGAATCACAATTATAATAGAAAAGATTATTGTAAAATATTTCCACATAAATTGTATGCCATATTTCATTTCATATTTTGACACTACTAAATGTTTGTAAATAATGATATGTATTTTGGGCCGGAGGCCTCTATTTACGAAATAAAGCATTCGTATTGTATTGTATTTAATTTTTTACACAAAATTACTAAGGAAAAACAGGGAATTCTGTTTGTTATCGTCTGTGTTAAATATTATGTACCGTGATGTCTTACCCATAACAGTTAAGATTGGTCCCTCAAATGAGCCACAGGGGTCCAAAAAGGGATAAAATTGTGAATTTCCAAAAATCTTCTTCTCAAGAACAAACATGCCAAATTCATATATCAATATTGGTTTATTCAAATAATGAAGCAAGGTCCATTATGGCCCACTAAGGGATGTTGACATCTACATAAGTATACTATGGGCAAACAGTGAATTCTGTGTTTGAGGAATTGTCTTAATTATCTGGGGAACTTGGGAATTATTTAGTCATAACAGCAAAGTCGACTGGTCCGTTTTGAGAGATACAATATCCATTAGGCCATTATAAATTAATTGTTAGATTATCATCCAAAATTTTCTTATTTTCATTTTAAAAATTTTTGATGTTTTTTTTTTAAAAAAAAATAAAAATTTATGAAAATAAAAAGGGTTGAGGCAGCATGAACATTAGGGGGCGAGCGGGGATGATATTCTAGCAATTAATTTATTATGGCCTTAGTGGTCAGACCTGGCCTAACAAGTATTGAAATGATGAAATTTCTCAATAACTGTGAACCAAATCTGTTCGTATTTGGTTATGAATTATCCATGTGAGCAAGGATTTTATGTTTGTTAAAAAAAAAGACCTAGAGTCCATTTGGGGACCAGTAGGAGGACTTTGAGTTCTACATAGGAGTGGTATGGGGAAATAAAAAGTTCTCATTACCGGGATTCTCTTTCATAGGTTAGTCCATGAAAATTTAAAAAAATAGTTTCAAAGAAAGTTTGAATCACATCACAATTAAGTAAGCATTCATTTCCCTGCTTTTTCATTTTTGGGGGTAAATATACCTGATTTGGGAAATATCAGGGACAGGGAAAGTCTAGATCAAAATGTCACATATATGTGTACTTTTCTGACGGGGCAAGGTAGTGAAATGAACTATAAACATTTTAAACGAAGTCTTGTATAGTATCAAATATTATGAAAAAAATTTGGATTTAAAACCCACAGATAAGCTAAATGCCATTGTAAGCCATTGAATATTCAATATTTATAAAAACCCACATACTTCTGTTTAAAAATAATTGATTTTATAACAAAATCTTGATGCACATAAAAAAGTAAATTCGCTTTGCTTTTGGAGCGCTGTTATTGAATGTGTCGTATCGATTGTTTTCTTTTATTTCAGAGACAAAGAAGAGTGTTGTGATGTTCTGTATGGCACCATAATGAACATACTCAGGCAGTGTGGTGAACAAGGGTACTTCTCAGTAGGAATGCCTGCTATAAGTGATGGTAACGTTATGCTTTAATTGGTTCAGTAACAGTTTTATTTATATTGTGTCAGTTTACTTGAGATATAGATACTCCTGAATAGAATTAACATCCTTCCACATCCTTCTGGCAATCTTTATTAGTCCAAGCCATTGCGAGGGACTGAAACTCGAACCTAACATATATGTCTATTAACTGTAGTTCCTGGATGGAAAACGAAAATAATTGGCCATGTTCGATGTACAAATAATTGTCCAAGAACGCATAACGTTATATTTACAACTGATTAATGCATTAAATAAAACTTTTTTTATTATCAAACCGTTTGATGTAGTATAAGAACTATGGGAATTACCTGCCAGCATTGATTTGGTTTGATATACTTCTGGCTTGATCTTTTTGATAATCGAATCACGTACAACTTACATTTATTTTGTACTAGACCCCAAATTATATCTATTGAATGTTTTACATACTTTAAGGTATCTTTGGTGTACCCAAGGAGCTATGTGCAGACATGTATATTAAAGCAGTCGTTGATTACTGCGAGACAAAAGAAGTCTATCCAAAGGAATTACATATCGTAGACATTGATGTTCGAATTCTGAAACATGTCGAAGTTGCCTTCCGAGAGTGGGAGAGAGATCCATCCTATATTGTTCAGCAGATAGCTGTCCCGATATACTTAATTTCACACCCAGAGGTTGATGATGGTGAATGGAATTCAAGAGGTAAATGAATTTGAAGAGGCCACAGAGGTCAATATATTTTGATGATAGTCTGAATGGTATGGGTCAAAGAGGTCATAGACAAAGCAATAAATACATGGAAAAGCACATAAACATAAACCAAAACTCTTGAAAGAACAGCGACCCGATTATTTTTAAATTATAAAAAAAAACAATAGTGCAAAGCATTTAATAATTGAAAAGAATAAATGTTAGTCGTTCAGCGATACCTAACCATAATGGTAATATACTATTAGTTATCCAGAAGTTTGTGGTGGACAAACCTCATAAAATGAAAATGACATTTCTGGTTTGTTTGACGTTTTCCATGTAATTTAATAGTTTAATCATATTGCAAATTATATGTAGACATTGAAGTGAATATATAATCAAATAAAACATTAACATACATTTATTATGACAGTCCACCTCAGGTCAGAATTTTGAACGTTGTTAATGCAACGTCAGTATTTGTTTAAGTATGCACCGTGTGATTCTCTACATTGTGAGTTGGCTTGTGATTTTAGATCATGCAAGTCATTAAACATCTTCCCCACTCAGCTGACTCTTCAATTAAGGAAATATGAAGATAAACCCGATGAATGTGTAGGATGCGAAAGCATTGGTATAATTCTGAGATATATTTACAAAGTAAAGTTAATATGTAGTATAATTTATAAAAAAGGTTCATCTAATATCTAACATATCTGCATATTTTTTGTTTTTACAAGAAAACTTTAGATTAAGATAATATTATTTAGATAAAAGATGTTATAAATGAGTACATAGATTTTTTTTAAATCTAAAATAAAGAAAACAACATATTAAATATATTGATAATGATATTAGGGCTTTTATGATGGTATTTTGTCTGTCATCCAATTTTTCATTTTGTTTATCTAAGAACAGTTTTATTTAAGACTGGATAATATTACATTAAGAACTTGTTGTATATTACCAATACATATCAGACAAGATTGAAAACCAGTCCATTTCACTTGTAGCCAGAGTTATCTAATCTTGTATCGTCAACAATACATTTCATTTTGGTTATTCAATAGATGTTTCTCTTTTGTTAGGATTTTAATCAAACTTGGATATGTTATATGTCTTTTCAATAGAGTGTTATTAATTCATAGTATGATTATCATTAAAGAATTATCATTATTTATATTTCTTCAAATATGGAGTCATATACTATATAAAGCTCAATTACTACTTTTGAATATGACCAAGATATTTTATTTAGTAGTGGTATATATGAATTTGTGAAGTGTAGATTATGTGTTTCCCTCTTGTTTATATGAACGGAAGTGTAGTTCAGAAATATGTAATTCCTCTAAACCAATATTTCTATTTGTCGCATGTGTTGTTATTTTTTCATGGCTTTATCAAAGCATGGGAATGCCAGATACAAAAATTAGGCTTCACTGTTAAATTTGGAATTTCCAGGCTGAAATATAATCAAAGGAAGGGCATGACGTCATGTCACACTCTTCAAGCGGCTGTCGAGCAGGGCGGATGCCTCCTGGACAAGCTCCAGCCTTCTAAGTGGGTCACGGTCCCTCCATGTTTACATGGAGGGATTTTTAACCTATCATCGATTTTATGTTTTTAACATGGTGTTAAAAAGGGTCCTTTTAGATAATCAACAATAATCAGCATGCTACTGCAGTAATACAACTTCTCTGAGAAACATCTTTTGAAGGGAACCTCCATATCTACATAATCAACTTATCACGAGAATCATCTTCAAGAAACATCTTTAATCATCTTTAATCATCATATCTACAAGAATCTTCCTAGGATGTACATCGTCGGGCTAATCGTCTGTTTGACCGCTTCGGTTTCAAATCGCTTTAACGCAATGCTTCAAGCTCAGCGGGTTGAAATTGACCCAGTCAGCAGCAATGTCAAGCTCGACATACAAGATCTCAACAACTGGATCAAGCACGGAAGACAGAGCATCATATCGCCGAGAAACAGCTAAGAGAGTAATCGCCTTATCCAGCCAGTAGTACAGCACCGGGAGGAGTAGCGAACCTGCCGATGGCATTGTGATCTTCTGTTCCTGCTCGCCAAAAAGCCTACAGCTAACAGCGAGGGTAAATAAACGCTTATACATACAGACGTCATGTCATTTGCAATAAGCAACAGTCCCGCGTTGATCAGCAATCTTGGTTCCAGCAGTTGAGGTTCTTTGATATTGCCATTTAAATAAAGTATTACCACGTTTACATTACACTGTGGGAGAAGGTAAGTTATATTATTGATTAGTTAATTTGCGTATAACAATTAAAGATTTCAAGCAATTAAATAACCTACTGTTATTGCGATGTTTTTGGATGTGCAACAGTGCGCTATGTGATATTGTTTTTTGTTTTTTTCATTTGTGTTGCGTAAAAAGAATATCCTTTTGATTATGTCCTAACTGAATTCATGGTATGATGTGGAGTGATGTGGAATGACTATGTGTTCTTGCACTACGCACATTGGGTGTGGCGGTTAATGTCCAGGTCACGTTAGTTTACTTAATTTCTTGGGAAGCGACTGCGATATCAGTCTGTGTTTCATAATATTTGGTTATTGTTCATGAAGAATATATACATATATGAGATTTTATGAAATGATGGCATGAATTATAAAACAATGAACATAAGCTTTTCATAGCTGTTAGCCTGCATAGACATTTTATTTATAATACTTTGTGATGTCATTACCTTTACCGTATGATTGACATTTTCGAAGACTTCTAAAAAATTGTAAGCTCAATTGTAATGAAATGTTGTATGCAGCTTTAAAACCTAATAGTGAATCAATATACTAAATTGCATGATCCCCACTCTCTGAGGCCTTTGGAGCATGGCCAAACAGTAAAATCCAAGGTAAACTTTGAAAATCTTCTTACTTTAGGAAGCAATGGAAAACAAATGTTCAGGATGATTATGGCCATATAGGGGTCCTTTATACAAATTGTCCCTTAGTCTCCCTGTTTGGCCCTTGGGGTGGGGCCTAAAAAATTAGCTCATCTGTAAACGATTTACATTTTCGACCACTTCTCAAAAAACTGTAAGCTCAATCGTAATGCAATGTTGTCGGCACCTAGGTTTGGTACCTAGGGGTGAATCAAAAATGTGAATTGCATGGGCCCCATTACCCTGGGACTTTCGGGCCAGGGCTAAAATGGTCAAATTCAAGGTGACCTTTGAAAGTCTACTTCTTACTATAGGAAGCACTGGCAAGAGCATGATTATGGTCGCATATGTGTCCTTTATAAAAAATGTGAATTGCATGTCGCTGGGTCTTGCGGTTTGGCCCTGGGGGTGGGACCTTAAAAATGAAAAATTGTGTGTTTTATGCCCATGGGTCTTGAAATTTGACCCTTGGGGTGGGTACTACTTTACTACATTTATAGAACAGAAAAAGGTGAGATTTGTATTCAAAATCTATGTCTGGATTTTTGCCGCTTCCATGAAGGACAAAAGTTGGAAAAATAGATTCCATATATCTTTATGTCATCAAGGATAATCAGGTGACCGTTAAGGCTTACAGGTCTCTTGTTTTGTTATCTAACTATGCATGTCAGTCAGAATCTGATATATTGAACGTGTTCTTGAACTGGCCAATCGGATAAATATTATCAGAGTTATGACTCTTGAATTGTCAAAATCTGTTTTTATTTGTTGTTGTGTTCACTCTAGCACTCACAGTTTATATTTGATCTTCATTAAACTTACACAGTTGTTATGTGACCATAATATCTTGGACAAGTTCTTGAACTGACCAAATTGTATAATTAATGTCGGTTGTTATGGTCCTTGAATCGACAAAAAATGCATTATATTAATTTATTCACTCTAGCACCTGCAAAAAAAATTGCCTTCTTTGGCATTGTCTCCTCTGCCAAAGGTGATCAATTTGAGGTCATTCACTTAAGATCTGTGACTTGTTATTTTAAATTGTGTAATAAAAGTTTTATTGGAACTGGAAAATGACCTTTTTTTACCTTTATAGGAACAGCCCCTTTATACCCTGAAAATGGCACAAAACGTGGTGGAAACGACGGATCTCAGCCATTTGACTAAGCTAGAAAAAGTACTTCTCCAGAGCAGACAAGATGGAGGCCGACTTGAATGTTATTGTGATGTAACCATGGGACATTATAGATATATAAGTAAAAAATGATTTTAAAATAATTTATGATGGCAAAACGTGCCACATTCAATATTTATCTGTAATAAACATTTTCTAACTAGTTTAAACATCAAACAATAGCGATAGTGCAACCAACCAATATACCTGAAGAAATTTACAACAGTTGAAACCTACTGGTGACAAAATGTGATAAATGGAAGTAATAGAAGACAAGCACAATAACGAAAATAGGTGCAATAATGAGAAAAGAATACATGGTGCAATGATGGGAATAGCATGCATGGTGCAATTATGAGAATAGCATGCATGGTGCAATTATGAGAAAAGCATGCATAGTGCAATTATGAGAATAGAATGCTTGGAGCAATGGTGGGAATGGAGGCTAGGTGCAATGATGGGAATGGAGGCTAGGTGCAGTGATGGGAATAGAGGCTAGGTGCAGTGATGGGAATGGAGGCTAGGTGCAGTGATGGGAATGGAGGCTAGGTGCAGTGATGGGAATGGAGGCTAGGTGCAGTGATGGGAATGGAGGCTAGGTGCAGTGATGGGAATGGAGGCTAGGTGCAGTGATGGGAATGGAGGCTAGGTGCAGTGATGGGAATTGAGGCTAGGTGCAGTGATGGGAATGGAGGATAGGTGCAGTGATGGGAAAGGAGGATAGGTGCAGTGATGGAAATGGAGGCTAGGTGCAATGATGGGAATGGAGACTAGGTGCAATGATTGGAATGGAGGCTAGGTGCAGTGATGGGAATGGAGGCTAGGTGCAGTGATGGGAATTGAGGCTAGGTGCAATGATGGGAATGGAGGATAGGTGCAGTGATGGGAAAGGAGGATAGGTGCAATGATGGAAATGGAGGCTAGGTGCAATGATGGGAATGGAGACTAGGTGCAATGATTGGAATGGAGGCTAGGTGCAGTGATGGGAATGGAGGCTAGGTGCAGTGATGGGAATTGAGGCTAGGTGCAGTGATGGGAATGGAGGATAGGTGCAGTGATGGGAAAGGAGGCTAGGTGCAATGATGGGAATGGAGGCTAGGTGCAATGATGGGAATGGAGACTAGGTGCAATGATTGGAATGGAGGCTAGGTGCAGTGATGGGAATGGAGGCTAGGTGCAGTGATGGGAATTGAGGCTAGGTGCAGTGATGGGAATGGAGGATAGGTGCAGTGATGGGAAAGGAGGATAGGTGCAATGATGGAAATGGAGGCTAGGTGCAATGATGGGAATGGAGGATAGGTGCAATGATGGGAATGGAGGATAGGTGCAATGATGGGAATTGAGGCTAGGTGCAGTGATGGGAATGGAGGCTAGGTGCAGTGATGGGAATGGAGGCTAGGTGCAGTGATGGGAATTGAGGCTAGGTGCAATGATGGGAATGGAGGCTATGTGCAATAATGGGAATGGAGGATAGGTGCAATGATGGGAATGGAGGCTAGGTGCAATGATGGAGGCTAGGGGCAATGATGGGAATGGAGGCTAGGTGCAATGATGAGTATAGCATGCATGGTGCAATGATGGGAATAGCATGCATGGTGCAATGATGGGAATGGAGGCTAGGTGCAATTATGAGAATAGCATGCATGGTTCAATGATGGGAATAGCATGCATGGTGCAATGATGAAAACAGAAGTCTAGGTACAAGGATGGAACCAACGACTGTTTCAGATATTTAGTTTATATTTAGACACTTAAATGGTTTACATATATAAAAACCTTTCATCGTAAAGTCACGTTATTATCGCATTCTATAAATCAATATTTTCACAAGGGTTAAATATACCAAGGTATTTTGATATGTTTGCTTGTTGATATAATGTATAACTTGGTGTCAATTTATACAACTATGTTTTTACAAAATGATAGTATTCAATGTTGAATATATGGTTCAAATTTATTGTCACGTAGATGATGCTAATTAAAATACAATGAATACAGCTCATTTCAATGAAGATATTGAAGTGATTAAATCTTTGTAAGGTAACTGGTTTGAGGTTAATGTGCATATTTGTGTCAGGAACATCAGAGAAACATGGTTTGGTACTTCCCGAAGTTATGTATTTTTAGGTCACCTGAGACATTGTCTTTATTGTTAGTGTTATTACATGATTTTTCTTCCTTGATACACAAGTCGGTTTTTATCTCTTAGTTACTGGTAGTTATCTGCTTATATCTACTAAAATTCATTTGATTACGCCATCTTAAAGAAATGTTTGTTTGCTGTGCTCCGACTCAGTATTTTTCATTTGGGTAGGTTGGTAGCTAATTTTATATTTTAGCAGATTTTGATATTTTTATAATCTGTATGCTAATTTGTTTTTGTACATGTAGAGTGAACCTGGAATCTTCCTTCCTGTTGGCGACGAATAACCTATAATGTGTTGGTATGCCGTAAAACCCTATTTATTCATTCATTCATTCTTCCAATACACAAAAATGGACAGAAATCGTGAAATAAAATAATTCAACGCCTTGAAATTCAATAAAAAAGTTTAGGTAGCTGCAATTTTGAGTGAGTAGGTAGGAGCACGGCAAACAAATTAATTTTTAAGAATGGCCTTAATATAGAAATAAAGTGACTCTGTTTCAACTTTATAAGAATAAAGGGTTTTTAAGGGGGGAGGTAGTGTTATGGGGCAAATTTCATTAAAATTTGTTTATAATATTTTTTAATACCTGAAAAAAAAGGCAGCAAATTTCATTTAAATTTGTTTATGATAAACCCCCAAATTTTTGGGTGGCATATAGTAATCGCAGTGTCCGTCCATCCAATATTTCATGTTTGGCCTGTGACTTTGTCATACACAGGTGAATTTTATAAGCACTTGCTACAAATGACCACAATCTCACAACTTCTGCCTCAAAGGTCAAGGTCACACTCTAACTTTGTTTGACAACACTTTCAGTCTGTTCGACATTTCTTGTCTGGTCTGAAAGTTTGTCACATGAATAGATTTTAAAAACACTAGGCCGAATTCATAATCATGTCATGATGACGTGTCGAGCATAAGCCCAACAACAATACCACAAAGGCCAAGGTCATACTTTGAGTTTGTTTAATAACACTTTTGAATGTGTGTGAGATTTCGTATCCTGTCTGTAACATTGTCATATATGGATGGATTTCAAAAACACTTGGTTCATTTGATCAACACGACATGTTAAAGTGTCGCATGTAACACCCATAACCCTTTCCTCAAAGGTCAAGGTCACTATTAATTTGATATTTTATCTGACCTGTAACTATCTTATATGGAGGTATTTAATTTGGCTCAATTGATCAACATGACATGCTGATGTGTTGCACATAAGACTTAGACCAGTTCCTCAAAGGTCAAGGTCATACTGAGTTTGTTTGATGACACTTTGCGTCTGTTTGAGATTTCAGGTCCAATCTGTAACTTTGTCATACATGGATGGATTTCAAAAATATTATTGATCAACATGACATGACAAGTCTGGTGTAAGACCCAGAACCTTACCTCAGAGGTCAATGTCATACTTTTTGTTTGTTTGATATTTCATATCTGGTCTGTAACTGTCTTACATGGAGGGCTTTTAAAATATCTCGACACAAATGATCAACATGTCATGATGATGTGTCGCTTGCATTTTTACCTGTATAAATACCCAGACCTTTACATCAGATGTCAAGGTCACACAAAAGTAAAGGTCACACTTTAATGTAAAAAAACCCCATGAAATTGCGTGTCTGAAATGCTGTTCCATCACTCATGATATTCATTGATAGATTTAAATCCCTACCTAATATAAAAGATATCGTTACTTTAACAGACTATTTTTGGGGCATGTGACACTTGCCAGTGATATTTCTTGTTTGAATATTTTCACAGCTTGCTATCAGGTCGCTGAACCAAGGGTTCAATTTTAGCGATAGAGCCTTCACTTACAGCAATTATCCATAAGTGTCATGGCTGGAAGAGCTTGGCTGGATATACCTAATCAGTTTAATAAAAGGTAGTTGAAACATGTAAATTGATGTAACAACATGTTATAGACGTACACCATTAGGGTTTCCTGGGATTAAATTGAGCCTAATGGCATTATTTTGATGTAATTGCCCCTTTTTATCCCCTTGCCGAAGAAGCCATGTGGGATACGGTAAAGGTCTCAGTCCATGTGTCTGTTGGTAACTTTTGTCCAGAGCATTTCTCCAAAACTATTCAAGCGATTTTGTTGAATCTTCACCCAATGACGAGGGCATTGAGTAGAAGTGCAGTGTACAAGAACCATAACTCTACCTGCTTCTCCCTTTATTAAATTTACTTGTCCAGAGCATAACTCCAAAACTATAGCAGGGATTTTGTTGAATCTTCACACAAAAATCAGGACATTGAGAGGAAGTGCAGTGTATAAGAACCATAACTACCTTGCCTATTTTTTAATTGTATCCCTTTATTGAATTTGCTTGTCTAGAGCATGACTCCAAAACTATTCAAGTGATTTTGTTGAATCTTCACACATTGACCGAGGGCATTGAGTAGAAGTGCAGTGTACAAGAACAATAACCTTTATTAAATTACTTATCCAGAGCATAACTCCAAAACTATAGCAGGGATTTTGTTGAATCTTCACACAAAAAACTGGACATTGAGAGGAAGTGCAGTGTATAAGAACCATAACTACCTTGCCTATTTTTTAATTGTATCTCTTTATTGAATTTACTTGTCTAGAGCATAACTCCAAAACTATTCAAGAGATTTTGTTGAATCTTCACATAATAACAGAAAACATTGAGACGAAGTGCAATATACAAGAACCATAACTCATCCTTGCTTATGTTTTTAATTATCTCCCTTTATTAATTTACACATTTGTCCGAAGCTTAACTCCAAAACAAAGGGATTTTGTTGAATCTTCACACAATGACTGAGGATATTGAGAGGAAATGCAATGTACAAGAACCATAACTCTACCATGCTGACTTTATTTAATTACCTCCCTTTATTAAGTTTACACTTTTGTCCAGAGCATTACTCCAAAACTATTCAAGAGATTTTGTTGAATCTTCACATAATAACAGAAAACATTGAGACGAAGTGCAATATACAAGAACCATAACTCTACCTTGCTTATGTTTTTAATTAACTCCCTTTATTAATTTACACATTTGTCCGAAGCTTAACTCCAAAACAAAGGGATTTTGTTGAATCTTCACACAATGACTGAGGATATTGAGAGGAAATGCAATGTACAAGAACCATAACTCTACCATGCTGACTTTATTTAATTACCTCCCTTTATTAAATTTACACTTTTGTCCAGAGCATTACTCCAAAACTATTCAAGCGATTTTGTTGAATCTTCACACAATGACAGAACATTGAGAGGAAGTGCAGTGTACAAGAACCATAACTCTGCCTTACTTATTTTTTTAATTATCTCCCTTTATTAAATTTGCTTGTCCTTGGTATAACTCTAAAAGTGCTGAATGGAATTTATTCAAACTGCATACAAATTCCAACATAGCTCTTGCTCATTACATTGGCTTAAACTGATATTTCAGGTTTATATGTGACTACACTGCAGTATCCAAAAGAAACAAAATGAAATTATTGATGTACATGTATTTATGTACACTATCCTGCAGTACAAAATACCTTTTCAATCTTTTCACTATTTGTCTCTTTCAGTTCGATAAGTTAAATTATTTCCTTTCATAGATTGAAGTTACACAAAACAAAATTCATATTTTGGAATTCATAGACTGTCACAAGATTTTGTGTTTAAACTTATTTTAATGTTGAGATTTTATAGTAAGATATGAATAGTTTATATTGTTTTTTATTGAATTGATTCAGCTTTTGTGTTAAATTTCAGTTTAATTTGGAGTATAGATTTTCAGAAAAACAATCTACAATATTTACATACTTTTCTGTGTGATTGGTTTTGTGAACAACACCTTGGAAATTGATGTTTAGTTTATTTGTAATTGTGTTATATTCTATTCTATATTTTATTCATTTAAAAACTGCACTTACCATCTGTGACTCGTTATTTCAAATCGTAAATTGTGTAATAAAAGTTTTATTGAAACTGGAAAAGTATCTCTTTTTATCTTTTTAGGAACGGCCCATTTGAAAATATGATACTCATTTATTCTTAACACTACATTTAGCTCACTAGAGCTGACAGCTCCAAGGTGAGCACGTACGATTGTCATGTGTCTGTCAGTTGCTAACTTTTACTTCAAACAACATCGTTGTTACCACTCACACATTTATCACCTTATTTGGTGTGGACCGTTCTTACATGAAGCACTCAAGTTTGTTAAACTCAACACTGGGGTAAATTGTTTTCCTCACCAGGATCTTATTTATTGTTATTTCTTTTGATACTTTTCCACTTTGAACGTATAAACCCTTATAAATCTTCTTCATGGATGTTTCTATTGCATAGGAGGGGGCTATTTTGATCGTTGTGTGTCTATGGTCTTCCCTTCATCTGTTGTCAGCCCGTGTGGTTTTGGCTAAGAATAGAAGCATTGTTGATCTCTTCAGAGGTGCAGGAATCCTCTGAATGGGTGACCTGTTCATTTTAACATTGAGGTGCCAGACTTTCTGGTGTCTCTTTAGTATCATAGGTTGATAATCTGTTGCTCATTTCATATGCATAAAAAACTGCTGCCTCATGGTTTCAAACTACTCAAGAAAAAGTAGTTCTTGTCTATTTATGTATTTGTCGGATGATAGTAATTTTTTAAAAAAAAAAATAATGACGTTCAAACGTGTTTGAGTCATTAGTTTTGATATTTGACGTCTCAGTCTGCACAAGATCGCTATTTAATGGAGTGTAGCGAAGGCTGAAATGCAGGAGTGTCCATACTAATTAGCATATCGCATAGCAACAATGAAAATAGTCCCTGAAGAAAATGTTACTGGCTTTCTGCTTGAAAAGTTTAACCTGTCATCTATATTGATTTCGACGTTCGATTCAGAAATGTTTAACATTATCACAGAAAATTTCTGTAATAGGCCCTACGTCGTATACGTTCAGATTCAGATCATTTCATTTAAAAGTACATTTGTACGTAATAAAGTCGCAGAAGATCGCCTCTTTGTCAAGCTAATTTTAATCAAAGTGTATTATTGAAGGCATTCATCTTGTCGCTCGTTTTTCATAGTCTATGTTTTTTCTTGTTTAGACTGGTTTGTAACTTCATATATTTAAGCTATAATATATTATTAAAAACAGAGTTATCTGCCTTAAATTGTGCCACTTTCCTCCTCGTTGATCCCGTTAGAATTTGATATTTTATTGAATTTAAATCAAACTTGGGTATGTTGTATATTGTAATAAGACCTGGAATAAAAACTGATCCATATTGGTTTCGTATTAGGTGGACCCCGTGGATATCTGCCATAGAATCGTCAACAATATAGCTTTTTATACTTGGTTAGCAATTGCATGTTTGATTTTTTTTCGATTTAGATGAAAACATAGTATCTTGTATATAATAATTTTTTTAGATGTAAAACAGGATCTCATAAATTTTAATCTTGGCAAAAACATTTTTGTTCTCATTATGTCATGGCTATATATACTCGCTGGGCCTTTATTGCCATACATATATGTTTCATCAGACCATAACAACATAATGGAAAAAAGGAGTTTCTTAACTTGGTCTGCACACCCAGCTTAGGCTTAATAGATTTCAACTGATTCAGACGATTTGATCTTAACTGCAAGTTGTCATATTTCGTATACAACATCTGTCAAAAATGTTGATAGTTACATCAAATGAATTTTGATTTAATGTTTATGTGTATATTTCGTTACTGGAGAGGTGAACAGGGATACAACACTTATCATGTGCTTTTATGTTTGATTTGCGTCAAATTAGGTCACTGAGAGGACTAAAAATTGGATAATTTTGTATTGTGTTATGCTCCCGCCATTCCATATAGGGGCAAAAGGGCCTGCAGTACAACTGTCCATTCGTTTCAAGTTCGATATATGCCAACATCGGTCTATGGGAGTTGCATTCTCTTTTCGACAAATATTGTGTTTTGTTGCAAATGCGCTACAAAACAAATTATGACTAATGAGTTAATACAGTGTACCTGGAAGTATATTTGGATTATTTCAGAGAGACTGCAAATGCAAATTTTAGAGTTTGCCCAAATATATAAACTCAATTTTTTATGCATTTTTTTTTACATTTTTCAAAGCTACCCTCAAAAGTGAAAATTCACAGGCGCCAATAACGAGTATATGAATTGTTGCCCTGGATACAGACACTCGTTATTGACATCTGTGAATTTTCACTTTTGTAGGTAGCTTTGAAAAATGGAAACAATCATTATGCATAAAAGATTCAAGGTTCAGTCATGAAAATTTATCAGTAGAAGACATAAGATGGCACTCTTTAACGTACATAAACTTTCCTTGAAAATGGATGACATTTTCGGCACTGAAATTATCTGTATGTAAACGATGCGTTTTCAAGGTCGCTGCATATATATTGATTTGTATTATACGTATAATGTATTATATATGTTTTCTTTTATTCAGGCCTATGAAATGACATGTTATGAAAGTGCTATATCATGATGAATGAATATGTATGAAATGTCATGAAGCCTGAAGCTGATGGGGATTCAAACTCATGATTCCTAGATTGATAGTCAGTTGTGCTACTGACTAAGATACTGGGCGCAGCTCCTTCTGTTGTCCGTTGTATGTTTTTGATTTATGATAGTTCTGATGTGATTGTTTATATTTTCTGTTGTTCAGGATCAAGAATGGACAAGAAGATCTTTAGTGGTTTAGAAGCCAGGATTATTGACAAGTTTTTCATGCAAGGCAGTCTTATGGGTGCAGTTGCAGATGTTGCAACTTTAACAAGAGAACCTACTCATGGGGTTCCTTTACGAAGTTTAACAATGAAGTATGACCAAAAGAAGGCCAATACTGTTAATTTTATATTGG
The DNA here is from genome assembly GCA_029582155.1 of Panopea generosa. NCBI lineage: Eukaryota > Metazoa > Mollusca > Bivalvia > Adapedonta > Hiatellidae > Panopea > Panopea generosa. Next base: position 59,678,861 of record CM055908.1, on the reverse strand, counting down.
ATCAGTTACAATATAAAATGAATGCACTTACTAAAGAGGAGCTCCAATTCGACAAGGGTAGTAAAGATAAGGTGGCTGTGTTTGTAGAACAAGAGAGAGATACAAAGATGCTGGTTTACACGGATGTCCCATGTAGGACAGTACACATTGTGGGATTAGACTACGAACAAGTACAATACTGCTTGCATAAGCTTAAGGTATTTCTTTATTACCTCCACTCCCCAGGTATGTGCACATGACACTCATTTCTTACCCATCTGGAAAGAGGTGAAGATAAGCATGTCTCTTATTTTACTTCCCATACATGTCTTTAATCTACTTCTATTCAAACCAGGCAATAAGTTTCATTTATTTAGCGTTGTTTTTATGCCATTCAGGGTTAATGGACAACCAGTTAACCTAACCACTTTTTCCTGGGATCCTGGAAGGTTACCCACCACTCAAGCACACCCATCTTTGCCTGCGAGGAAAGATAATTTTCCCATTTGAATCATTGGTGAGATAAGACGCAATATCATTTATCAAACATCACAAAGACTGGCAAGACGTGGAGTCAAACTCCTGACCCCCAAATTGATAGTCAGACACGCTACAGACTGAAATTTGTTGCTAATCAGACCTTGCAATGTAATTTTCAAAACATTATAAGTTATACATGACATCTTACGTTTTTTTGGTGAAAAAATATCCCAGAATGAATCTTAGTTGAACCACTGTTCTTCTGCAAACATAATTTGTTATGTACAAATCTATCAAGTTGATATTGTAATTGGACCATGACTAAATTTGTGTTCACAAGAGGTATATGGTAAATATTTTAGAGGATGAATTTCATTTTATGTTAGAGTGTAATTTATATAATGACTTCAAAAAATGTTTTATTCAAAGTTATTACTGGAAAAAACCGATTATGCAAAAACTTGTAGAACCTTTTAATATTTATAAAGTATGGGTTATAAAAAATCTAGGAATGTTTGTACATAAAGTTGTTGACCTTAGAACCAGTATTTTGTATAACAATGTACATAATGAATAAGAACTGCTTAAACAAATGTCACTTTGTTGTAAAATTTAACCAAGCTAATATATCATATTTAAAATGTGATATGTTTCTTATTACAGCCAGTGACAAGATCAGCTATATGGATATATAAACTTATTAATGAAATCTAGGTTGTAATGTATATGTTCAATTGGACATGATAAAATGGATATAGATTTTACCTACAAACTCATACTACACGACTTGTATGTTAAGTTTTATAATATAAATTTTGTCATAGTTTTATTATCTTTCCAATCTGCATATTTGTTTATTATATAATACATTTAGTGCTTTATGAAATAGTATATGTTATATTATGTTTATAAGATTTTGTCGCCATATTTGTAATCATATATATGCAGTGCTCCAGATAAGCACTATTTGGGGGTATTTAAGCATTGAAATTTCTAAATAAAGCATTGAAATTTAAATTAAGGGGTAAAATAAGCAATGGTTATTCTCCATTTTCAGTGTTGATTAGTTTGTTTTAAATGGCACTTTTGATAAGAATGTTCATTTTTTACCCGGAACATTTTGAAAATAAGCATCGCATACTAATTTAAGGGGTAAAATACTTATTTGAAGAAAAGTTTATCTGGAGCACGGTATATGTGGCTATTCCTCATGGGTCTCAGACCTTCTGGAAATAATGGAAATAAACCTTTCGGACTATATATATATGTATATATATTTCAGATTCACTTAGGGATAATCAAAACAACTAAAAGAGGTATTCACCGCCAGTTGTTCGATCCTGCTGATGTTACAGGTACAGAGAGGTCAGATTTCTCCAAGAGTAACCATGGGCAGACAGGAAAATCGAACAAATATCCGGACTTAACTGATGCAAAAAATGCATGTTACAGCGAATCAAAGAGCACTTCCACAGGAAAGTACCCGGGTGGCGCAACTGGTGGGTCATACGCTGGTTCAGGGCAGGGAAATGATGATTTCCATTTTGAGAGGATCTTAAGCAATGGGTTTGTCCTTAAAGTTTACAAGGCCTCCATTACAAACCTGAAAGTTGATACTATCGTAAATACTGCCAATGACACGCTGATGCATGAAGGAGGCGTGGCTAGAGTAATTGCGGAGGCAGCAGGATATGACTTAGAGATAGGCAGTATAGACTATATACAGAAACATGGGTATCTGAAAGTTGCTAAAAACTGCATAACAAGTTCTGGGAAGCTGCCATACAGCAGCGTCATACATGCTGTTGGTCCACAGTGGCATGATTACAGGTAAGAATTTGTTTGATTTTTAGCTCATCTTTTACAGACAAAGGGAACTATTGCAATTACGAATGCATTGATTTTTATAGCAAGCTCATATCTTAGTAAAAGTTAGCCATGCCACATGAACCTGAACATGGGTCTCTATTATAATTAACTGTTCTAATGTGGACAAACTCAGTGTTGATAGTAGGCAGTTTTATGACCTTTTTTATGTTTGGAGAATTTGGTTATGATTTGCACAAGCTCAAATACCTCAGTAATAACTTGTCATGCCTCAATGAAATGTCACAACTACTTACATTAGACTTTAAACAATGGTGTTTTCAAGGTTTCATCCTGAAATCAAATTGGGTTAATAATTAGACGAATATTTTTGTTTTTTTATCCCAAGTCTTTAGAAGAAAACAATTTCTTACTTAAATGTCTTCTTTTCTGAAACTGCTTGACAGACTTTCACCGATTTGATGTGAAGCATTCTTACATGAAGCTTCCTAAAGTCTAGACTCATGACCCTTGGGTCAAATTTGGCCCTGCCCCCAAAAAATTTAAAAATCTTTTTTTCAAAAGTGCAAGGCCTGGAACTTTGATGTTTGCATGTAGTATCAAGTAATTATATTCTTCCAGATTTGTACAATCGTACGGGTCAAACTTGGCCACACTCCAGCGACATATCAGTTTAATATAGCGAAACTTTGATTTGAAAAACATTCATCTCAAGAACTAACAGGTCAGATGTGTTCATATTTGGCATAAATGATTTCTGCTAGTAGGGGTTTCAAGTTTGTTCCAATGAAGCGGCTTGGGTCTATTGGAGCCCAGTAATGGGAGTTTGATTTTTAAATAGGACTACTATGGGAAACCGGAAATTTTGTTTTTTTGGGTCTGTCCATCCAGCTGTTCGTCCGTCCATCCGTCATACCGTCACACTTCAGTTTCCATGCAATAACTTAAGAATGTCTGAATCAAATCTTTTGAAATTTTAATACAATGTTTATAATCACAAAACACAGGCTAAGTTCGTTTCTAGGGGTTGTGACTTTTGTCGTTGTATAGTTATGCCTCTTTAATTTGTGAAAAATCATATTTTTTTGGGTGTGTGTGGGGGGTGGGGGTGGGGGGTTCTGTACAATAACTTCAGAGTACCTAAATTAAATCTTCCGAAATTTTAATGCAATGTTTATTATGACTAAACACAGGCTAAGCTCGATTTAAGGGGTCGTGGCATTTGTCGTTGTACAGTTATGCCCCTTTGGTATATGAAAAATTGTTTGTTTTTTTATGTTTTCCGTGCAATAACGAATAAGAATGCCGGAATCAAATCTTTTGAAAAAAAAGCTGGGGACAAAAATTCCTGAAATTGCTTGTTATCATCTAATTTAGGTATCATTTCAAGCATCATGATATTATTATGAAGCAAATTTGACTTTCACATATTTCTTTCTCTACCTATAAAATATCATACCATGTTTAATATCAAGATGATTGTCTTTGTGTGCATGATGTAAATATTTAATCTTTGATTGGCAAAACATATTGCCATTATTTGTTAAATCTACTATTGATATTTTGTTAAAATTTCAAATATGCCAACTTTACTCTATCAATTAACTCAGTATGTTCAAAGCAGGAAATTGTATTATGGTTAATCACTATTTATTATCCCTTCCCTTACTGACATATGGTTTTACACCTTGATGAGAAGGAAGTCTTTGATGCCATGTTCACACCTTCAAAGTCAAACAATAACCTTGTCAGTATATATAGAGAACATATAAATATGAAATTAGGATTAAGGATAGCTTTGTGCAAGAAGATAGGAAAAACTTTGTGACATAACTGTATGATTCAGAAATAATTTAATAATTTAACTTCGTGATAAACTTTGTGACTGCTGTGTGATATCAGAATTAAAATATAACTTTAGTGAAAACTTTGTGATCCATAAATAGAACTTTGTGATTTTAAAGGCATTGAATTAGAAATTAAGGACTCTGTGAACTAAGTGAACATTGGAAGTGAAATAAGGACTTCCAACTTCTAATTAATTTAACTTAGTGATCATCTGATACCTGATATTACTTTGATCTACAACAACCACACATCATGGATTACTATTGTCCCAACATTATGAGTGGTGTGTTTTTCCCTCATAATAATATCATGAGCATTGTTGAGTCATAACAACTGAGACATGGTCCTTTAAATGAAATTTAATATCCATGATAAGGGGTCAGCATGGACCCAAAAGTACAAAATGTGGAATTTCAGAAATCTTGCTCATATTTGGTTTAATTGGTCCCCTTAAATATGGATTTCAAGTTTGATCAGATGATGGGGCCAGGGTATATTTGACTCAGTAAGGGGACTTTAAGTTTTACATGGAAACACTATGGGAAAACAGAAAATTCTCCTTTTCAATTATTTAGGTACTAGTTTTATCATCTTAAGGCCTGGAAAATCGCTAGTTATAAGAGTTGACATTGGGTCCTTTAAAAGGTATTTAATATCAATAAAGGCTCAGCAAGAAAATTGTAAATTCTCAAAAATCTTCTTCTCAAAAACCGCCCACCCGAATTGATTCATATTTGATTTAAATGATCCCTATGATTAGAAGTTTCAGTTAAGATTTGTTCAAATGGTGTCCCTGGGGTTAAAAATGACATCCGCCCCGAGGGTTACACATGTCATTATAATAAACACCAATTTTTTTTTCTTTAAAAAGGAACTGATTTTGCCTATATTTTCACAGAAGCTTTGTTTGGTCAAGGAGGTTCAGATTTGTAAAAATGACTCCGGTTCCAATGTCTTAAGGGGTCAGGAGGGGCCCCAAAAGGGTTAAATTTTAATATCCACGATATGGAGCCAGCATGGACCCAAAAGTACAAACTTGTGGAATTTCAGTTTTGTTCAGAAGAAGGAGCTTTTCTATATTGGGGCCCCAGTATGGGGGCTTTGCTTTTTACATAGGGTATTCCTATGGGAAAACAGGAAATTATCTTTTTATCATCTATTTTGGGACTTATTTTAATCATTTTTAGACCTGGAGCATTGTTGCAATATTAAGTAAAGCTAGGTTCTTCAAAGGGGATTTAGTATTTATTCAAAAGGAACCAGCAGGGAATAAATAATGCATTTTTTTAATCATCTTCATCTCAAAAACAGACCAGCCGAATTTGTTCATATTTGGTTTAAATGGTTCCTATGAATATTTTTTATTTGAATGGCTTTAACCCCATTTTCAACACATTTCAGGTAGTATATGGCATATTCAGTTTTACTAGTGGAAGAAGACCTCAGACTGAGTAGAACCACCATCCTTCCGCAAGTAACTGGAAACTTTCTCACATAAAGTTTTTGGAGCGAGCGGGACTCGAACCTATGACCTTAGTGGTGAGAGGTAAGTGATCTTGAGATGGCGCCTTAGACCACTCGGTCACGGAGGACCCTCCTATGAATAGGATTTTAAATTTTGTTCAAATGAAGGCGTTTGGACATATTGAGACCCAGTAATGCGACTGTTTTTTACATAAGAATACTACAGGTAAACAGAAAAGTCTCCTTTTCTAGTAATATTTAAGGGTCCTCTATGGCCGAGTGGTCTTAGGCGACATCTCATATTCACTTGCATCTCACCGCTAAGGTTGTAGGTTTGAGTCCCACTCTCTCAAATAACTTTATGTGAGAAAATTTGCCAGTTACTTGAGGAAGGACAATGGTTCTTATTGGATTCATTCTGAGACCTTCCTCCACCAATAAAACTGGATATGCTGTATGTAACCTGAAATATGGTGAAAATGAAAAGAAAAAACCCATTAAAATAATTTTAGATATTATTATAGATTATTTCATTCATCTTGAGGTCCAGAACATTTTTTAATAGTAACAGTTGAGACTGGGTCCTTTATAATAATTACTTTACTGAAATATGGACTCCTCGGTGTGTCTTGTAAATAAAAGTGATTGTAAGAACAAAGTAGTAAATTAAAGCATACCTGGTACCTTTCTTTCTATATTTCAGAGACAAAGTCGAATGCTGTGACGTTCTGTATGACACCATCATAAACATATTGAGAACATGTGAGTCAAATGGTTACTACTCAGTGGGAATGTCTGCTATAAGTGCAGGTAAAAATTTGGACCATTGTTGGGAACATCAGCTCCATATTTTGCCAATTTTCCTTTTTAACACTAATATTAATGCATTATTTATACAAATACGTGTATTTTTATTCTCCATAAGATCAATGATAACCCAATTAACAAGTTCCTGAACTGACCAATTTGAGATAATTAATGTCAGAATTATGGCCCTTGAATCATCGAAAATTGTGTTATTTGACAATACTAAGTTCATGAATCAGGTAACAGTTTCAAACTTAAACTGAGCAAATTAGTTGATTAATGTCGGCCCATCAAGCTTTAAAAATTGTGTTACCGGTATTCGATTTTGTGTACACTTTCCAAGTTTTCATTGGATCTTCACCAAACTTACACATTAGTTATATCTCAGACAAGTTCTAAATGACCAAAAATAATATTGGGAGTTATTGTCTAAAATAGCTCTATTTGACCAAGTATGTACTCTAGCACCCACAGTTTGGTTTGGACCAAACTTAGAACATGTGTTGGCCAAGACTGGAACTGACAAAATTGATTAATTAATGTTGTAGTTGTGACAATAACAAATTGTCCTATTTATTGTTGTGTTCTCTCTAGCAGCTGTATCTTCACCAAACTTACACTATACATGCATCACAAGCTCCTGGATAACATTTTGACAACACCTAAATTAATTATTATGACAAAGCTCCATAACAATCTTTTAAAGCATTCTTGCGAAATTATGAAAATTGGTCCTTTAATAGTAAAAATGTAAACATGACATCGGTATATACATATATGGGATTACTGTTTACTCCTAAATTCTCGTGGACATCTGTGCAAGTTGGCTGCACAGGCTAGGAAGACAACATTTTCAATTAAAGGATATCAGAGGACATTTGAAAGTTTTATGCATAAAGATATATCTGAATTATTTGATTCGATGATAGTGCCAATGCTCGCATTTGGTTCAGTAATCAGGGGATATGAATACACCGACAAGATAGAGTAATTACAAGTGCAATTTTGTAAATATTTTCTAAGTAATAAATCTACTATAAATAATTCTGTAGCTCTTGAAGAGTGCATGAAACTTGTACTTTGTGTAATAAATTATACCAATTGCATAAAATACTGGTGTAAATTGCTTCAAATGTCCAACAATCGATATTCTAAGAACTGCTACAAAATTTTGAAAACACTAGACGATTTTGTATTAAAAACTTGGGCCACAAACTTTTAAACAATATTGTATAGGTATGGGTTTTGGTATGTGTGGCTAGCTCAAGATGTTGGTGACAGGTACCTATTTGTCTTAATATTTAAACGAAGGATCTCATATTGCACGACTCAAACTATCAACTCATCCGTATGTGATACAGATATACAAATTACATTATTATTAAATCCCGAAAGATATTTAAACCTTTATCTTTCGGTCAATCTTAGAAGGACACTGGCATTAGATGCTCCTCTCACAGGTTAAATATTGAAATAGGTCGACATTTGAACATTGAGAGAGAAAATAGAATATGATCATTTTGTTTCTTAAGTTCCAATATAATGGTGATAGAAAATGAATACCATGTGTTTTTTAATTGTTCTAAGTATAGTCCTATTAGATTAAACACATCTGTGTAATTGGTATATAGTACATTTAGAAAATACAGAATTTTACCAACTACTTTGAAGCGTGAATCCAGATACTATTAGAAAAAAGGCTTACGAGGAGTTCCTGGTAACTTGTTATGCATGGCATGGTAAATACAAAACTATTATGGAAATCTCTTATACATGACTGTAATGTTATGTTATGCATATGGTGGGTTTCCCAATCCTGTTTAACATACCAACATGTATTATAGCGAAAATAAACAGTCATTGCAAGGTCACTCAAACTGAAGATAGACGTTATATTTTGTATTCCGTAACCTTTGATTTGTTGAAAATAAGTTCTTGAACAGGTCAAATTTTTCATTTGTCCGTTATATTTACCTATACAGGCATCTGCGGTGTTCCCAAGGAGCTGTGTGCTGACATGTATGTTAAAGCTGCCGTTGATTTCAGCCAACTATATAGAGAGAACCCAAAGGAATTACATATCATAGACATTGATGTTCAAATTCTGAAACATGTCGAAGTTGCATTCAGAGAATGGGAGAGAAATCCATCATCTATTGATCAGAAAGAAGCTGTCCCAAAATACTTAAGAACACACCCAGAAGCTCGTGGTGGAGGTTGGAATTCTGGGGGTCAAGGAGTTGGGAGGGGTGACAGAGGTCAAAGACAAATTAACCATGATGGTAACAGTTCTGTTTGTAGAAGTCAATGACAAATTGACCATGGTGGGAACGGAACAGGAAGGGGTTCAGGGGGAAATGATAAGACATATCAAAATGAGACGATGACTGTAGCATGTACAGTTAAAAGTCAAGGCCAAGAACGTTATCATTTGGGAGAAAAAACAGACGTGTTTAGAGTTGATGGAAAAGTGACTGTGAAAATATTTAATGGTTCTGTTGACAAAGTCACCAAGGTGGATGCAATTGTCTGTGGGACTGATAAAACATTACAAGCTCGTGGTTTTATTGCTGATGCTTTAAAAATATCTGGAGGGGAACCATACAAGAAGTCACTGCAGAAAATGCAAAAGAATGCAAACATTCCACATACAAATTCAGTATTCAAATGTCAGGGTGGCAATCTCGATGTCCGACATGTGATACACATCGTCGTTGATAGAGTTATTGAAGCAAACGAAAAAGAGTTGACTGTGTATGAAGATGCCATCTTTCAAATCTTGAAACATGCCAAAGAATGGAAACTTAAGAAGCTAGCAATTCCTCTTATTGGAACAGGTCAGTATATTTAAAACAATGTCATGTTTAGTATAATGTATTTAACATTATTAAATTTATTCCTGGTATATAATTATCATATATTATATAAATAACCAATTTATTTTTTAAATAGATTAACCTATTTTAGCAGTATCAAGACCCTTGAAATTGTTATAATCTGCCTTTACGCTTAAAGCTAATGTATTAATAGGAAAAATCGCTACAAATGTCTTAAAAAATAAAATTAAATTTAAAATGGATACAAAGCATCTCAGTAAAATCTGATATTAGATATACCAATCCACCAAAATAAGACAAATTCAATATATTATTTGGACTGATAAACTCCTTATTCTAAAGATAGATAACACTTAAATACTGCTTGACGACCATCACATCGTTACTCGACCTCTTTCTCAGATTAAGCAAAGTCTACAATAGGTAAACCACCATGACAGTTCAAACAAAAAACAAAACTCATTTGATACATTACAATATATGTTGCAATTCTAAACGGGAACTTTATTTTAGTCAGGTGCATAGCCCATGTTAGGAAATCCCTTTTCAGGTCGCCGTGACGAATGCCCAGGAGAGCTATTGCCATGATTCCAGCGGCGGCATCGTCTGTAGACTTCAGTTGCGTTTAAGCTTTAGTGTTTGCCTCCAATCTCAATCTTTGTATGGGTGGGGAGTTTTATCCCATGGGCAAGCTTTGTTGTCTTCTGACAACTCTTGTTACTATACTATTTTGGCATGTTTATATAGATATCTGTATGGCAATATAGAGGCAGTGAGTATATATGGGCATGATTTATTGGAAACAAATGTTTTAGTCAATTTTAAAATGTTATAAAATTCTTATAAGCTTCCTTTAGTCCTTCATTTTCCTCGTTGGATATTAACGAAAGAGTGTTATTAAGTGACAAGTGCGAAGTTAGTCTAAATAAAGATAAAAACGGTAAATAGATTAATTATACGCTAAGCCCTTGTAAATGAGAGCTGTATTTTGTTCTACCACTTGCATATTTGTTATATGCTGATGTGCTTATGTTACAGAGAGAATAAATCTATAGATTTTTAGTTCATTTCAACAACAGCCAAATCCTCAACTGTATTTAAAAAATATTTGGAATTGGTGAGATGTGAGTAAACAACTGCAATCAAATTCACAACTGTTACATTCAGAGCTCAAATAATATTTCAGTGCAAAGGGTATTTTACCCCAGAGTTTTTTAAGCTCACCTAAATTTAGGGCTCACAAACTTAGGAGATTTTGTGATCATCCTTTTTCTGTTGTATGTCCTTTCAATATTAACATTTCAAAACATTTTTAATTCAAAATCAAAATAAAATCATACAGGAATTCTATTTCAATCTATTGATTGATTGATTGATTGAATATTTAGCTTTAGCGCCGTTTTTTATGCAGTCAATGGTTATTATATGATCAGTTAACCTAAAAACTCGTTCCTGGGATCCTACACGGTTAACCAGTCAGTACTCAGCGCACCACTCAAGCTAGAAACTAATAATTTTCTCACTTGAATCAACGGTGAGAGAGAAGTGACAATGAGATGCAATGTCTTATATCAGTTACCATGAGACTGTTTTCGGAATGGGGATTTAAACTCATTAATTTAAACTAATTGATAGTCTGACGCGCTACCGACTGAGCTAACAGGGCTCGGCCTAATTCCATCAAACCTGACAATGTTAAAACATCCATTTTCAAGATATTATATAGCATGTTTAGATAGACATCCTTACCTTATTGCAGTACGGCTTAATGTAATGGAAGTAGATGATAATTGCAATTCTGATATATTGCCTTGAAATGTTATACAAATACAACTCATTTCTATTTCTTAATCTATTTGTAAAGGAACTCATTATTATACCACTTTGAAATCTTGATTTGTATTTCAGGAAACATACAGACCAATGACCGTAAAATGAAGCTATGTTGTCAGGTGTTTGTGTCTGCTATCTGTCAGTTCTGCTCTAAAACACACCCAGTTATTGAGGAGCTACTTCTTGTCAACAATAAAGACAACATTTGTCAAACTTTAGTACAGGTTTTCAGTAAAGCATCTGGTGACCATGGAACTTATGATAAACCTAGCAACCATGATTATCCGCGGAACATCGATAACAGTCCTGAACATGGTACATCTAGCAGCGACTCGGAAGAGGAAGTTGAAAAAACAAGTGGCAAAGATAGTTTACTAAAAATACTTAGTTATTGGCCGGGGATGAAGTGATAAAAACTAACAGGACAAGACTGTCCAGTAGCTATCGTGAAAGACAAAACTCATTCTGCTACTGTTTTAGAGAATATTTTAATGTAAATTTACGTTGTAGGGAATTTTTTTGAACAGTTTAATTTCATTAAGGACACTGACCCATACACATACATACAATTATTCAATATATATATATATATATATATATATATAACATGACTGTGTAAGTGTGATAGATACATTCAAAGTACCGTTATGCATGGTTGATCAGAACAACTATAGTGCACTACAATGTGAAAACTAAATAATTATTGTGCTCGCCTGAGTTCTGACACAAAGTAAATGAAATTCATACAAATTTCTTACAGTTTTTTCGGTTTTACATGCAATTGTTTTAAAAACCTGTGTACAAAATACATCCATGGCAAATATTTACAATGCAGATGATGATACAATGGCCATACTTACAAGAAATGATAGTTTGTCTCTTTTTTCTATAGAGTGATGATAATATAATTTATACAATATTGTAAATCTCTCAGAGCCTGTCTGCCTTCCCTTCTTAGTAATTTCAACATTGCTGTGTGTCCTTTAAATTTGAAGTATTATTGAATGAGCTAATAAGACTTCTCTTCCATGCATCAAGCTGAAAATAGTGTGACGCTATTGTAAGAAATCATGATTCGGCAGTTTCTGGGATGTTGTATTGTAACAGTGGCAGAATTACAACTTTAATGAAATGCCAAAATCAACAGCAAACATCAACAAATATTTAAAAACCAAATGAAAAATAAGCATGAAACTATACTTTACTTTAAATAATAATGATAACAATTGTGTACCTTAACATCTGACATTTGACATGATTATGCTAAGAGTCAACTCTGAACCCATTCTGTAATTTGACTTTATAGATACATTATTCATATCTCTGCAGGAACTTACTCTACAAATATAGACATAGCAATGTGTATATAGATTTAAATTTTTACAGACAGACACTTACTGTAATTTTATAGATATTCGTTTCTCTTAAAGGGAATATATCAGGAATGTCTTGAAAAAAAAGAATTATTTTTTAAATAGATAAAAAGCATCTCATTATCATTTAGACATCATAAGAATCAAAATGGTTTGGTATGTCAAATCCAAAATAGCGTGATATAATCGATATTCAAACTGGAGTACAAAACTTGAAACGAAATCCCCATTCTAAAAATAGGCAGCACTTAAATACCTTCACATCGACATTTGGTCTTTTTCTAAGATGAAACAAGTTTTACTATGTGACGTAGTCGTGTAAATCTGTATAACGGATCATACTGAAATCAAAATGTAACCATGTGACTCATTTATTACGTCACAAACTATGTTGCAATTTTAAGCGGGAAATCTATTTTAGTCTAACCTAGGCGTGTAGCCCAAGTCAGGATAGCCCTTTTCAATACATTATTTTTGCATATTCAAATAGATATCTTTTTGGAAATATGAGGTCAGTGAGTATATCAAGGCGTGATATATTAGAAATAAATTTTAAAAAATCCTGATAAATTCCCTTTAAGACTACTTTGCGGCATTATTTTTAGGTATTCATGTCTCTATGGAAACTTGTATTTGTACAAAGAAATATTGATATCTCTACAAAAACATGCTGTCATTTCATAGAAATACATGTCCCTATGGCAACTTTTATTTTTATAGATGTTCATATCTATCTGTAAAACATATGCATGCTGTTATTTTATAGATACTTATGTCCCTGTGGAATCTTTATCCATATATCTATTGAAACTTGTAATTTAATGGATATTTATATCTCTGCGAAATACATGCTTTAACTTCAACTTTATGCATGTCTCTATGGAAGCTTGTAATTTTATAGATATTCATATTACATACTTTTATATAATATACACATTTCTATGGAAACTTGCTGGAAATAGAAAAAAAATCCCATTTCAGACATCATTTTTACGATTCCATGAAAATAATGATTGATCATTTAACCAAGATCCCCTAATTTGCTTTTTTGTGTTGTTTGTTTCTGTCTATTTTGACGTCTTTAAGTATTTACTGATAATCACAAAGAAAAGTAAAAAAACAAAATCACCTAAAACCATATTAATCCCATATTGATAAAACTTCTGTAAAGGAAAACAAGCTTTAGATGAGTATTTGTGTAATACCATACATATGTGAATACCATTTGTAATGCAGGGCTTCTTTATTTATTTCTTTTTTTGAATGAGGTTTAATGCCATTTTCAACACATTTCAGGTTATATATGGCATATCCAGTTTTACTGGTGGAGGAAGACCTCAGACTGAGACAGACTGAGTAGAGCCACCGTCCTTCCACAAGTAACTGGAAGCTTTCTTACATAAAGTTTTTGGAGCAAGCGGGACTCGAACCTATGACCTTATAGGTGAGAGATAAGTGGTCTTGAGACAGCGCCTTAAACCACTCAGCCATGGAGGACCATCCTGCTCTTATTTACACTGTCTTGTTTTATGATGAGATAACGTGGGTTGGAAAGAGTGAGCGGGGGTGACCTGTAAAATTAGATTTCAGTTTTATAGTGGCAGTTTATCCATTAATCATATTGTCACCAGCCTATCGGTATGTTTAAATTGTCTTTCAATAACAGTTATTGTATTTTTTGTTGTCCAATTGTTTATGTTTGTGTTGTTATGGTGACATCTACTTTCTACTATGATTCATGTTGAAAATATATTTTGATGATATTTGCTTTGAAGGATTTTTACCATTATTTGGTTTATCTTATAATCTATTTGTACATATCACGGCCATTAGTGAGCAACAAAGTTTTGTTTCTTTGTTATTTCCTCAGATGGCACCATCATGCTGTATTTTTTTTTAAGGCCATTCATTATCAACATTAAACAATGTCTCTAACTTGCTTATTTCACAAATAAAGGATTGAGGTCATCTTAACCCTGCTGTTTAGTGTTAGTTTAATAAAAGTTATAGCAGAGTGTTTCAATTAAGATTAAACCTGTGTGGTTATGGGTAAGCATATTACATTCGCCAAATGAGAAGCATGTGTATTTTTATCATCTTTTGTCATGTTCATAATAGTAGTTAAATTACGAGTATGTGGTTCCAGGGTTCTGAACTACTGTAGTTCATGCATGTTGTAAGAGTCGTTAAATTGAGTATCATAATACAGTAAAACCTGTGTAAGCTGTCACCTCTATTGAGCAGCCACCTGTCTCATTATATATTATATAAATAGCCACATTTCCCATTTCTATGTTATCAGAGTAAATTAACTTATATTAATCAGAAACCTGTCTTAAAAGGCCACTTCTTTTGCTCCTTCTCTTGACTGGTGGCTGCTTAAGACAGGTTTGACTGTATGCTAAATGAAACAGTTCTGTAATTAGAGGGGCAGGTTAATTTTGCATATGTTATCCTTGGTATATGTTTCAATCTGTATGTTATTTTTTTGTTTTTTTTACATCAAACTTGAGGCCATTATAGTCGGTTACAGTGTAATACAGTGTAAATAGTTAGACTATTCTTATTTTATGTTAGCATCATATACATGTGTATGTTGGTAAAATTAATTGATTCATTAATAATGAAATTAATTCATCAACTTCAACAAACCTAGTTAATATTTTATTTATATTTTTAGATTAGATGTATAACTAATGTGAACTGTATGCACTGCAATGTTTTTGTTTTATATCTTTAACTCCACTTTTCGATGAATAGGGAAGTGTTTGCTCTTGTTCAAGCATCAGCATCTGTTGGTGTCCTACTTGCTTAAATACTCTGAGGCAGTATATAACATTCTGGTTTCCTAACCTGAAAGTGAAAGTCATATACGCTGCCACATTTCAACACTGGTACTGTCCCAAGTCCCCTGCCTCTCCTCACATTCACACCTATATACATATATCTAATATTTTGCAGATATTATAGATGGTTTGATTGGTTTATACTAATTTGTTTTAGCTCGATTGCGATGAAAGCTCAGAGCTTATATGAACCACTCTCAAGTCCACTTCCTGGGTAGAACCAGTACTGAGTGTTGTTTTATTAGAGGCATCGGGTCAACTAAAATACCAATATTGTTTAATTGAAATAGATATGACTGCTTTTTTTCTGGTACATGTAATAGATATAATTACTGTTCAGTGGCAAGAGTAGAAAATTCAAGTTAATACTCGACTTCGACAGCTCTTAATTTTTGTTGCACTTGAAGAGAAAATTGAGTTGGGAAGTTTGTCAAATTATATAATAATAAAAAAATACATATTTGATTTTATCCCTGAGGGAATATTTAGTATAATAACTGAGTATCGTCAATAAATTGTAGATAAGCAACAGAAACAAAACCTGTATTTACTGTTAAATTACATTAAGTTTTTAAAATACATTTTAGGCACCTTGTTTGAGCTAAAACAATAAAGTTTGTTTATGAATTAATTTTCTTTGTTTTGTTGAACATTTTTACGATATAAACATTCATGCAATACTGCACAATAAATAATCTTTGCATTGACTTTGAACCTAATATGGAAATTCAAATTTCACGAATGTTCAACGAATAAAGTCCATTCCTTATATTTATATTATTAAAGGGCATATACTAGGCTTTTCAATTGGTTTATAGCATTCAATATATTATGCCTATATAATACTCACACACCTGTATTGCCAAAATGATATATATTTAAACATGCCAAACTAATATGTTGAAAAGGGATATCATAACTTGGGCTATGCGCCTAGATTAGACTGAAAAAGATTTCCCGGTTAAAATTGCAACATATTTTGTGATGTATTAAATGAAGCACATGATTGTATTTTTATTTCAATTTGATCCGTTATACAGGTTTACACGCATAAGTTTAGTACTGGGTCTGTGCAGGAATACGTTGACTGGTTTGTGTAAGATGTAAAAACTTGTTTTTCGCAAACACATTCATATCATGTTACACAAGCATTGTATATATTCAATTCATCAGCATTTTTAAACTATGGACTCTTAAACAGTAGGTTATTTTGTTTTGATTAATCGGTAATTAAAAAAAAAGTTAAATCTATTTTGTTTTTCAATAATAGGTATTGATTTTGTTAACTAATCACCAGCATGTTAAAAAAGTTTACATCACTGACTTTGACCTACTTAATGGACATGACGAGCTTCTGCACCAACTTGTGAGCTTCTGCACCAACTTGCGGTGCTTTTATTTATGTATTATAATATCAGCATAGTATAATATTTTTATGACACTACAATGTGTGCTTAATTCTGTGAGATAATATTAACGATTTTGTTTTAATGTTTATTGCTTTATTTACTTAGTACATAATCGGTGTGATTTGTTGTAAAAACTAAGCAGTAAGAATGTAGTTTTATATTCGTTTTAAAATTGTTTTTATTTGGTATGAAGTATGTAACTCCTCAGTATTGGAGGCTGGTGATGTATATGTTGGAGTTAGTTACATCTTAAGATAAATATTTATTTATAAATACATTTTCCTTTAAGTTATTTGTAATGTCATTTTGTAATTTGAATGAAATTATTGATGTATTTGGAGCATCTAATTGAGAATTTAGACTAACACAATTGTCAATTGGAGGCTTGGAAATGATATTTTAAGTCAACTTTCACAACAAACTGTATAGAAAACAAATATATTGGACAAAATATGACTTTTATTTTTCTAATGATATTTTGAAACTGCAAATGTAAATGAACAATTGAATATTGGTTCCTTTCTTTATGTTGAGTATATCTATGAATGGCAAGCATGTCAAAATATTTAATTCACTATAGAAATAAAAATAAAAATAATTGGAGTTTCATGCATTAAATATCAAAATACAAAATACGAATATCAAATTAACTTGAGGCTGTTGATTAATTTTTTCAAAAGTGTGTTAATTGTAAAGAAATTGTTAATTTTACAATGAGTTTTAAATTTTATTATATAATAATAAAATATTATTCACTCTATATTTATTCCTAATTTTCCTTGTTGTATTCATACCATTATCTACCCTACTTTTATCAATTGGTGCTGACATACTATTTCAACACAACACTGGTTTATACATGGCATATTGTGTTAATAGATTAAAGAATACCTCAGAACCTTCATTCTTTCTCAAGTAACTGGTGCATGTGTTTTGGGGATCTTATTTGATGCACGTTCACAATGTATGATATATTTATGGAGATATCTATAGATCAAACTATGGCGAGTGCCTCTAGTTACAATGCAAATCAAGGACACAATACCAGGGTCCTAGCAAAAGTTTGATTTAAATTGCAGGAAACACAAACCAAACCATGCTAGAGGTGTCCGGGGCATGTTCCCCGAAAAACTCTGAGCTCCTAGAATGCATTTCCTGTGTTATCCTGATATTTGAGATACATTTCAAGCCTTTCAAATCGATAAAACCAACTGCATTTTATACAGTTACCCATTATTAGCACCATTATCTTAAAAACACATTAGTACATATCAACTCTATGTAGATCTAATAAGAATATTGTTTTGTTACGATATATTTGGACTGAAAATATGATATGTTAAGGATATGGCTTTTTTTTTTGCATGAGCAATTCATATTTTTGGAATAACTATATCTTTTTTACAAAAACACTAATTAAAAATTCAAACATCTACACATTTTACAGGAGGCAAGTGCGCCTCCGTTTGCCTCTGTGTGGCTACAGTTCTGAATACTATAGAATCAACCACCTCGATAGAAATGGTTTAAACCATAGCTTATATACCCAGATCTAACACGTCTGGACTGTAGCGATAATTTGAAATACATGAACAGATCGATAGCTTTATATGGGTAGGATCCATTAATATATTCACAATTACTCACATGTTATATGAAGGACATAATTAACTGTCAAACCTGTCTTAAACAACCAATCAAGGGAAGGAGCAAAAGTGGCAGCTGGTTGCTTAATACAGGTTAATTTAATCTGAAATCAGGAATTGGATATAGAAAATATGGTTGTTTAAGACAGATGACTGCTTAATAGCGGTGACCGCTTACATAGGTTTGACTGTATATAAAGCATGTTGAATCATCATGAAGATACAATAAAATCAAACACATAAAGGGATATAATTGGAATTACAACAACGGTTTATATGGGGATAATTATATGTGAACAACCAGACATAAATAAAAAAAAACTACTGTGACAGATATATAAATATGTTATCTTTATTTTTGCCGTAGCACTTTTGATCTTCAACAGTGGCGTTTATTGTATTGAATTTTACATAACATATTAACAGTTATGTTACATTGGCGCGCTTGGTGTTGATTTAATCTGTAGTATGGGAGTTCGCTCCATCACGTGACACCTTTATTTATAAGACTATATTTGATTGGTTCCTACCATTCTGCATCTGAGTGTATTGACGGACCCAGCTCTCCAGATTCAGGCGATATCAAGTTCTGTGATAGACTAGTGTTGATAACATATAGGTGGAACATATGGTAGATATTAAGGAATTTATCAGAAGTCTTCGCTTCTGTTTTACCATTTTATTAAATAAAACATTCTTAAATCATTGTCAGTGAAACGTATTGCAGTTTTTCTGGAGCCAGTCTAAAATCATGATCATCTGGATGATTTTGTTTTTAAGTTTTTCTTAGATAAGTAACAGAGGCCACCAGCTTAATAACATGTTACAATAGATTATTCAAATTTAACAATATCAACTTGTTATCTTCCATGCCTTTTGAGCAAAGTATAGTTAAATAAACATTGTAAGTCTTTGTATAATTGTTAAAACTTATGTGAAATCAGGGGCGGATCCAGGATCCATGGGGTGGGCAGTAAATATACTTAAGTGAATGTATATACATTTATAACTTAATTCTTTTAAATAAAGATAAACATAATAACACGTTTAACTTGAATATTTTTATAAACATTTTTAATTACAAAAAAAAAAATGTTGCTAGGTAGACTTGAACTTTAGACCTAGATTGACAGGCGCACGCCTTACCTATTACGCTACAGCACCACTTAGAATTAGTCTTAGACTAAATCATAGTATATCAGCAGGCTGATGGCATATTATTTTTCTGGCTAATTTTTTTTTTAATATAACATTGAATGAAAATAGATGAAACATAGATTTCAGTGTTGTACTGAGTATTTGTTTGCCTCAGTTCGTCCACCAGTTTGGTTGTTTCTGTCTTAGTGCTTTTGAAAGTTTGGTCTACGCAGTGTAGATATTTTAATTGTATACATGTAGCAGACTGACCCATTTAAAATCATTTACACATGTCATGACATGCAAATATACAAACATTTTTTTCTGCGTTTGACTTTCTGCAGATGATGATCTACATGTAAAAAAAGCTATTAAGCTTTTTTTAAATTTTTGCTCGCGTTGATGGTGCCGTCATAACAAACTTTTTCGCGTAAAATTACCCGAAACAATTAAGATTTAACGACAAGGAAAAATACTTAAAAAAAATACGACCAAACACTGGGCGACAGTAGAATATACCGAAGCATCATGCTAGAAGTAGTAAGTTTGTACATAGTTTAGGTACATCAAATAAGTGCTTAATTTGTTTTAGCACAAATCGTTTATATGGTTACTTGAGTTCAGGGTAAATGTGTAAAAGAAAAACCTATGCTTGTCAAATTTTAGGGGGGTGGGGGGCGCACCCCTTGGAAATGTCAATATTGAATATATGCTTACATATGTCTGCAAAGTGAACCAGGTTATGCCAGATATATCATTAAAATAGTGTCCTTCTTTTATATTATTCATTTTGACCATAGTTTTAAAAGTTATTGTCCAGGTATTATTATTATTATTATTATTATTATTATTATAAAGTTATTGTGAGTGGATGAGTAGGGTATAATGCCAGGTGCTTGTGGCATACTACTTAAACGTGACGGTGTTTATCACACTCTCTAAAGAAATTGTTGCGATTCAATCAAATCAACACCAAACACTTCATTTATAGTTACCGTTACGACAACCAGTATATCTTTGTGGATATAAATCCTTCAGAGTTACATCCCCTAAGTAGCAACACACTTTAAAGAATAGATCTACAAACTCAACATCAACCATTATTTTTAACACATTTTATCAATCAAGTGTAAAAATACAGAACGCGTATCACCGGCATATATATAAGCTGTAAAAAGACAAGACTTTCCAATTACCAGTTGTGTTTTTCTTAAAATCAACCTGAATTTATAAAGTGTAAATCGGTCACGTGTAAAGTATTGCATACTGCAAACAAAAATAATATTTAGTTACATGCAATATAAAAACTTAAACATTTTTATTTTAAATTTCTAAGAAATGACCTTATAAAATCTGAAGAAAGATATAGAATACAGATATTATAATACATGTTAAAATAAGCGTTCGATCCATCAAAAGAGAAAACTCATAATTGACTTCAAAGAGTCCTTGCCATCTGTAAACAGAATTTCCATTTTAGCTCGCCGGGACTTATGGACTCACACCACTATTATCTCCCTTGAGTACTCCGGACAGATGAAGGAGGTAGAAATAAAACTTTAGTTCTCTTTTTCTTCTTTTTTCAGGGCTTTGTACTGCAGTGTTTTGTTTTTTGCTAGCATGAGTTAAATGGTCAGTTTTTTAGAAATCACCACTAAAAAATTTGATGCTGATACCAGCTTTCTGGACAATTCTGTGTCATTTCAGAATTGTTGGTTCGAACCGCATCTAGGGCGAATAGTTGACATATCGTTACTCTGGAAATTGATAGGTCTCACAAAAGCGTTGAATTTAAAAAAAAACAACCTGGTCAAGGTATACTTTTTTTTCTTTATAATTGCATTTCTTGAACCAATGAAGAATTTGAGCCCAGACACATGCTGCAGAATTTAATTTTTCACTCTGTATTGGACATAAATGTTACAATGGAGCCCTATGGGAAATGTAATAGTGGTGTGAGACGTTAAGTCCAAGGAGAGCTATTGCCATGACTCGACGTCGCCGTCGTCTGTACCACCCAGATTAATCTTTTGCGTTTAGTTGTGTTTAAGTTTAAGATATCTATGCAACCACTCGTTGGATATGAATGAAACTTCGCTTGTGTGCTCACCATTATCAATGGAATACATAGAGACAAGAATATCAAGTCTGGATTGCATTTTGGCAGAGTAATGGCCCATTTTGGACTTAGACACCCAGGTTAAACTTTTGCGTTTAGGTGCGTTTAAGATTAAGATATCTATGCAACCACTTGAACTTCACGTGTGTGTTCACCATCATCGATGGAACACACACACACAAGAACCATAACACAGTATTGTATTTTGATAAAGTTATGTTTTCGTCTGTAGACACCCAGGTTAAACTTTTGCGTTTACTTGCGTTTACGTTTTGGTGTTTGCCTCCAGTCTTAATCTTTGCATGGGTGGTGAATTTTATTCCATCGGCGAGCTTTGTTGTTTTCTGACAACTCTTGTTTTATACCACATATCTTTCTCTCTTTCTCTTTCTCTCTCTTCCTTGCACATATATATTCAGAATTTATTGACAGGAAGACCCGAGGCACTGGTAAATCCAAAGTGTGACAGGCTAGGCAGAGGTTCCAGTAGCTCTTGTGATCCTGAAGTCAATGCCAAATTACCGCATGTCGGACCTCAAATATACATGTTAATTAAAAACAAATCACCATTTGTCTGTCAGTCTGCACAGCTTGTGGTCATTGATTGAATATTCTGTATAGATTTTGAACACACTATGTGAGATGCAATCATGTATGATGAGTACCGTCTTTTGAGAAAGAAATCAACGGATTGAGATGTTATGAACGCTCGCTTATTTGCACAAAATTTTGCGAAATCTCATTTTCAAATATCATTACTTCCATAGTGATATCTTGGGGGTTACTTGCTCAAGGGCCTAGAAACCTTTCAATAACACACACACACACACACACACACACACACACATTATTTCCTACAGTTGAAATAATCCGTGGCAAAGTGCGTAAACGTGGGTTTCGATTTAGTCTTTTTTTAATATCGTGAAAATGTTAACAACTTGCACTTCTAAAGATATTACTTATAGTATGACGCCACTAATTTTATATAAAAAGATAGTTTCTTAAATACCTAAAAGACTGAAAGATCAAAATACGACAAGAAAACAACGCTATCTTACGGTGTCCCGTTGGGACCATAGAGGCATATTAATGAATAAAGAAACAACGAAATTACGATGGTGAAAAGTCGAAGCAATGGAACAACGATGGAGAAAAAGTAAAAACAACGACGGTGAAAGTTCGAAACTACGATGGTGAAATGTCGAAACAACGATGGTAAAAAGTCGAAGTAAAGGAACAACAATGGTAAAAAGACGAAACAACGGTGGTGTAAAGTCGAAACTACAAAAGTAAAAAGTGGAAACAACGATGGTGAAAAGTCGAAACTACTATGGTGAAAGTCGAAACAACGACAGTATGATGGTGAAATGTAGAAACAACAATGGTGAAAAGTTGAAACAACGATGGTGAAAAGTTGAAACAACGATGGTGAAAAATCGAAACTTCGATGGTGAAAAGCAAATAAAATTACAATCGTAGTTTTGACTTTTCACCATCGTAGTTTCGTTATTTCGACTTGACTTAATTTTTAAAAAATGCCGCAATTGCCCCAAAAGGGACACCTTAGTTTTTTTTTATTTTTAAAGGAATGTGGTAAATAGTTGATCAACAATATTACTGGCGTTACTTTATACAATCAAGAGTATGAAACTGGGCATTTGATACTTACGATGTGTCGAGGTCAGTAAACTATCTATGTATTGTTTATTGTTTGATATATGTCTTGATATTGATATCAACTGTATGTTTGATGGGGATAAACCGGGTGACAAGTATGATTGTAAGTCGTCTCAACAAAAAGGAAACTTCCGATATTTAGACATAGATACATGTAAAGTGACATACATAGGCGAACGAGAGGGACTTCCGTGGCCGAGTGGTCTAAGGCGCCGTCTATGTCCTCTGTATCGAGCGAAACAAACAATTATATGTTATTGATTTTGTTGTTATTTTCATTGTTATAGATTCAGCATATCTTAATCTTTGTAAGAATTGATTAAAACCATGGTCATTTACAACGAATATACTTTAAATAGCCATTCAAACGCAGCCGGAATTAGTAGAAAACGGTGAAAAATCGTCAAAAAATCGAGTTTGACCGGGTTTTAGTAGTCCCCGCGAGTGGGGCACCTGCAGAATACTCTTCAACGAAAATGCCAATTTATCAAAACATCCGCTTTACTCGCGCGCAGCTGTCATCTGTCAGACGACAATAAAATGGACAAACGCCGTGAGCAGAACTGGATTGGAAGTCAGATAGAAGTCCTTGTTGAAGAATGTATTAACCAAAAACCATATTTAAAAGGAAATTAAGTAGTTGTTTGTCCCATGCGGACAAACAATCATCATGGGAGAAAATAGCAGAAAGGCATTATTCAAATTATTGGAAGATAGATGTATTGGGTGGAAATGGGATATAGCGCGTATTTACAAAATACATTCCCACTCAAACTGCAGTCAAGTGCCTTGATAGACATGTCACTGGTTGATATAAGTACATACACTGCTCAAATTATAATCTTTACAATGTTTTTAAAAGGTACAAGGATAAACCAAAGATGCAGAACTGTTTTTTTGGCCACCAATCCAAGTAGCCTGAATATTTGATTAAGTGATATCACCTATTCGAATGAGTGATATCACTTATTGGGTTTAAATAGTAAAATGCTACCCCATATGAATAGATTTCTAACCCTGTACTCTGTTGCTGAACTTCCAATACAGTGCACATGAACCATGTCACTGAGAAAGCTAGCTCAACATATCAGTGTAAGTGACCTATGTATATTCACTACACTAGCTTGAGGCTAATAGCTATATTAGATAAATAGAATAAATCTGTATAAAACCCCAGTCATACATATATTCAATACTGTACAGACTGGTGAACATTATTAATAAATAGAATCTTCACATTTTTTTCATATAGGATATATGGTAAAACATTACAATATATTTACAGAGTCAACAGTAACGCCATAACAAATAGGACAGTCCATGACTGCAAGAAAAAGTTTTCTGACTTAAAGTCATCCGCTAAGAAAAGGGAGAGAATAAGGAGGTGGGAAGGGAATTTAACAGGTGGAGGCCCCTGCCTGAGAATTTAAAGAATTGGGAGGAAAAGGTAAAATTACTGATTTATTTTATTGTCAATCCCACATATTTGAAACCTTTGTGTAAAAACCAACTGTATTTGTCTTCATAACATTTCACTATTGATAATAATGTTATGATATTTGTATAATGTAAACATGTTCATGGGCCATATTTGACTTAAAATAATTACATATGTTTTTAGCTTGTAGAGAGTCTGCCAGAAGCAGTTATTGTTGGTGTTTGTGGTGGACTGGACACGTCCAGACAAAACAAAGATGGTAAGTTCAAAGAATGTTAAATTTACCATACTAGTTCAGCTGACTGTAGCACGAATGATACTGATTAACAATTCAATTTAATAATTAAGTTTTGTTACTATTATATATATAAATATATGTATATATTATAAATATTAAGCCTGAAAGTAGAGCAGTAAAATGTGTTAGTCTCTAATAAATTACTGAGAATATGCGTTTGTTCCCAGACTTGGCACAAAAACAACACTGTTATTATTCGACTAAGGAATGGACTTTATAGTTATTTGTATAAGCTCTGAATACTGTTTTACGGCATGCTAACACATGATAGAATGTTCAATGCAAACAGGAGGGAAGATTCCAGGTTCACTGCACATGTACAAAAACAACAAATTAACATAGAGATTTAAAAAAATACATCAACAAATGAATATGCAGAATGAATCTAGAATATTGATACCTGCAGAACTGCAGTTTCTGATGTTATTGCTTCCTATGACATGCATTAGCCACAGTGATCCTGTTCTTGCCACTGAATGAATAGGGACTACTAGCAGAATTGCAGAGTTTCGGCAAATGAAATCCCATTCTTGCCATTACTCATATGAATGCCTGGTTACACAGGGGTTGGTAATTTAACCACAATAGTGAACATGACACATAAATAATAAAATGAACATGACACCCATTCAAAGAATTCATACCCCTTTGCAGAGATTGACAGTGATTATATTCTAAGCTAGATCCACAAGGGCTCTCTGCAAACATAATATTGGAGAAATTTCTTTTAATCAGGCTAGTATCTTGCACATGATTCATTCTTTTAAAAAATATATTGTTTTTTGCAGATGGTGTTAACAACTACAGCTGCCCTCCCATTGGAAGAAGCAAATGTCACAGGTATCAATGAATCATTTTATAATAATTTATAATCAAATTATTATTTTTTTTAATTGTGTAAATAGCCTTCATTTTCCGGCAGCTAATTGCACTGTACTGATGTGCTCTTGTTTTGTTAAGTATGATAAGATTTTGGTATAATACAACATATATGTACGTGATAAACAGCATGAACAATACTACGGTAATTACAATGCATACTTCACAAACTATTTGTATCTTTAAAACCGAAGCAAGTTTTATTGACATGTGTTATAGTAACATACACAAGGACCTATAGATTTCTCTCAATCTAGGTTTATATGTTATTGGTATTTGTAGTAAATCAAAAAAAGTTAAAGGGAACATAATGAGTATTTATCAAAATTTTAAAATTGGCTATAAATATATAAAACAAGCAGTATGATAAATACTGATTGTGTCACATCTTGGAAGATTTAACATATGACCCCCCCCCCCCCCCCCCCCCCTCGATATATTCCTTTTAATGTGTTAAAATAGCACATATGTACTGTTTTCAGATTCCCCTCAGACTTGTCCAACAGAGGAAATTGACAAAAAGAGAAGTGGTATGTATGGAAAATTGCTGTTGTTTTTTTTTTTTGAAAGACTTGGCTTTGATTTCCACCTGTTAAATTTGATTGCATAAAGTATTGTAGCATTAACATGTGGTCCAGTGGTAGAGCACCGAACTCATGATCGGAGGGTCGTGGGTTCGATCATCCGCCACTTCTATGTGTGGTGTCCTTGAGCAAGACACTTTTATGCTTCGAGCGTGATTTGCCCAAGTTGTAAGAACCTGTTTCACAATCGAAGTAAAATAATTAAGTTTAAACTAACACTTTCAAGTGCTGATTTTTGCATTGTAACTAGAAAAATATAGAAACACCGTTATGGCAAGTAAGTGAACAAACCTGTAATATTTCAATAACAACTGACTAGTAATTACTGAGACTGGAAACTTTGAACAAAACTTTTGTTATTATAAGAAGACTATGTAGTACCGCTGTCATTCTGCTAATTGCAAAATTTCACATATAAAGTATTTGAACCCAAGTGGTAATTGGCGGCTAAGACCATTTGCCCACAGAGTATCCACATATTAAAACTTTAAATAATGTACCTGTTTTTGGAATCAAAACATTTCAATTAATAATGCATTAACTTAATATTTAAATACTTACCCATTTTGCAGTTCACCATCAAAGAGAGAGTAACGGCCAAGATGTACAGTTGCGTATTGAGAAAAGAAGGTTGGCAATAGAAGAAATGCAGCTTGAGTTACTCGAGACAAGTGTTTTATTGAAAAAAAGGAAAGAAGAGAAAATAGTAAGGGCTGTTCCATTTAAACATACATCCCACCCATGGACGGTAAAATAATAAACTTCTAAGGTGGGAGGGGTATTTTTTTAAAAAATATATAATGTGGGTGGGGTTAAAATGTATTTCACTTCTAAAGGGGGTGGTTATAACTCTGATTTTAAAAGCTGAAAAAAAACCCCTCAAACATGCAAACAATCCAACCTGCAATCATTCGATAATTCCGCGTACGCAATGATTCAGGTGCATCGGGTGCACTGTGCGTATTTGCGTGTCTTTTCGCTCTTTTCCAGTATTTGGGTATTAAATGAGTACATGTGAGTTACCTCCCTTAGAAAAATTGGCGGGTAAATATCTGACATTATTAAATTACCTCATGGAACGATTCCTGATTTGAATGTTCTTTCATTAGTTATTTTTACATGTTCATGTCACAAGTAAAAATTCATGAAGATAAACTTTTTGAAAATACATGCACTCATGATAATAGCTACAGGTCACTGAAACAGGTTACCCTCTATAGATGTATATTTCTTTTTAAACAAGCCTCCACTAAAATTCTTGTAATTCTCAAAATATGATGTTAAAATATATTAAAACTCTACAAAATGTGATAACATGAATACACTAAACAGCAAAATTAAGTTATTTCATATTTGACATTCTATCTTTATAATAATTCAAGTTCAATCTTAGGGTCACTGAAACTGGTCACTCCATGATATATATGTACATGTGTTATATTTTCAGTTTTGTAGAACAATGCAAAACATAAGTTAAAGGTAAGCACAATGGGTGTGGTGGTAGAAATAGCTATATGTATCTTCACTGCTTTTTTAAATGGCCATGATGGCAGTTACTCCATTGTAATGTGGTATTGCTGTAGCTTAATTCCTCCATATAATATTAAAAAGAAAAGACATTTCAGCAGTCTATTCCTAGCCATTCATTTTTTCTTAGAAATTAATAAAGTAGTACACTGAAGTACTTTGTCGTACAAAACTAAACACCATCATCTGAAGTAACTTTGAATTAAATGCTCTATAATTTTATTGTTACATTTTTTCTAAACCATAATTCATCAATTAAATTTCATGTATATACGCACACTGACTGTAATGGAGTTTCTGCATAATTGTACGTCCCACACTTGAAATAACCCATATACTGCTTGATTTTAAACTCACTGTGCTTACAGTAGAATTGGAGCATGCAAAAGTGTGCAGGATGTGTATTGTTTGGTATGTAAAAAATAGTTGCGGTGATCTGGTGGATAGCATGCTTTGTCCAACAACCAGAGGTCCCCAGTGTGATTCCTGCAGCATTAACATTTTATGTTTAACACTTTACACTGTGTAGAACTTTTTTTTTTACTGATTACACATAAAAAGCAATCAGAACACAGAACTTGTACTGCTTTCTAATCTGTCAGTATACTTAAACAGGTACTCATTCATGAAAGCTGACTTCACTTGGTTTTCTGTTTGGAAGAGTCCATTTAAAATGTGTATAAAGGAAATATTTAAATAGCTTTGTGTTGTCTATATTCCTTCCGACTGTTCTTTAGAAAATGATTGCTGTGCTCCTACTTTCAAAGCATTTGAAGTTTTTTTGACAATACCTGACCTGATTTGTTTAAAATTTGACAATGTAAAATCAAATATGGCAAAAACAAATTGCTCCCTTCCTACCCACATGAAAAATACTGGATCAGAACACAGCAAATAAACATTTTTTAAGGATGGCCTTATCTCTATTACACCTTAATGCCTGAAAGGCTCATACTTTTTTTTTGAGCCAGTTGAACAATTTGGATTTCATTTATAATGCCAAGAAACGGCAAGTGACAGTTAATAAAGTGAATAATCATCGCAAATGTTTTGTCATGCAGTTTAATTAAATTGATATGAAATATTCAAACTATTATAACGAAGCGGATATTGAACTAGGTGCTTGTTTATTTACTAGTTAACGCTCTTATTTGTTTTTTCATCAAATTCACACAATTTAAAGGACAATGAGGAACAAGGTTTGTCATATTTAGGGTTGGATACCGTAAGCGACAATATGGTATGGTACCGATACCAATGAAATGATATGGCATGTTAACAATCGATTTCAAAATCAGTGAAATTGATATGTTCTATGGTAGGATTGCTGACAGCGGTAGTTTAGTATTATTATCTTTCA
The DNA here is from genome assembly GCA_029582155.1 of Panopea generosa. Classification (NCBI taxonomy): domain Eukaryota; kingdom Metazoa; phylum Mollusca; class Bivalvia; order Adapedonta; family Hiatellidae; genus Panopea; species Panopea generosa. The sequence goes on along the minus strand of CM055908.1, from coordinate 59,649,493 downwards.
ATATTGTGTTTATTAAATATGCACATTTTGGAAATGAAAAACTATTTCAAGTAACTTAAACTCTTAAGTCTTTATATTTTTTAGAAGAAAAAAATTTTGGGCAATAATGCATTTGTGAACTGGAGAAGTTGGTATTGCCTTGCGCCAGGTTTTAGATGTAATACCAGTTAATAAATATGCAACTAACTTATCCCCAGTACAAGATTCTAAGGAAATAGTTTGTTTTCTTATTTTTAATAACCAACACATAATTATTTTGAATTTTTATTGAAAAATTCTGAAATACCAATAAAAGAACTGATTTTTTTTAAAACGCACAATAAAAATGCTGTGTCAACATTTAACAAATTTATTTCAGATGAGTACATTGATGGAGCAGCGCTGTTGTTGTTGACTGACGATGTCTTAAAGGATTTAGTCCCCAAAATGGGGCCGTGCGCCTGTTTATGCGCCCTCTTACATTCTGTGAAGGTAACATAAATATGTCATATAGTTATAACATGAATTTAAAAGAGTGGTGTCGGCATGTACACCAAGTTTTAGGTGTTTTTATTTGATGAACTTGATAGAGAGCAATAAGAGTTTATCATGATGGAAACATTGATAATTCACATGGCATTTTATTTTCCCTTTAGTTGATAATTTATCTGTGAATACAAGCAAAAAATACAAACGATTTTTATATATTTAAAAATACGATTTTTCAAATATACCATGTATTTCATAAAAATTTCAATTCACTGTCCAAAAAGTGATGATGTAAGCTCTATGAAGTTTCCTAGGTCAGACGATGATTAGGTACACTTGCTGCCATTAGATAACGAAATGCTGGTTAAAAAAGGAGTGAAACCCCATTCAAACAAAAATGACATTTTTTAGTATAAAAATAATGTAGTGTTTTTCTGTCGGTTTCTTTTCTTTATTATTCTCATTAAATCACCACTTGAATGAAAAGTGTTCCATTCAACAATATATCTGAAAAGCCAGCCCTCTTGTTTTTATTATTTGATATAAAATATTAAGTGGGGCTCACAGGACTAGTTCTGTCTCACAGATAAACTTTAATATTAAAATATTTTATAAACAATGTCTGCATTACAATGTATGTCTCTTTTTTTTACAGGAAACAAAAGGACCAGAGTCAAATCAGCCAGGGTCCGATCATTAGCCAGTACAAGCCAGTAGAGCGATGCAGGCCCTTATGGACCTCTTGTTTTGTTCCTACTGTAATTGTAGGGTTAATCTGAGTTTCAGTTGTTTTTTGCCTTTTCCTGTGGTATTAAATATATATTTTATATTAAAACTGTTTGTTATTTTCAGTCAGCATCCTAGCTTTTCTTCAGTTTACCTTTCTGACCGACATTATAAGTTTAATATTTAATACTAATAAAACCAAGTAACTGGGGTGAGCTTTCATAACGCCAATAAATCTGAATCAACACTGCTGCAGTTTAAATAACATACTAAAGCCATTGCAAAACTTCGCAGAAAACTGGCTTCTTTGAAGCTCACCTGAGCAAAGCTCAAGTTGAGCTATTTTGATTGCCCCAAGTTTGTCACCCCTTTCCATCTATCTATCTGTGAACTTATTATGTGCACTCCAACACCGTTGTAGCTATTATAAACATATCTAGGACTAATGCTTGACGTGGCCAAATTTTGTAAGTGTCAGAGTTATGGCCCTTTAATTATCAAACTTGACCTTGTACACACTAGCGCTCGCAGTTTTCATTTGATCTGCACCAAATTGACACATAAGTTATATAAACATAATATCTCGGGCAAGTTTAGAACATAATTACATTCTCTAAAGGACATAACAAAGCATTGCATTCAAGAGTCGTTGTTTAGAGTATTTTTCAAAAATCCAGGATAAATGTCCAACATTGTGTGAAAAATGTCCTTCAAGCATTTCTGGCTAGTGCACATCCATCTCGATCATGTCTTTCACTATTGTTAATCAAATTTTGAAATAAAAAACAGCATTACACATATATGCTATTGGCAAATGCTCGAAGGTCCCTTTTCATATAAATTTGAAAAAATTACTACTTCACTTAGTCCGTAACAAACTATTACAAAGAATTGATATAAACTTTTCTTATTCATTTCATCATGATGATATACAACTTAAACAACAGTACAGCATAAAAGAGAATACAGATGATTTCTTATTCATTTATATAATGACTTCAAAAAGAAATGCTCAACTGTACTTTTAAATGATCTTATTCTATAACTAGTATAAAAAAACTTCTCAGTTTAGAGTTTTAAAGTATAACAAGGTATATATTGCATTAAAGGAGAATCAAAATTAAAACAAAATCATAAAAGCACATGGATGCATGGAGATTAAAGTCAAGTACGCTGTGGAAAATGTCATTATAGTGTGTCCCTCTTTACAGTCTGTCACTGCTTCCAATCTGCGATGCATGGAGCTGTAAAGGGCCATGCAACTAACTAACAACTGTCTGATTGATTCTGACTTTATACAGTTGACATGTTATCAAGCCTCATTTATATCACACAACCTAAGCTCGATCTGGGTATATCTGACGCTGTTCCAGTAATATTTACACGTCAAACTAGCCTAACAATGGTGGAAATGCCTATTAACTTCAGCCTGAGAAAGTCAACTTCCTAACGGTCCCAAAATTCACACATGATTCTCCAAATTAACCTTGGCATTTTGAATTTTAGAACTACATGTATTCAGCTTGTAAGTGATCTAATGCATTTTAACTGAACTGACCTCATAGTTAAATCAAACGCACAGCACAAGGAAATGGCATGTCAACCGTATGGCTAAATGCATGGTTAACTGCACATTGTTGGACCAATTACAAATCAGGATAAGATTATGGTGATCTATCAAATTATAGTTCATAATGTTTGATAAAAAGATATTGCAAATTTTTAGTGGCGCGTTCAGTATAGTTCTTTTTGTCATTTAAAACTTACACTTTTATAAAAAAATGTACTGACAAAGGTGACATTTATACATATTTGCAATCTGACAATAGTTTTTCAGTCCATGGATTTGCATTATCATTTTCAATTTATATTAATAAAAAAATTTTTTTCAGAATTGTAATATTAAGTTTTCAAAAATCATTTCTAAGGGGGGTTGTGTTCAACTGTAAAAAAAATATAATGGAGGGCCTGATTAAATTTATTAAAAATATAGAGGGGGAGGGTCCAATTTCAAAGTGCCTTCCATGGGTGGGTTTATGTTTAAATGGAATAGCCCTTAGGGATATATGCCTTGATGTCGATATATCACTGTCTCCCATCTTGAAACTTTGTTTAAAGTGAACTTTATTACTTACAGTTTTGTTTTTTCAAACATTTACCATCATTTTTCGTCTCACACCACTATTACATTTTCCATAGGACTCCATTGTAACAATTATGTCCAAATCACAGTGTAAAATCTTATTCTGCAGTATGTGTATGGGCTCAAATTCTTCACTGGTTCAAGATATGCAAATGTAAAGGAACAAAAGGGCCAAGATGGCCCTATATCACTCACCTGACTCACCTTGAGTCACCCAACTTAAGTAGATTATATAATACATGTACACTCAAAATTCCAGAAAAACGAGATGGGCAAGTAGTTAGAATTTTGATTTGTTTTGGAGATGTAACAGATGCGTAGAAGAGTTCGGCTCAGGTGAGCTAAAAAAGCATATGTTAACCAGGTTGGTTTATTTTAAACTCAATGCTTTTGTGAGACCTATCAATTTCCAGAGTAATAATATGTCAACTATTGCCCTAGATGCAATTCAAACCAACAATTCTGAAATGACACAGAATTGTCCAAAAAGCTGGTATTGGCATCAAATTTTCAGTGGTCAAGGGAGGTTATATTGGTGCGAGTCATTTTATGCCATCAAGCATTTATTTAACCGTAACACTCACTACGATCACAGGAGGTTAATCAGTACTCGAGCATACATTTCTTTGCAAATGATTGATAACTTCCCCACTCAAATCAGCAGTGAGAGATGAATAACAATGAGACACAATGTTGTATATCAATCATTATACCATATTCAGTTGTAAGCGTTGTCATTTTTTAATTGTAAATTTAGAAAATAAATTTTTGGTATGAATTCATTATTTAGGAAATTTACTCCCTTTGTCAACAGTGTACCCATCTTACAATTTTTTTTTTTTTTTTTTTGAATGGGTTTTAACGCAAAAACTTTATGTGAGGAAGTTTCCAGTTGCTTGCAGAAGGGCGGTGGTTCTACTCAGTTTGAGGTCTTCCTCCACTAGAAAAACTGGATATTCCATATATAACCTGAAAAGTGTTGAAAATGGCATTAAACATATTTAAAAAAGGTGTCGGATAGCAAATATGAAATTTGAACTTTCAGAAGTAGTGTGTCAAGAAGTTCGATTCGTGAAGAAGAAAATTGAAACCATTGATTTTTACAGTTGCGTTTTTTATATATGCTTGCTCCTGAATGATTGCTTGTTTGAGGTCATTTAATTCATCGGTAATTTTGATTTCCATTGTTTTTTTAGCTCACCTGAGCCAAAGGCTCACAGGTGAGCTTTTGTGATCGCCTGGTGTCTGTCGTCTGTCGTCCATCGTCTGTCATCTGTCGTTAACTTTTAGCTTCTAACAACTTCTCCTCTGAAACCACTGGATCAATTTTGATATAACTTTACAGAAATGTTCCTTGGGTGACCCTCTCCCAAGTTTGTTCAAGCCATGTTGATTCGTCAAAAAAAATGGCCACCAGGGGGCGGGGCAAGTTTAATTAGTAAAAACTTTAAAAATCTTCTTGTCAGAAACTATTGGCTTGATTTTAAAATAATTTCACAGAAATGTTCCTTGGGTGACCCTTTACCAAGTTTGTTCAAGCCATCTTGATTCGTCAAAAAACATGGCGGCCAGGGGTTGGGGTTAGTTTACAATATAAACTATAGTGAAAACTTAAAAAAAATTTCTAGTCATAAACTACTGACTCGATTTTAAAATAATTTCACAGAAATGTTCTTTGGGTGACCCTGTACCAAGTTTGTTCCAGCCATGTTGATTCGTCAAAAAAATATGGCCGCCAGGGGGTGGGGCAAGTTTAATTAGTAAAAACTTTAAAAAATCTTCTTGTCAGAAACTACTGACTCAATTTTAAAATAATTTCACAAAAATGTTCCTTGGGTGACCCTTTACCAAGTTTGTTCAAGCCATCTTGATTCTTCAAAAAACATATAGGCCAGGGGGTTGGGTTAATTTACTAAATAAGCTATAGTTAAAACTTAAAAAATCTTCTATTCAAAAACTACTGGCTCGATTTTACTCAACCAAGTTTGTTCAAGCCATCTTGATTCATCAAAAAACATGGTGGCCAGGGGGTGGGGTTAGTTTACTATATATAAGCTATAGTAAAAACTTATAAATCTTCTTGTCAGAAACTACTGGCTCGATTTTAAAATAATTTCACAGAAATGTTCATTGGGTGACCCTCTACCAAGTTTGTCCAAACCATCTTGATTTGTCAAAAGATATGGTGGCCAGGGGTTGGGGTTAGTTTACTAAATAAGCTATAGTAAAAACTTAAAAAGTCTTCTTGTCAGAAACTACTGGTTCGATTTTAAAATTATTTCACAGAAATGTTCCTTGGGTGACCATCTACCAAGTTTGTTCAAGCCATCATGATTCGTCAAAAAAGTGGCTGCCAAGGGGTGGGGTTAGTTTACTATATAAACTTTAGTAAAAACTTAAAAATCTTTTTGTCAGAAACTACTGACTCGATTTTAAAATAATTTCACAGAAATGTTCCTTGGGTGACCCTCTACCAAGTTTGTTCAAGCCATCATGATTCGTACAAAAACGTGGCTGCCAGGGGGTGGGGTTAGTTTACTATATAAGCTATAGTAAAAACTTACAAAATCTTTTTGTCCGAAACTACTGGCTCGATTTTAAAATAATTTCACAGAAATGTTCCTTGGGTGACCCTCTACCAAGTGTGTTCAAGCCATCTTGATTTGTTAAAAAATATGGCAGCCAGAGTGTGGGGTTAGTTAACTATATAAGCTATAGCAAAATCTTAAAAAAATCTTCTTGTCAGAAACTACTGGCTCGATTTTAAAATAATTTCATAGAAATGTCCTTTGGGTGACCCTCTACCAAGTTTATTCAACCCATCTTGATTCGTCAAAAAACATGGCAGCAAGGGGTTGGGGCTAGTTTACTATATAAGCTATAGTAAAAACTTAAAAAATCTTCTTGTCAGAAACTACTGGTTTGATTTTAAAATAATTTCACAGAAATGTTCCTTGGGTAACCCTCTACCAAGTTTGTTTGAGCCGTTGTGATTTGTTAAAAAACATAACCGCCACAGTGAGGTGCTAGTATACTATATAGGCAGCTATAGTAAAAACTTGAAATGCCTTCTTGTCAGAATCTACTGACCTGAATTAAATGTAATTTCATTGACATTTACAATGGGTGAACCTCTACCAAGTTTGAACTCTTCTACGCATCTGTTTCATCTTCAAAACAAATCAAAGTTCTTGCCCATCTCGTTTTTCTGGAATTTTGAGTGTACATGTATTATAATATTATAATATACTTAAGTTGGGTGACTCAAAGTTAGTCAGGTGAGCGATATAGGGCCATCTTGGCCCTCTTGTTTCAGTTTTAGATTCAGTATTTCATCACATTCAGTTAGTTTAGCGTTTGTGTATATTGGCGTATAGGCCCCTGTTACTATTTCTTGATCATTTGAGTTAATTGAGGCGTGCATCATTCACTCCTACTTAAGTTCATTTTAGTTTAAATAAATGCTTTGTTTAAAACATACAAGTGACTTGTTATCTCCCCCATACATGTTGCCGTTGAGCACTCTTAGTAGGTTTATGTCTCTATTACATCTCTGTACTATATAATTCATGTTGTTCTCAGGTTGATGTCTGTCGAAGAACATGCCTAAAATCAAGCATAGGGTATAGCTGAGTTGCACAGTTGTAATGTTGAGACTCCTGGTTTTTGTCTTCTGAATGGCATAATCTTAACACTAATAGAACTTGTGTTTTATCTGGATGTATTTTTAATCCCCAGTTTTTGCCCTAGTAGTACTTTTTTTTACTCCTTTAACTCTTTACTCCGTATGCATTTAAACAGGACTCTTCCAAACTCAAAAGCCACACATAGTAAATTTCCATGAATAGATTCATTTTATCTCTTTATTCTGATAGAGCAGAAAACAGTGCAGAACCTGTTCTGATTGCTCATCATGAGCAACCAGAACTGGTTCTACACTGTTTTCAAAAGCCTTCTATATTAGAGGTGTTCAAAGGTGTCCATATGAAGTAAAGGGTTCACTAAATTTTTAGCATTGATTTTACTTACCAAGATTAGTTTACATTAATCTAGTTTAGCTCGATTGCATTTGAAAATTCAAATGAGTCTTTGAGTCCGTGTGTGGGTAGAACCACTTCTGATTGCTGTTTTCTTTAGTAACATCGGGTCTTGCTGCGGACCGAACCTATAACCTCTGACATGAGCGACCAGCACTCTCTACACTACACTAAGGCCCCGCTTTGTGTTATCCAGATAGCAACATCAACTACAAACTACAGTATAGTTGGGTTGAGTTTCCGTCCGTTGACATTTTTGGACATTTTTATTTGAGTCTAGGATAGTACTTTAATATGATACAGGACTTGTGGTCCGTGAATGTTATAAATAGTGAAAGTAAGGTAAAACGTTATAAATGTAAGATTATTGAAAACGCAAAGGTAATGGCTGACCTAAAGATGATGACAATATTCGAGTCCAATATTCTAGATAATCGACACCGGAATAATTTATGTATAAACGTATCCATACCGTATGTTGATTAAAACATCGACATATAATAATAGTAATAATAATAATAATAATACAACCCGCAAAATTAACATTTAAGTCATACAACCAATACATTTTTGTTACAATTTCCGTTTATTTTATTATGTACATGTTTACAAAAATAATATCAATATACACATGTGTTCCTTTAAATTTAACCATTAATATACTGAAAACCAAATGTTTGGTCAATAACAATACATGGGAAATCCCATAGGGTACATTTAAAACCGGATGTGTGCCTGGATATGGAAATGATATTTTGAAGATGCAATCTGAAATTGAATTTGGGTTTGTAACAAACAGAATCGGTGATTAAATAAAATATACCAACTTTCATTCTGGTGATATCCGCCATCATAAATCTTTCTTTTTTCAATGTAAAGGAGGTAATTTACCGACTTCATAACTTTCAATAGGGAATTCATGTACAATGATGCCATGTTATGCATTTTTTGTACAAGTTTTACATTTTGTGGTGTTTTATCTCATCATTTACACAGTTTCAGTTGTTTAACTAGACAAATGGTGCTTTTATTTGACAAAATGCTGTTTAACACAAAGGGGCAATAACTTTCAACAAGACTATAGAATAAATTGAAATTCTGTTGATGTTGCTATTAATACTTCGTCAGATATAGTTGAATAAAAAAATATTGATATCTTCATGTGTGTTATAGTTAAACTTGCACAAAAATACTGACAAAACTTTTGGAACTCTGTACATAGATCATGCTCATTAACAATTAGTCGTCCCTTTCAGCCATTCACGAGTCTACCATCAGTCTGATTTTGATTGAATTTTATTGATTTGAAGCATGTACCTGTACTCATATATCTTTTTTTTTTAAATTTTAGAATTAGCAAAAATCTTGTTTTTATTTCTATATATTATTGTCATAATGACATTGATCAAACAATGCCAAAACGACCATGTGAAAATGAAATTCCTAATTTGGCATAGCTCTCAGCCAGGTTAGACTAACCTTCAATTTGATTTTGATTTGATCCGTTATACTTGTTTCATATTGCTGAATTAGGTTCATTTTAGAAAAATCTGATAAAACAATCTTTTGGAAGAACATAAAGCAACTGACGAAAGAAAATAGCAGGTTCGGGTTTATTGGGTCAAGAAAAGGAAATAGCTATGAAATACAAATTTCAACTAAAGAAAGAGAGTATTTTCTAGCAATCGTCAAAACTGTACTTGACTTCCTAGTTAAACTCATCATCATTTGAGAGCTCAATATGTATATTTCTTGCATATGCTATGTTTTACTGGTAAATCACAAAATCACCATTTCTATGTGATTTTATTTTTAAAATATTAATAACAAGAAAGAAAAAAGAGGATCATGTCACAAGTAATATTAGCCAAATGTATTTGAATTCATACTTTTCTCTTTTTATAAACAGTGTAGTGAGAATTTTATAATCACATACACTCATCTTTAATAAACATATTAAAACAATGACATGAACTCAGTTTGAGTAAGAATATTAAAATCATATTAAATCATCTTGGGTAGGATTATAATAATCACACAAAATAATCTTGAGAAGGAAAGATGTAAAATCATCTTGAGTAAGAATATTATAATCGGATGGTTTCATCTTGAGTAAGAATCACATCGTTGTTAAGTATCACGTGCATAACTAATCTTGAAATAATCTTGACAAGAAATAACATAATCACATGATATCATTTTGAGTAGGAATATTAAAATCACATGAAATCATCTTGAGTAGGACTAAGTTATGACATGAAATCATCTCGAGAAGGAATATTATATCATATGAAATCATCTTGAGTAGGACTACAATTATCACATGAAATCATCTTGAGGAGGAATATTATATCACATGAAATCATCTTGAGTAGGACTACAATTATTACATGAAATCATCTCGAGAAGGAATATTATATCACATGAAATCATCTTGAGTAGGACTACAATTATCACATAAAATCATCTCGAGAAGGAATATTAAAGCACATGAAATCATCTTGAGTAGAACTACAATTATCACATGAAATCATCTCGAGAAGGAATATTAAAGCACATGAAATCATCTTGAGTAGAACTACAATTATCACATGAAATCATCTCGAGAAGGACTATAATGATCACATGGAATCGTCTTGAGAAGAAGTATTATTTCACATGAAATCATCTTGAGTAAGAATGTTATAATAAGTAGGAATATCGTAATCACATGAAATCATATTGAGTAGGAATAACATAATCACATGAAATGATCTTGAGTAGGTATACTTGATCACATGAAATCATATTGAGTAGGAATAACATAATCACATGAAATGATCTTGAGTAGGTATACTATAATCACATGAAATCATATTGAGTAGGAATATAATAATCACATGAAATCATATTGAGTAGGAATATCATAATAGGAATATCATAATCACATGAAATGATCTTGATTATGTATACTATAATTACATGAAATCATATTGAGAAGGAATATAATAATAACATGAAATCATATTGAGTAGGAAAATATAAATAATCACATGAAATCATATTGAGTAGGAATATCATAATCATGTTATTATGAAATGATCTTGATTATGTATACTTTAATCACATGAAATCATATTGAGTAAGAATATCATAATCACATGAAACTATATTGAGTAGAAATAACATAATCGCATGGACATTATGTAACTCCGTTTATATATGATTAAAATCATGTTTAAATGTTTCAGACCACATTGTTTGTTTTCCATAGTTATCCTTAGTGACACAAGCATTTAAATTCCGTTATTAAAAAAATCATTTAAATTCAGTAACCTTAATTTCACATTTTTGTCGATTTAATAAACATGGAAAGAAATCATTTTCATAGCATATTTCATTATTCAAACTTGGCTTACAAAAACATTGCGGTATACAGGGATGCTGTCGATGGCGACTATACTTTTTCTTATATTCAATCATACTTTACTTTCTGTTACAAACTCATCAATATCTTCTCTATTTGCCTGTTCATATTCTGTATTTTCTAGCACGTTTTTAGAACAACGTAAACAATCCGTTAAGGCTACCATGAGTTTGGGATCAACATCCATATCACCGACCGATCTCGACTGAAATAAGCTTACCAAGAAAGTTATCACAAACGTAACAAAGAATCCGATTGGTGCAGTGAAAAGGTATGAAAGCGTATACAACTTCCGTACTCCGGTTACTTCAGGGGTATTCCAAAATTTAGTGGAGGTGCTAGTTTCATAAGAAGGCATTTTTCTTGAAATGTTCAACAATTCTGTTTGGTTTATTACATCGCTGGATGCCAACAGATTGGAATCGACGACAAAAGTAACATCATCATTGCTATCTTCAAACGTGGTTATATTTGATTTAGTAAAATGTGGATAACAATTTGTCACTGGGCCATACGGTAACATTTGTGAAACAGGTAGATTGGGAACTAACATTCTTCCGAAACTAAACCACCCTGCCATAACTACACCCGCAGTATATCCGATGTAGATTCCTAATGTCGTTGTCTTTCGAAAATGGATGGAAGTGAAAAATATAGCAACCTTAGGACCTCCTACAATACTTACAACTATAAATCCCACTTGAGTCAACGGTCCGGCAATAAAGGAAAACAGATATGATATAAGTCCACCTGCAACACCAGCTATGATTGTAACCAATTTTGACATTCTGAGCCGTCGATTCGTATTCATCGAAACACACAGAGGTTTAATAACATCTTCAGTTACTGTTGCTGCGATCGCGCTTAATAGCGAAGATACGGTACTCAAAGACGCAGCTGACAAAGCCGCTATAAATAAACCGGTGAGTCCAGGAGCGTTCCGGAAAACACGCATCACCACGTATGGCGTTATCTGATTGACATTCTTTAACATATTTGCCGCGAAAGGATCACACTTTGATTTAGTGGTAAATGCGAAGAAAACAATACCAGCAAAGCCTAACATAATATAGGAGCATACATTATACAGCAAGTTTACGAATAGCATGTGTCTCGCAGAGCTTATATCTTTAGCAGAAATAATCCGCTGAATGGACCCGCCAGCTAAATACATTGACATCATTCCAAAAGGGAAGCATACTATGATGTTCCATACAGTATGGCGTTCGGTAGGATCAAAACTCCAACTGAATGCTGTAAGTCGTCCACGAGCGACCGTCATCACGTACCCCACACCTCCCACGTCTACAGTGCACTTGATAACAAGAATTAAGATGCCAATCCAAATAATTGCCGCCTGAAACAAGTCAATGAAAACCACAGCCGTCAGACCCCCCAGCGTGGTGTATATAACAGCAGTCGATATAATGATACAAATTCCAACCCAAGCTGGCAGATCGATTACAGTTTTTGCAACAAGTACCAAACCCAACGTTCCAATAGCTATAACCATTACCATTTCCATTACAGAAAGTAGAACGAGGAACAAGCGTATTTTGTTACTATTGAATCTCTTCTCGAAGTATTCAAAAAGTCCGGTGACGTTAGTGGCCTTAATAACCGGCACCACATAAATCCCTGTGTAGAACACGCAGCAAATTAACGGTAGTATTACAAGGATAAACTGGAATCCATAGGCGTATATTTCCGCGGGCATTCCGATAATTTGAAATGATGATACCAGTGTCACTGCAAACGATATTCCCAGCGCAGTGCCACCAAGCTGACCGCCGCCAAATAAGTACTTATACAGGGTGTTGTTTTTACCTTTGAATATGACACAACCGATTCCAATAGCTAACGACAGCACTAAAGTTAGGCCAAACACTACGAAGTCGACAAAGACAGCCATCCCGATGAGAAGTGATTTCAGATTAAATCCATTAAGAACCGCGTCGGTTTTAACTTTATATATATATATAAATATATATATGATATAAATTTATAAAGATATCGATCCGTAATAAAACCTGTTTGTGTGGTTGAAATTTCAAGCTGATTATATTAAAACAATCATTTGATAACTGATTCCTTACAACTTTTACTGCTGTTTGTCACTTGACTACATGCTTATGGCTTCTATATAGGGATATGCTTTTTAGCATAGTACGAGTTAGAAAACTGATATATACCTTTTATGTGCGTATATTAGTAGAATAGCTATGTCTAACGTGACACATTATATCATTGATGTAAGGAATACGTTTCTTTTTTTTAAATTATTTTTTCATTTGGTTTTATTTACACAACCTATTAAAATGTATGGCCCGTTGCAATATTTTTTTATAAATTCATTTTGGGAAAACGCTCAGTTATGTCATTCATATACATTCATATGTAATATTATTTGTCTCAATTTCTAAAGGATATGTTTTCATTCATATGCCCATATTTGTTTAAACAATATTTGGCTTAAATTACTGGCATTTAAAATTGAACAGATTCTTCCCGTCGTCCTCTATGTTTTTTGTTTTCTTTTTGTTTGTTTGAATAAATTGTTTTTTTTCATTATCTTTATATATGATACACATGTATATAGAGAATACCATGTTAGTGTCTGATATTATCAACTTTATCAGGTGAGGCTTAGAAAAAATACCAGGACGGGGCTCTGACGAGTCCTTGTATTTTTTGTGCAGAACCTGATAAAATTGATAATATCAGACATTTATATGGTATTCTATTTATCATGTCAATAATTCTAGTTCGTTTTTTTAAATTCATTTTAAGTAAGGTTAAAAGTAGTTCCGTTCCGTCAAGGTCAAAATGTACAAGTATACATAACGACGCCATGAAGTATACATAATGACGTCATGTGGCTGATAAACTGGCAATGACTTGATAAACCCATGTTTATCAGGCAGGCTGTTTATTAACAGAAATAAATGCATTTACATGATAATATATATTTCACGGAACAAATGCACGATATTATTATACAATACATCATGACATTCACAGTTTTACAAGATGGTTAGGAATTAAAGCTGAAACGAATAATTTTAAGAAATACAGAAAAGTAGTATTGTCCATTTGTTTCCATTTCAATCCCCAAACATTTTCTTTTGTGAATGTTTAATGTCAGGTGTGAGTGTTGGCGTCTTCTGTGCAATGAAATATCTTTCTTTTTTTTAAAAAAAAAGAGAAAAAAAAGGAAGATACAATATGACATGGAAGGTAAAAAATCCATCTTACAGCCATTATCCACAGTGTATAAATTAACCTAATAACATTTTGTCAATTATTTAAAAAAACAAACTTGATGAATTACGGCAACATAAAAAAAAGAAAATGAATCTTGAAAATAATACACCAATAACGTCTATGTTCTTTAATTACGATCGAATTTGATTTTCTATCTTCTGTAGAGACAGTTTGTGCCGTACCCACGCGTCAAACCTAATTAAAGCTGCCAAGTGAGCATGATTTTAGAATGATTCCAATAAAAATGCATATGGTTTCATTGATATTGATAATACAATAGATAAATAACCAGTCAAAAGTTAGCTAACTTTTTAAGTGTTTGTATTTAAGTAAAATGTTGATGAAACAGAGGCCTTATATTCTTAAAAAAGAAGTTTTTAAATGTTATTTATCTATTCTGTACAAAATATCAATGAAACCATAATGCAGTTTTACTGGAACCAGGCTAAAATCATGATCACCTGGCTACTTTTCTTAGATTTAAATTTTAAAGTATTAAAGTATATGCACGTGAAGTCTGTTCTTTTTCTTTTGTTTATCATATCACAAATATGTAAGGACACATGCTCGTGCAGCATGAGCAAAGCGTGACCAAATGAAGATGGGCTGATACCGAACCGAACAGGTGATGTTAAAGGGTGTATTTCAGTTTACATATATATATATACTTGATGTTCTCGTATTATGGTTGCTACAACACTGAAGTATCAGGACGTTGATACAACTGTTATCGGATACATCAGTTACATTACCTGACACCTGGTCGATCATTCATGATAGATATCAATCGTACATACTCGGCTAATTCCGTCATCCTTTGGTATAAGATTAATTAGGATAATTGGCGAGTTGGTCCGAATGGATAGATATGTAATCTAAATGTTGAACGCCAAGTTAAACTGAAGGCATGCACCGATTCTAATTTTAGAGGAGTAGGTGCCGAGGATCGAATTAACAACCTACCGGCACACTGCGTATTAGCGTCGCGCACCACGAATACGTTTCTGAATTACACATTTTAAAATATAAAATGAGGTTAACCATCATGTTCAAGACATTTTAGTTAAGCTATACATTACAGTTAGTGTAATTGGGTAAAGGGACCCCCTAGTGATTCATTGACATGAAATCCAGTGGATCCATTGTGCTTTTGCGCATTAAGATTGTTTTACTGAGTTGGCTTGAACCATTAATTTCAGCGATGAGAAAAAATAATTTGTAATGTTTTTCTTCGATAGTGGAACATATTTTCTTTGATCGTTAATTCAGCCATGAATCCGATGAATTGTTCACTTCGTTATTGTTACAACTTTTTGTTATCCTTTATATTGTCTCTGTATATTTATAACAATTTCAAAGACTGGTCAATTTTAACGCTCTAATATACACATATACAGAGGAAATTACTGCATTAGTGGATGTTCAGTGTTTATACACGTTAAAATATATAATTATATACGTATGAACAACGCGCAGTGCTTTCTGTTTTAAAATTATTTAGTGTTTAATACTTTAGTTACAAACCGTTTTCTTTGTTTCACTTTACGTACATTTCAATTAAGCTCCATTTCTATGTTAGCTAAGTGAGTTTGTGAAACGCTCTCGAGCCCGTGTCCCAGATAGAAACAGTAGCTGATGTTGTTTTAAGGGGTCACCGGGTCGAGTCTGGGATGGAGGTCCAGATATATGGAAAGAGCAGCAAGAATCCAATCCACCGCTACACTCCATACCACCTCACGTGCGACTATGACATAGACTGTGTTAAACATCTTTGTTCAAAGCGTTTTGCCGGGCCCTATTAGCTCAATCAGCTCAATCGTTAGCTCGTCCATCTTTAAATCCAGGGGTCGTGTGTTGTAATCGCCGCTCGGCCACAATCTCCGTGATGTTTGATATACGACATTGCGTCTCATTATCATTCTTCTTTCACCGATGATTTAAGCGGGAAAATTATCAGTTACTTGAAATATGAGGTGTGCTCGAGTACTGGTTAACCTTCCAGGATCCCAGGAAACAGTAGTTAGGTTAACTGGTCGTCTGTTAGCCCTCGATTGCATAAAAATGACGCTCAATATTCAACAATCAACCAAAGCGTGTTATTGTTTGCAGCCACTAAGATTTTTTTTTAAATCAATAGTTAGATGAGTACCTTTAAAATATTCGTCTTCTTACATACTCAATGTGCATTCGGTAAAAGAGGCCCGACTATTAGCTTACATGAAAATATTAACAATTAAAAAGACAGTGTAACATATTTTTTTAAATACTGATAGGAAACAAAGCACATAAACAGAAAATCTTATGTGAAAATACATGTAAATACAACATCAATAATTGGACTTCTATTTAAAATATGAAAACATGTTTTGGCACTTAAAAGAGAAAGGTTTCTGGTTAATTTACGGCCTACTGAAAGTAAATATCTATAAATGTTGTATCACGGAAAGTGCAACCGTATACACGTATCTCATATCCAGTGGCAGTCCAGCAATTGAAACAATGCCTATTACAAATTTTGGTGAAATGCCATTATCTGGCGATCCCAATACGTTGTGGAGCCGTGTCACCTCTAAACGTGACCCGTGCTCCAATGAAACGACTTTGCAGTAGTGTTCAACATAATCAATCGTGAAACATCGGGTACTTCCGTATCCTCCGTAGTATAGCTCTAGAATACACCAACGCCATCGCCTGTGTTACAAGTCTGTGTTCATTCGCGTGAAAGTAACAAATTATGTGTCCGTCATTAAGTTGAATATATGGCGTTATTATATCGATTATTTTATTTATACACTCGACAAGGGTCGTGTTTATATGGAAATTTAAAATATCAGTCTTGATTAACCAACGTTTATATTTTCAACCTACATGTATATAAACAGATGGCATAAAGCGGGGCGCAATTTTATTTTATCATGTGACTGAAAGTAGTTCCAAAATGGCGCCTTATTATGTCAGTAGTCTATTGCGTAGTATAAATCCCGAGGTGATCAGATTGCAACATAATAAATCCTCAAATCTGATCACCTCGGCCTTTATGATAAGCAATAGAGTGTATTATACGAAGGATACGGAAATACACCATGTTTCACAACTGAATAAATACGCCGTTTCCGTTGTGAGGGTTGTCACGATTAACATTCATTCGGGCCACCTCGCCGATTATTATAATTGAGTCTAATACCGATGAATGGCAGAATTGGCCGAGTATGTACGATTTGATTAACATTAAGGCTCCAACTTTCAACATAATCACTTACTTTTTAAACATAATTACATTTAGAATAAAAATATCTATCACAGTTTTATTGATTCCGTTTACTACAAACTCAGTAATTCCACATATTTAACACCTACAGCTGCTTCGATTTTTCATATTAAACTCAATTGAACTATTTGGGAACATACGAAATAGATAAAAAAAATCTTCGATTGGGCCTCTCGTTGAATTGGAATGTAAAATGCACGAGGTGCACACTTAGAGCCAACTTATTGTATATAAAAGCGAGTGGCGACTCGGTATTTTATATTCCAGTTATAGTTATTTGTGTCCTGCAGATCGTTATAATGAAGGTCGTCATTCTGCTTCTGGTTGTGCTCGCACTTTGCCAAGGTAAGTCTTTGTTTAATCCATATTTCGAATTACAATTTAGCGTATAAAAGACTACAATGCTGAATAACTACAGCTAGCGAAAATTCATTAAATTATGAATGACTAATACCCGATAATGATTTTGATGGGAGTTTTTGAATGTAGATAATGTGGTCAGGTTTTCATTATCTCGACCCATATAAAAATGTTCAACTTGGCGTTAATTTTTTGTAATATGTATTTTTTGGAAAAACTGTCGCCCGTTTGAAGTACATTTTCTTGGTTCGAACTTTGAAACCGTGCCAAAGGAGTTCATCCCATAAAATATGATTGTTGTCTCGAACTTTAACGAGAATCATAAATTCTCAAAATATGTCGCCATCAACATAAAAAACTTATTTATATCAAGTCGAACCATGTGCTGTCTTTGTTGATTATAGACAGTGTAGATATGTATCAAACACTTTTGTTCGTTTTTACACTATTTCTCAACAAGTTTTTTTTAAATATGATTTACTTAGAAATACTGATTAAAGTTTTTTGTGCAACTACCATGATGTTCATATCTCAAAAATAACTTTATGTATTTGATCGAAACTTCACACAATACTTCCTACAATATTTCTTGGTCATTAAAACCTACTACATTAACCAAGTTAGATAACTATTGCATGAATATAATATTTTAATTTTTTCTCTCCCATGTGTGTATTAACGGTCAAAGCGGACACGGCGAGACATAATCATTCCGCGGAATTCTTGTTTTGTTTATATAATACATTTTTCATATAAAATAAACCGCATAATCAAAACATGGGCTTGCACAGAAGAATAAGACACTTGCTTTGCCTGACAAGTGTTGATGAAATTGCACACGATGGATTAGTTATTTGAAAAATGAATCCTTCATAATTCACAGGCAGTTTGATTTCTTGTACATAAAGTGGAAGTTTTGCGTAATCTCAATTTAGCTGCAGTATACACATTTTGTAATCGAAAGTACTTAAACAAATGTAAACACAACAGTTTCAAATCTCATTGATCTTGGAAATTTTAGATCCTAGATATTTTCCGATTATAAAATTGATGTTAACGAGACTTGCATAAAAGGACGTGGAATGGATATTTGGAATATCGTTTAGGTCAAAGGTTAAATGTATTGTGTTGAAGGAGCAATTAAGACTGAATGCAAGATTTGCAAAATATGAAAACATCATGTCGGTGTAAAATATCGAATTACGGTATCCTAGATTGTAAAGCCTTTGTAATGTTTTAAAAGTATTCATTATAAAACGATATCTTTAATTTAAACCTATTGTATTGCCAATATATTGCCATATTGACATGTTTACATGTTACACGTAAACAAGAAACGTTGAAATGAATGAGGCAAAAGGGGCTGACCATACGATAGTTTTAAAAATATTGTAACGGATAATTAGATATTCAAAATGTGTTAATTCAGCATTTTTCTACACAGGTTCTCCCAATAACAGAAAATCCGAATGAAAGCGACTTGTCACCATTAGTGAAACTTTTGAAGAAAGCCCTTGAACAGGAGAAACGGGATGGAAATGTTCCGGTTGTGGAAGTAGAAACCAATGAACATAGTGGTATGGGCTCGTCAGAGTTTGATTCTGAACCGGAAGGGTCTGATTATTCTGGCTCGGGTTATCCTGGTTCCGGTTCAGGGCAACCTGGTTCTGGTCCCGGCTCTGATTACCCTGGTTCCGGTTCTGGTCCCGGCTCTGATTACCCTGGTTCCGGTTCTGGTTACCCTGATTCTGGCTCTTATACTGAATATCCAGGTTACCCTGGTTCCGGTTCCGGCTCCGAATTTCCTGGCTCGGGTTACCCTGGTTCAGGTTCAAATCATTCTGGTTCCGGCTCTGATTACCCTGGATACCCAGGTTACCCTGGTTCTGGTTCTGGCTCTGATTACCCTGGATACCCAGGTTACCCTGGTTCTGGTTCTGGCTCTGATTACCCTGGATACCCAAATTATCCACCAATGGAGATGGCGAGTTTAGAAGACATGAAGGACCTTTACATGTTTCCTGGAAGTTATGACATGATCCATGTGCTACAGCAATGGCAAAGCGGTCAAAGAAGAGTTGATAGACTGTCAGGTATACATTTTTTATTTTATAAACTTTATATACTTAAATGTAACTATCCTTGTATAGTCGTGTATCTCAACTTGGCATGAACATATAAGCATTAGCAATACCCACTGTAACTGCTATAAATGATTAATATATTGTACAAATAAAACATCTCCACGTCCTTTGGGTACTACAAAAGTGTCGCCGACTATTCATAGAATAAGGGGCACTATTGTATTGGCCCCGGAGTTGGCGTCGACGTTGGTTTTTCAGGTTGAAGTTTTTAATGAGGTAAGATATATATATGCAACCACTCTTAGATATGAATGAAACTTCACATGTACGTTCAACATCATCATAGTATTAATTAATTATTTTGCTAATTTATTTTTAACAAACAAGCAATAGTTGTAGCTTAATTTTACCACCCCTGAGTTTTAATTGTCTGCCATTTGGTACTTCTTGAAAAAGCTGTTTTAGAACAGCATCGAAATAGTCGAGCGCACTGTCCCTCCGACAGCTCTTGTTTGTGTTTATTTTTTTTATAAGATCTTGTCCATGTCTGTTTCTTGTTTCAGATTATTTTCGTGTACCTTCCTTTGACGACCTTGACACTAAGATCACGCAGTACTTAGAGCTTACGGATGACTCGTCAGACTTGTCGCTACTTTATACCAGAATGATAGTGAGACGTGTGATATATAGCCGCTTCATGTGCCCGTCTTCAGTTCTGGACCGGTTGGCAACAAGTAAGTCAAGAGTTATAATGAGCGTTGTAACAGTTTCTACCTTAAAACCTGTGGTGGTTGATATATCTATATATGTAGAACAAGCTTCGGACCCGCATAGGCCTACCTCAGTCCGTCTGACTATCACCCCAGGGTCGTCTCCGTAATGATTGTTATACGACTTTGTGTATCCTTACCGTTGATTCAAATGAGAAAGTTATCAGCTACTTGTGGAGATGGGTTTGCTAGAGTAGTGGTTAACCTTTCCGGATAAATAAATTACTTTTTATAGCATAAATAAATTACTACCTCGAGGGCATAAAATGACGCAAAATATTCAATCAATCAATCAATCAGTCAATCAATCAATCAATCGATATCTACATTTAATTATTGGTTTCTAAGATATTCAACCGTTATAAACCCGCTTTGTGTGGAGACGACCACCGGAATAGCTTATGATTTCCTTTCTCATAATTTCAGAATGGATGTCGGCGCAGCTCGATGTACTCTTTGAACACGAACGCCAGTCTATGTACCAATTCTTCTTAACGCAGATACCCTATCTAATCAACATGCCAGTGTCAAAGATGCCAGAGTATATTGTTTCACAGATGGCTTCAGGGGCTGTTGTAAATTTACATTCATCCCTCTTCAACGATTCAATGAATTATATACTAGGATCTGAGTTCAGAGGTAAGAACGAATATATCGATTTGGTTTCCAGGGTCCCCATTTTCCTTAGACAAGCTGGCGATCTCTCTTGGTAAACACTTCATTGTATTTACTTGATGAACAACGTCACGTGGTCAGTGGGCGGAGCAATAATCGTTATCGCGTAAGGTCAATTGTCGACGAACATATTTAAAAATGACTGAAAGTAACTCGATATTAGATTGCTCTGTACTGTTTAAAAATGCTTAAACTGTCTAAAAATGAAAAAGAAATCCTCATTTAGAACCACACAAACATCGTTTTAAAATGTGCTTCAAAAAAATTAGTGGATTATCATTGATCGTAGGGATATAATTATTTTAGTCGGTAAAAATACATGGGGGAATCTCATGGAATATATTTAAATCCGAATGTGTGCATTGATAAGGCAGTGATAGTGAAGACGCATTCTGAAATTGAATTTGGGTTTGTAACAAACGGAAACGGTGATTAAATAAAATATACCAACTTTCAATCTGGTGAAATCCGTCATCCTAAATCCTTCTTATTTCAATGTAAAGGGAGGCAATTTACCGACTCTTCGCTTTCAAGAGGGAATGCACGTACAATGATGACATGTTATAAGAGTTTTACATTCTGTGGTATAACCTCATCGTTTACACACGTTTCAGTTGTTTAAATAGACAAATAGTGCTCTTATATTAAACAAATGCTGTTTTACATAAAGGAAATTAGTTAAATTTATAAAAAAATATCGGAATTCTTATTCCAACTTGTATGAGAAAAACCGGCTAAACTTTTGAATCTCTGTATACATAACATTGCAGACGTTGCCGCTATGTCCCACAGTCTATATGATGCACTGGTACCGTTCCTTGAAAGCAGAAGAGGCGATAACCCTTCTCCCATGTACAACACTTTGACCGATTTAGTTTCGGAGCAAATACATATGAATGATGTCGGGTGTAGGAGAATCGAGGAATGGACATGGACTCATATGAACACGCTGAGATTTTTCAAAGACCGGTAAATTTTCACATTTCTCTTTGATCTTGGTCGGAATTGTTGTCTATGGTATTTAATTAAATTCAGAAATATGTAGTGTGTCTAGTACTTATGTTGAGACGAGCCGACAACTGTTTTTTCTTTAAAATGTTCAGTAAATGCTCCTTTTACGGTGTTTTATTATAATATTACAAAACACACACTTGATTTGATTAAAAATATAGAATTTCTATCATTTCATAATAATTCCCCTGAATTATGCAATGTTTTTTTTGTTTTCGCAGATTTAAAGATGTCGAATACCACGCTGTTTGCGAGGCGGTTAAGGATTACGTCCGGGAGCAACTCTTTCATTTCATTGGGGAAATCACTATTTCATTCGCAGGAGACCCAATAGCCTTGGTAAATATGGCCGTACTGGATGAGATATGTGGGGCAGTCAAATGTTACGTTACCGAGGTTGTCAAAAGAATGATTTCTCTAGAGTCTGTTCTAGCAACTGGAGATGTAGCCCAAATAGGAAAGCACATGGATTCCTTTGTTGGTAAGCATCGATGCTTTATTTTGATAGTTTGGAAACTTTAAATGTTGCACGTAAATATGTATTTAATAAGGTCCCAATTGTTCAAAAGCTCATTTAGCTTAAAGCGTGGTTAAGATGTAATGTTTTATTTTACAATAAATAAATGCATGATAATGTACTACATTCAGAGTTATGTAAATGCAATACATGTAGAAAAAGCAACACCGGGTTCGGTCAGTGGGGACTGAACTTTATTCCGTAACATCTCGAGCAAACAACCAATAACATCAATAGACAGCCCTGACTGTAGGCTATGCAGATAAATAGATACGTGCTACAAACTAGTATGTTGCGTTTTCATTTGTATCGGATCATCTTGTTAAGGGGACACACTAACGCAATGAACAACCTATTGAGACATTCGAATATTCGAATAATATCACTGTTCACGTATACACATAATTAAAGTAGCATTCTAGAGCATATTGCGTATTAGTTTGTCGTACATCCAGCCTCAATTGTTAACAACATGACATATTACACTTGGCAGATATCAATGATGTAGGTGTTCTGCATCAAGCATTGGAGCTTCTAGACAAGGGTATGGCAATACCGGATGTCTTCTAGAGACTATAGTGACGCGAAGTCAAGAAGTAGGTATATTGTGGTACGAATTTGAACTTGAGTTCTAGTTTCTGTTACATTACTGTTATTAATTTTTTAGGTCAATTTGGTTAAAATTATTTTTCTTTATTCCTTGCATGCCCCATTTTTTAACAAAATTAAGTTCTTTTAAATATAGAAATGATACGTTTTTACCGTAACATAGTTTTCTTAATATATGAAACATTCGTATCTTGCAAGATGTATTGACCTTCAAGAACAATATGAAATCGGATAAATAAAAAATTCACCACATCAAACATATATTTTTTTCAGCACTGACTGACATGCGTAGATGATAAAGAAGCTCAAAGAGGGCGGTTCTTCAAGAATTTACAAATTAATGCTTTGTTGAGTTAAATTGTATTTGTTTTTTGAATAATAAAATTAATGATACTATAAAACAGCAAATTTATTGTATTTTATGTCCTTACCATTTTTCTCTGATTTTAATGAGTATTCTACATCACTTTGTGTATTTTGTAGATGCAAGTTGATACTATATATACATGTATATGTAGATATAACGTATCCATGAGCTATAGTTCTGTTTCCATCCAACCAAAACGGTAATGCATACACTAGCTGTTTGCACTGAAACGAAATGATTACTCATAAATTAGCTACACATATACTCAAGCCGGTGAATATTGTGTTAACATTTAGCTAAATCTGGCTGAACGGGTTATCAGTAGCGTGTGTGGCCGCCGCGTGCGATGATGACTGCTGGACAGCGACGTCGCATTGAGAGCACACGCTTGTTTATGTCGGCCTGTGGGATATTATAATTCAGATATTTATTGACCATAAATTCTATCCATCAAAATAAAATTTAATATATCAGTTTTTGAAATTCATGTGTAAGCTCGCCGGAAAAGACTGTTGGCCTTGAGTATAGTTGTATTGAAAAGAAATGGTAACTCGTAAATGAGCTACACGTATTTACACGGAATAGAAATGGAAATGCATGATTGAGCTACACGTTTTTGCATTGGAATGAATCGAGGGTTATTAAAATAATATTAAACCAATATTTTATGTACAAGCTCGCACGAAACACACATCCAAAAATACTTATAATTATGCATCTCGATTTTTTATTGAAATAATATCCTAATACGCAGTGTATTAGAGACTTAAAAGCTTTAAAGCTAAAGTAAGTGTTTTTCATACGCTCCAGATGCGCATTACATGAATGTTGATCCAGGTATTTTTATTCAATTTTCTGCATAAAGAGCAGGAATCTACATTAATTTACGATCTGTTAAAGTGTGAATTGCTTAAACAAGTCTGTCCTGTGTTTCACTCTTTATTAAAAGTCACTTGGCTTTTAAGCGTTTTTAAGTTGGCCATATCCAGGAACCCTTTGCCGTCCATGTTTGTGTAGTCCTCGCATTCCAATATAGCACTGTTTGGTACCTGGAATATAAATGTGGATGATCACATATGTACGCCTATTTTCACATTCTAATCCGAAGTACAAGTGTAAAGCCGATTGGCTAATATCGCCGTTAGTGTAAACAATATAAACATAGCTACACAAGAACCGTAACAGCATAGCTTCTTCCAGTAAATATACTAAATTTGTATTTGTGGTTGGAATGAAATTGATAAAAAAAACAAGATTTTACCGATTAAATTCCATTGCCTCACTAGATTTGATACACTACCCATACTAGCGTTTTTAAAGTATATATTTTTATATATTAGATGACGTTTGCTGAAAGTCCAGATTTAAATTGTAACACATACGCATTTACATAACCATTTATTAATATATTCAATAAAGCTTATATATGCATTATATACAAGATATATTTATCGAATGCACAAACAAGACGATACTTCAAGGTTATTCATGAAATGAATTTAGAACTGAAGCCATTGATGTACATATCATTTCGCGAACATCCGTACAAACGATATTAATTAGATTTCGGGGAGGTCTATTTCAGTTATGTTAGTTGTTATTGGTATGATATGAAAGAAATACCAATCGTTAAAAAGTTATTTCAGTAAAGCTGTTTGTTCAGTTATGGTACGAATCACGCTGTTCACTGACAGTTATTGTTATTTACCGTCTGCAGCGGTGTGTATCTGGGATGGTGGCTGTCAATGACAGGATTGTTAGACGCCTTGTTGTAGGCTGGCAGGAACGCAAGTCTTCTGCTATCGCTAGTGTTCATGTCACTTGTGTGTAGTAGGTTGCAATGAAAGAAAAGAGCGTCACCTGAAATGTAATATTCGGAACAATATGCACAACTTATTTTAGAGGAAGGAAGAAAGTTCTGTGCAACTTTTAAAAAAATCGGGGGTATATGTGTCCTTTCTATCATGTGCAGTTCTATATAGGTTTTATTTTTAAAGTGAGGAAGACAGTTCTGTGCAATATTTCAAATCTACTGTAAAGTCGAATCTTTCTATCGTCTACGGTTCTCTATTTAACCATTTAAAATGGAAGATGAGAATGAGAGAATTCTGTGCAACAATTATTATTTTCTATCGTGTGCAGATCTATATTTAATTATTTTAAAGGGAGGAAAAGAAATTCGGCAAAATCACTCTTTCCTATCGTCAACGATTATCTGTTTAATTGAAATGGAAGAAGCGAACGAGAATTCTGTACAAAAGTGATATTTCCTATCGCATACGGTTCTGTATTTACAATTTTATCTCCCCTTTCTCAATAATTTCATTTACTTACCGGGTTGCATTTCAACATATCGAAGTGGGCATGCCTTCATAAGAAAGTCTACCCGTTCCAAATCTGCGCCCTGTTCCCCTCCTGACATTCCGTGTTCGATACGTCCTGCTTTATGGGAGCCATCTAAAACCTGAAATATTAAAAAAATATCGATCATTTCATATTTTTATTCCTGTTAAACTTTAAAAAAATATATAAAAAAAACTATCATATTTTCATAATTATGTATGTAATGCTTAATGACAATCGATCATAATGTTCAAACCTTGATGAAATGAACATTGCAGTTTTAAAATTAAAAAAAAACATCTTAAGGAGAATATAATGTCACAGCCATCTTAGGAAAAAACAAGACTAGAAAGCTTTTTTTTTCATATAAAAATATCAATTTAAATGCACCATTTTCTTTTGTACATGACATGATCCATTTCATATTATAATAAAATTTAGCATGTGTTAAACATAGAATTAAAATTGTTCCCAACTGCTTTATACACCGGTACCGGTTACAATCTATACGTCCCTATTTATACTATATGTCCCTATATACTATATGTCCATATATACTAAAACATTGTGACCGATGCATGTGGCCTTATACTGTTATGACCTTTTATGATCCCATGAAAGATTGGTTAAGTAAACTGATCGTCTGTTAGCCCTCGATGGCATAAAAATGAGGCTAAATATTCAAACAAAGAAACAAACCTGTAGGCACCCATTTCCCTTGTTGACCGGATCTATAGCGATGAATACCGTCATCATGTCCGGAAAAAGGCATCCATTGTTGTACCAATATCTTATTTAAAAGGATAGATTTAAACAAACTCAACAATTAGTAGTAAGCGTCAGACGAAACACTTCTTAATGGCTCTAGTGATATGTTTAGAAAGCAAATAAGTTCCAAGACCACAGGAACATAGAGATGAGTACACATGATATATAACTGCTGATCCCAGATTTAATTAGTTTTTGCCAATGGCTTATTATCCACCCAGAATTAAACACTTGCCAACAATCAATACAAGATTTTTTTTCTTTTGTGCACAACGTAACAAAAACGTGATTGGTGGTAGAGTACTTTGACTGAAGCCGGCTTTGTCTTCTGAGTAAATATCATATTCTTTGAGAACAACATTTCATGTTATTAAGCACTGGCGTTAGTTATATACCTAGACAACTAAGTATTGTTATCGGGCGAAGACTTTTCGAATTGGCATGCATGAAAGCGACACTTCCGTGACATCATTAGCCGTGTTAGGCGTAATACATAGCCCCATTTTTAAAGGACATCATTATGGTGTTGACATAATATCTTTTTTACGTTGTACTTAAATATCCAGATATGACACTTGTAATAGTTTCAAAACTTATTTATCATCCATATTTGAACAGGTATTATAATTCCATATATTTTAGACTTCACTTCAAGAAAATTATAGAACGCTGCAAATGGACGTTATAACTTATTTACTTATTTATTTATCGAAAGAACAAACATTTACTTTAATATGTATTTTAGTCATTTGGAGACAGTATACATAGGAACTAAGTAAACATTGGCTATACCCATAGTCCTGATGCCAAGCCCGCCTCCCTCCAGTTTTGGGATCCTTAATGACTAGTTTGGAATGGTAGTGATATACCTCCCCTCCCAGCAACTGCAAATAGTAGTTACATTTAGTTTACATATTGCTATGATATTAACACATAAAAAAGGTCAATAAAGAATAAAAACAACATTGAAACAATTTCCCGTCGCAATAATAAAGAAAACTATAATCGATTCAAAGTTAGTCGTTTATTTTGCAAGTTCATCATTGCACGGTTTTAGTAAAGCGGGTATTATGCAACCAATTCATATTTGAGTACCTTTACCTGTCTTACCTTTGTAGGATAATAATATGCTTACAACTGTTCTCAAGCAAACAATAAGTATTGTGCATATTGTGAATATTCCGTGCTTATTCGTAAATTAGTTTTTGGTGTGCTTTCATTAAGGTATGGTGTATTTGCGATGTCATCTCGCGCTGTTTTCTTTTCAATGTCACACTTCTTCTGTCCATACACAATTTTCATCCCTAAATGTCCTTCAAATATGCTAATAGCATGTCACATCGTTGCATATAATACACATGTACATGCATTTTACGATGCCAATTATGATACTGATAGTAATGGTAACAATTTAATTCGTTTGTTACCAAAGAATTGGTGCCAAATTGAACTAACGCAGTTGATTAGTCATTTAATCAATATAATAAATATTTAAAACGAACTTTATGAATGTTCCCTACTATCTGTTCAACTGGACCCATCTATTTTATGTCAGCATATGTAATGCTTATTATGAAATGGGTTCGAAGGTCGATTGTCGTGAATAACTTTATCTGTGTATAATTGAGACCCTAACCCTAACCCAACCAACATAACAAGATAGGAGACGCGCTTTGAAAACCTCTCATTAAACTAGACAAACAATCGTGGGAGAATCATTTCTATATAGGGTATGTAGACATAACTTGAATTAATATAATCGTTTTAAAACTATTATTAACGTATTTCTAATATTCCAAATTAAAATAACATGGCGCTCATGAGTATAGGAACGACCCTAGCACTCCTTTACATAGCAATGATGTACAACTACGCTGATTGGTCAATTCCTTCAGCGGAAGGTGAACTACATGACACTCTGGTAAACACATTAGAATGCTTAATCGCAGAGTAGACAGAGAATTTCTTGCTTCTATATCGGGGTATACCTGACCTGAACGGGGAATGTCAGGTACTGGGAGGACTGTTATCTATCCAATGGCTATAGATATATTGGGGATGTGGGTAGGTAGTCGGGCGTTATCTAAAATTAATACACTTGACATTATGTGTGACACATTCCATAGGCGAACAAAAGGATTGTGTTGTATTTTAGTCTATCCCAGAACCTGATATGTCCCGAATCAGGTACATTAACCACCAATAAAAAAACAAGGAATTCTATGTCTGTCCCTCAAGTTATATCAGTTGAACGCTAAACTGTGACGTAATTAAACTTTCAGCTGACCAATCAACGTGCTCAAAAGTGGCTTTCCCAACATTGCTATTTAACGGACCCAATCAGGAGAGCTAATACAGACTAATACATAACACACCAATTTTAGGTTACAGCAAATCTAAACATAACCTTGGCACATGTTCCGACAACTTTTTCACTTCTCGCAACCATACCGGCTACATCATCTCCGGGGAAATTCCAAGTAATCTGAACACTGCGGTTACCTTCTTTGTCACAAACCTGAAATGAAAAAAGTAGTTTTATTAAAAAAAGCAAATGTATACTAGTGAATGAGTGGCTAATGCAAAGTCACCTGATTTATTTGGTTTAAACATATTTTATTGCCAATATATACATTTATATAGCAAATGGGTTGGGCCACAAGTTCTTTCAACTTAGATTCGACTCTTCCCTTATAATTTTACAAACACAATTCAATTGACAATGGCTATGTACTAAACTAAAGTTAAGGTTGTCACTATGCATTTAGCTGTTTAAATAAACAGAAGAAAATTAGAAGTGGAAAGAATATAATAAAAAGAAACAACATGTGTAAGAAGAAAGAATGAGCGATAGTAATATAGATTAGCAGAAAGATAAGATATAAGATAGATTTTTGTCTGTTAAGTCAGGTACTTAGATTTAAAAGCTATTTAAGATACATTTGTTTTAAATATAACTGGCAAAATAATATATTTCTTGTGTGACAATGAGCTGTCATTTTAAGACTCTTTGAAACGACTTGTTGTTTTATTATATTCGTGAACCGCTGTGAAAACAACAATGTTTTCATCAACAGAAAGTGCAGTCTTTCCAAATAAAAGAAGCTCTGCATTTAATGTATGAAAATTTCTAGTCGAGTCAAATAAGACGATTCTCTGGTTCCTAAAAAGATTGCATCTAAAAAGGTAATGATCAGCATCTTCTATAGAATTTGAACAGGTACAATGAGGGTCATCGCGTAGGTGATTAAGGTAAAGGTCATTGTTCAAGTTGCTACATTTGGTTCGCAATCTTGCATGCATAGCAGCTATATATCTGTGACCATCACTATAGTAAGAGGGTGGATTAACTACTTCTGGAAGATAGGCCTTTAATCTAGATTTAAAAGTCGATACTGTAGCGGTATCTCTGAGCTCGTTTGGTAAAGAGTTCCAAACTGAAATAGATGAGGGTATACATGATTTGCGGCTTAGTTCAGTCTGAGTAATAGGAATGTTTATATCATTATTATTTCTCAAGGAATATGGTAAGAGTCACCTTTAAGCCTTAATATATTAAACTGAAAGTAAGAAATTCATTGTTTGTTTAATTATTTTATTGGCAATGTGTTTCGAACATGATACTTGCAAAGTAAATCATTGGGCAGTTTAGGCGGAAAGTAGGTGATGAATAATACATTAAAAATTGTCGATGAATGTATGGACGAAAATATCTTACTGAATATATACGTCCAATAGCCGACTTTATAGCAGTACGGAGATCACATTTGAAATGTAATAAAAAACAAAAACAATTGCAATCTGAAGATCGTATCTTCGGGCAAATACACTTGTAAACGTAAACAGGTAACAAAGCAATAGAAACGGTTTTTTTGTTGTTGTTGATAATTTAGTTTTACTGATTTAAACGATAAATCCACCTGGTATAACATCACAATAAACTCTCTCGGTTATTAGGTTCCGATGATGATATTTATCACAGGTTTCCATGGTTATTAGGTTATGATGAGGATGTTTATCAGAGGTTCCTATGATTATAAGGTTCCGACGAGGATATTTATCAGGGGGTTCATGGTTACTTGGTTCCGGTGAGGATATTTATCAGGGGGTTTCAGGGTGATTAGGTTCCGATGAGGATATTTTTCAGGGGTTTCCATGGTTATTAGGTTGCAATGAGGACATTTATAAGGGGGTTTGGTGGTTATTAGGTTCCGATGAGGATATTTATCAGGCGGTTTCATAGTTATAAGGTTGCGATAAGGATATCTATCGGGAGGTTTCATGGTTATTTTGAAGTTATTTATCAGGGGGGTTTCGTGGTTATTAAGTTGCTATGACGATATCTATGAGGGGGTTTCACGGTTATAAGCTTCAGATAAGGATATGTATAAGGGGATTTCATGGTTATTAGGTTCCGATGAGGATATTTATCAGGGGTTTCATGGTTATTAGGTTACGATTAGGATATTTATCAGAGGGTTTCATGGTTATTAGGTTACGATGAGGATATTTATCAGAGGGTTTCATAGTTATTAGGTTACGATAAGGATATTTATCAGGGGGTTTCATGGTTATTAGGTTCCGACAAGGATATTTGTCAGGGGGTTTCATGGATTAGGTTACGATAAGGATATTTATCAGGGAGTTTCATGGTTATTAGGTTCCGACAAGGATATTTATCAGGGGTTTCATGGTTATTAGGTTACGATGAGGATATTCATCAGGGGGTTTCATGGTTATTAGGTTATGATGAGGATATTTATCAGGGGGTTTCATGCTTATTAGGTTACGATGAGGACATTTATCAGGGGGGTTCATGGTTATTAGGTTCCGATAAGGATGTTTATCAGGGCGTTTCGTGGTTATTAGGTTGCGATGACGATATTTATCAGAGGTTTCTATGCTTATTAGGTTATGATGAGGATATTCATTAAAGGTTTCCATGGTTACTAGGTTCCGATGAGGATATTTATTGGAGGTTTCATGGTGATTACTTTGCGATGAGGATATTTATCAGAGGTTCCCATGCGTATTACCTTACGATGAGTATATTTATCAGAGGTTTCCATGGTTTGTAGGTAATGATACGGATATTCATCAGAGATTGCCATGGTTATCAAGTTACGATGAGAATATTCATCAGAGGTTTCCGTGGGCATTAGGTTTCGATGATGATATTTACCAGACGTATTCGTACTACTCT
Organism: Panopea generosa; assembly: GCA_029582155.1. Lineage (NCBI taxonomy): Eukaryota > Metazoa > Mollusca > Bivalvia > Adapedonta > Hiatellidae > Panopea > Panopea generosa. Next base: position 59,617,474 of record CM055908.1, on the reverse strand, counting down.
AAATTGTACTTTTATCTCAAATCAAATACGTTTTTTTACTTTCTTCTGAGATGGACGTGATGCCATATTGTCACTTAATATCATACATTTTATAAGCGGGCACATTTTTTCACATACGAAGGGTGTGAAAAAATCACATTGGTTAAATTGCAGAAAACTTCCTTATCCGATATGCGAAAAGAAATGATATCACTAAAAACATAATAAAACATACATTACCATAAATTTATACTTTGAGTAGTCTTCACCTTCTTCTACATTTTTAGCAAATTTTGAACATTCCTCTGCATTTAATAGCCCCCTTAAATAAAACACGCGTTATAAAATATAACAATATTCGTTATTATACATTGATGATCTTACTATTAGTAAATTTATCAAAAATAATAATATTGCAAAAATAATAAGTATCGGCGATCAAAATATCAGTATTAGTAATATTTTAGCCGGGCCCGATTAGCTCAGTCGGTTACATGCCTGACTAGCAATCCAGGGGCCGTGAGTTCGAATCCCCCGCCCGGCAACAGTCTCCGTGATGATTGATATACGACATTGTGTCTCATTATCATTCGTCTCTCACCACTGATTCAAGTGGGAAAATTATCAGTTACTTGCGGAGATGGGGTGTTCTCGAGTACTGGTTAATCCCAGGAAACAGTGTTTAGGTTAACTGATCGTCTGTTAGCCGTCGGTGGCATAAAAATTACGCTAAATAGTCAATCAATCAATAGTAATATTCTGAAGCATAATTCTATGACTGAAGAAATAGTACGTAAATTTTCATAAAACATCATAGTCTAGTTGCACATACATTTACATAATTAGGTAAATACTTACAGATTTAAAGCACACAGAAATGTATTCTGATTCAACGCTTAGATAACGTTTAGAATACAACACACAGCATTTTAAGCATCTACTTGAGAAACTCAACTCGGTCAGATCAGCTTTCTTGTACGCTGATAAATTGCCCCCTTTCACAGTGCGTGTAAATCTCACACGACACCAGTTGGGTTTGAAGTAAAAAATGGTTATGCACGAAAGAACATTATGTACCGGTAAAGCGCGTTCATTGGTCATGATATATAATTTAGAATAATAACAGATTATGAATATATATAAACACGTATATGCATGTGGTACAGTTATGTCTAAAGATATATACACAGGGAACATTGACATATAATTGGTGTTATCGGAACTTTCCAGCAGGATTTGTATTGTGCATGTATGTTTTGTTGTATGTAAATGATGTGCAACACATGCGTGTATACAGATAAATAGGTCATACTGAACTTTACACATATACCTGACTATGATATATCCATGTTCAGAAAATGATTTATGCATCTCTGGCGTGACATCAAAGTTATCCGTTTGAAATGGAACCTCCATTTTGCTAATGCAACAAATAGTTGTCTTGTTCACGAATGATGAGTAAAACGTTCGTGTCTGTTACACTTGTGTGTGAATCGAGCGTGTGAACCGATGTATCAGTGTTGTTATCTGATAACACATGCACCATATTGTCGTTATCGTACCTGTCTCTCCGTTTGTCTATGTAAACAGGGTGATATGCGCTTTCGAAAGATATTTAGTTAGCTTGAGTGTAGCTTAAGTCGGATGATATAAAAAAAACACCGCGAACGGGTGGAGACGCTCGTCCTTTCGATGTACCATTAATGCACTTAATACCTGCCTTTAAAAATGCTATTTTTTATATTGAATATATGAACATGTATGTTTATCCCAGTTCTTATATATATATAAAATAGGAAATTAAATAGTATGTGCAAAATTAATAGATAAATAGAATTGACCAGGCAACCTCGCACCACTATCAAAATAACTAATTAAGAGGGCCAACGCCTGTGGGTTTTTTTTTAAAAAGGATGATGATTTGTTAAAAGAGTTATACACTTACTGAAATACAAAAGTAATAAAAAATAAATCAAAATAAATTCAAACCCAACTAAACAAAAAGCTATGGGATCAGAGATTGACCACAGAAACTAAGGTAATGCAAAAAAACAAGACGACAGGAAAGAGTTCATGAAGTTAAACCACTATATATATGTACGAGTTAATGGTTGATAAAAAAAGAACAAAATGAACTAAATAAAAACTTTCCCTGAGCCAAGTAAACAATGTTTCACACAACTATTTACTAGTCTATCCCAAAACCTGATTTCTTCTGAATCAGGTTTGTTTACCCCCAGCGAAAAAGCAGAGAACTATGTGCCTGTCCCACAATTCATAGCAACTGAACGCTTACTATACTTTGACGTCATTCATACTTCTAGTTGCAGCAACCGATCACTCAACATGCTTAAATGTTGCTTTCCCAACAATGCTGTTTAACGGACCCAATCGGAAAGCTGTGTCTGTACTACAGACTAACTATTTACTCATTTAAGCCCACTGGGTAGGTAAAGGTCAGCGAGATTTACTCTCAGATTCAATACTATTATAAAAGCACAAAATAAGTTTTAAAAAATCAAACCAGAGCTAAACAAAAAAAAAAAACCCAGCTAAACTATGGAAATGTATGTAACTTAGCTATATGCATGATTCGTTTAGCATATTGTTAAAGTGCTTATGATGTGAAGTAACAACAACACATTATGAAGTCTGCTAAAATATAGAGAAAATTAGGGCAAAACTTTAACCGGATGATAACGACGATGAAGACAACAACGATAACGACAAACCTGTGTAACTTAATCTGCATTGGACACCCTCACCTACATCTCCTTGTCGAAAATCATATATCTGCCGATGGCCAATAATATATACTTCTAAATGACCTTTTGATATGTAATTATGTATAGTTATAGTAGTCTAAAATTAGAAATATAAGTAAAGTCGTACTAAACTTACTGAATCACTGATGGATTTCGTAGAAATTCACATTCGGTTGGCAACATCAAAGTACTTGATGGCTATCTTGTCTATCAAGCGAGTGATATATTATCCGTACTTCGGGTACTGTTATATGTTTTAAAGTCATTTTGGAATTGTAACAACGCAATTGGTTTACTTGTTTCATTAATATTTGTTTAAAACAATCCAGGGGTCGTGAGTTCGAATCCCCCGCCCGGCAACAGTCTCCGTGATGATTGATATACGACATTGTGTCTCATTATCATTCGTCTCTCACCACTGATTCAAGTGGGAAAGTTATCAGTTACTTGCGGAGATGGGGTGTGCTCGAGTACTGGTTAATCCGAGGAAACAGTGGTTAGGTTAACTGATCGTCTGTTAGCCCTCGATGGCATAAAAATGACGCTAAATATGCAATCAATTGTTTAAAACAACATCTTAATCAGTAAGTACACATAGTATACATCACTCAACTACCAATTCATGAACTGGCACACAATTCAAAAAATTGGAATTTAGAAAATAAGCTCGTTAGTTTGTATGAATCTAGTTACCAAAAATACTACTGATTTACAAAAATCAAAGCATGAATGTTACTTGAAATACTCTTTGTTTGATTATGTTATTTTTGTTTGATTATGTTATTTCATTTATAGTTTCGTCACTGGCATACTGTAATTACTTCATATGAAAAAACGAATAATAATAATAATTTGAAAAACGACAGGTAACGCTACACGAACCTATACCTAGATATGAAAGAACTGGCGGTTACACAGAAGTTATTTCCCTTCTGCTGTTTGTTGAAATTCACCCACTAGTTCGAACGCTATTAGTATTCCGACGATTGACAGAACAGAATTGCAATATACATGCTGCTTCGTTTGTACATGGTACTGTATAACGAATGATACATATTATGACCACGCTGGGTGCCCAGAGGTAGTGTTTGGGGTTCCAAGAGGTAGTGTTTGGGGTCCCGAGAGGTAGTGTTTGGTGCCCAGAGGTAGTGTTGGGTGCCCTGAGGTAGTTTTGGGTGCCCAGAGGTAGTGTTGGGGGTTCCAAGAGGTAGTGTTTGGGGTCCCGAGAGGTAGTGTTGGGTCCCCAGAGGTAGTGTTGGGTGCCCAGAGGTAGTTTTGGGTGCCCAGAGGTAGTGTTGGGGGTCCCAAGAGGTAGTGTTTGGGGTCCCAAGAGGTAGTGTTGGGTGCCCGAGAGGTAGTGTTGGGTGCCCAGAGGTAGTTTTGGGTGATCAGAGGTAGTGTTGGGGGTTCCAAGAGGTAGTGTTTGGGGTCCCGAAAGGTAGTGTTGGGTGCCCAGAGGTAGTGTTGGGGGTTCCAAGAGGTAGTGTTTGGGGTCCCGAAAGGTAGTGTTGGGTGCCCAGAGGTAGTGTTGGGTGCCCAGAGGTAGTTTTGGGTGCACAGAGGTAGTGTTGGGCGTTCCAAGAGGTAGTGTTGGGAGTCCCCAGAGGTAGTGTTGGGTGCCCAGAGGTAGTGTTGGGGTCCCAACAGGTAATGTTTGGGTCCCTAGAGGTAGTGTTGGGGGTCCCCAGAGGTAGTTTTGGATGCCCAGAGGTAGTGTTGGGGGTCCCCAGAGGTAGTGTTTGGGGTCCCGAGAGGTAGTGTTGGGTGCCCAGAGGTAGTGTTGGGGTCCCAACAGGTAATGTTTGGGTCCCTAGAGGTAGTGTTGGGGGTCCCCAGAGGTAGTTTTGGATGCCCAGAGGTAGTGTTTGGGGTCCCGAGAGGTAGTGTTGGGTGCCCAGAGGTAGTGTTGGGGTCCCAACAGGTAATGTTTGGGTCCCTAGAGGTAGTGTTGGGGGTCCCCAGAGGTAGTTTTTGGTGCCCATAGGTAGTGTTTGGGGTCCCCAGAGGAAGTGTTTAGGGTCCCCAAAGGTAGTGTTGTGGGTCCCCAGATGTAGTGTTGGGGGTCCCCAGAGGTAATGTTGGGGGTCCCCAGAGGTTGTGTTAAGGTTCCCAGAGATAGTATTGGGAGTCCCCAGAGGTAGTGTTGGGGGTCCCCAGAGGTAGTGTTGGGGGTTCCAAGAGGTAGTGTTGGGGGTCCCCAGAGGTAGTAATATTGGGATCCCCAGAGGTAATGTTGGGGGTCCCCAGAGGTAGTGTTAGGGTCCCCAGAGGTAGTGTTGGGGTTCCCAGAAGTATTTATGGGGTCCTCAGAGGTAGTGTTGGGGTTCCCAGAAGTAGTGTTGTGGTCCCCAGAGGTAGTGTTGGGGGTCCCCAGAGGTAGTGTTGGGGGTCCCCAGAGGTAGTGTTGGGGGTTCCAAGAGGTATTGTTGTATGCCTAGAGGTAGTGTTGGGGTCCCCAGAGGTAGTGTTGGGGGTCTCAAGAGGTAGTGTTGGGTTTCCCCAGAGGTAGTGTTGGGGGTCCCCAGAGGTAATGCTGTCTACGGCACTGTCGTTTAATGACAACTTACCTCGCATCGCTAAGATCGTGACTTCGCGCCAAGCTCGGTCCAAAAAACGTTATGTGAGAAAGTTTATCAGCTTGAGGAAAGATGCTGCAGATCCACTTTTATCAGTGGAGATAAATATACATGTAACCGAATGACTCCCAGCCCTTATAGCGTTGCTATGTATAATCAAGGAAGTATATAGTGAAGGAAAGGCAACTGATTGAGATTGTGTGAACGCTCGCATTTTACGCAAAATCTCGCAATATCTCGTTTTTCATTATCTTAACCTCCATTCACTTCAGGAGTACAACTCAAATTCTTAAACTGTCATCGAAACAATACCATTCCCAGAATTTTGTGTTTAAAATTGTTGAAGTACTTGTGATTACAAAATTTGTATATTGCATCTAAAATAACGACAAATAACGATACATTTTCCTTCAAACCTCAATATCTTTAATTCAAGAGCATTTTGCATGATCGAAAACATGTTTAAACACCTAAGATTACACATAACTTACAGCTTATATACAAGAAATCAGTTGCCTGTGGATTATGAATGCTTAATTATGAATCCTTCATGTGCTGTTTCATCAATATTCAGTCAGGAGATGCAAGTTTCCTACCCTTATATACAAATCCTTGGTATAATGTGGATTTTGGTTACATCAGGAAAACTTTCACTTGCAGCATTTAAGTCTAGTATAATTTTCATAATGATATATATACTGGTAAAGAAGCGTCTAGTTAATGAAGATGGATAGTAAAAGTAATCACAAACACCTTGGTATGAAAATATTATTTTAATGGTATGTAAATCACATTTTTAATAATCTTACAGGCAAGTAAATAATCATTATACAATTAGACATTGCACTTGGTTTTGTTTGAGAAATTGAATAAAGCAATGAATTATAATGTATTATATAACGTATTAAATGTATTATATAACTAATAATAACGATGATGTGATGATATGCATATGCGATTATGTAACAATATGCATTGTCTCGTAGTTTTTTACTGAATATACTTTTACACAAAAAAAAGTAAACAACAATGCATACTCTTTAACGCCTTAAAAACGTGTGTAAATACCAAACTTGCTTCAAATAAATAACCATCACTAACTTCCAGCGACCCGCGCCTGCGCAGATTAAAGAGTTATATATTAAGCTCATTCAGTGTTGTTATAAATCATATTCAACGGTTTTAAAACGCAATAAGTTTAATATTGAATTTATTCAGATCTGCTATCATTTTATCGCTTCACATGTGTCAAAACCATTCATTTGTTCAATTTGTGTTTCAAAGTGATGATACTGTTGAAATAAATTGAGAAAAAAACAAAGTAAGGAAGTTACGTTTTGGTTTATCGTATGTGTCATATTTAAATTTGATACAAAACCCACAATTGCGTTTTTTAAAGTTAACATTGAATACCGCTTAACGTCTCACTACACATTTCTCCCCCGTTTTCCCACGGTAGCTAGATTCTTACGTTTAAAATACTCCTATGTAATTAGGTTTTGAAATATTTTCAAAATAGTTCATAGTGGTTGTGATTCCATGCTGCAGATAAATAGAGCAAATGCTGGCATAGCATATACTGCAATAAGACATCACTGGGATTAAGAAAGTGACTTTTATAGGATTTCAGCATATGTATGTATTTATAAGCATTTGAGGACTTCTTTTTCAAAAAATTTTTAGGGTGTCACTGCACCCTCTTTTAAAAAAGTCAACCTACAAGTTATTCTGCATTTTATGTGGATATACACACCTGCTATGAAAATAAAATACTTAAAAAAATTCTATGTGGAATTTATTTTTTACCGTGGAAATCTTAGACCTTATTCTACATAGAACAAAGAACAAAATTCAACTGTGTAGTGAGACCTTAAGCTATTGGTGTGAAAGGTTGTATATTTCAATACTTCTCCTAAACACATTTAATTACGCCTCATTAACAGACACAAAAAACATGTCTTCTAATACCCTTTCTTGGTTGCATTCAAAGAGATCCTTATTATTACACATTTTCTAATATTCGTGCGTAGGAAAGGTAGTGCATACTGGGAATTCCGTAACTTCATTTTTACATAAAAAAATAACATATGTATGTTAACCAAATCACATATACGCAAAAAAGTATCGACATATTACAATGTCGCTGGAATGTATAAACGCATTATTTGTTTTAAACACATTATTCCGGACATATTATATCATTTGATAGATAAATAACGTAAAACTATATTTCATAACAACCAAGAAAAATTATTCTCAATTGAGTAACTTCAACTGAAATGTTTTAAAAGTAGAATGCTCTTATTTTTAGGAAGATGGTGACGTTGCTATATATATTTCTAGACTTAATGTTGCTGTACTAGATAAGAAAGAAGTAAATAATAAATACTACTGCATATTATTGATGAATAAAACGCAAAGTGATAAAGTCTTGGTGATGTTGAATGATTCAAGTACACTATATCTATCAAATTTCGAGCAAATCAATCTGAATGGTTTTGAAAACTATCTGTAAAGCTTATTTTTACTGAAAACGACATGTGAGTAAAAATATAAAATCAGTTAACATAAACATATACATGTAGATATGACTTGTAAATAAATGGATATATCATACAGTACTGATTATGCGTGGTTTAATAATCATAAGTATCTGATGATGTTAATTATAATAATATACGATATACTAATTCCATGGATATGTTTCTTTTAATACATTTGCATGCAATTAATTATCTTTATGACTTACCACTTTAAATAATCACGACCATCATCAATAGGTTATATCTTGCAGATAACATCAATAAGAACAACTTTTTTTCTGCTTGTTTTGACGCAGTCACAAATACTTTATTAATCACATTTTGCCTGAAGTTTCTAAATTGAAAATGTAAATTTAAAACAGTAACAATGCAATAAGTTTACTACTTGTTTTATAAGATTTTGATTTAAATTTATATCTTTTACTTCGATTGTGAAATAAGTTATTACGACTTGGACAAAACACGCTTTAAATCTTCCTGGGTATTTACGTCATGCATCACATACTCGGAGGTAAAACAGCAGTATAAAAATGGATCAATCACGTACGTAATCGTATCATAGACCTCACTGAGTATTGCTCCAAAATAGAATGTAACAAGGAGCCTGAGGGATGTGCATATTTCGTTCATTAACCTGTCCGTCATGTTCAGTAAAAACACGTCTCTATTTTATTTTCCTTGTTGTATTCGATCCTTTAATTACATATTTTACATTACTATGACAATTTTGCGAACATTTTACCGATGTAAAATTTCAGAAGAAAAATAACAGCGATTATTCCTTTTTGATAAAACATGAACAAAAAGTGATAACATTCACCTTTTCGATTTTATAACTTCATTATCAAAGAAAATGTATTTATTTTTTTAGAATTACTATCAAAAATAATGTAAAAGTGGTTAACCAACATTGCTGTTAAAATAAAATCTACATCAATATCATACACATTTCATGTTATACATTTTATGAGTTGTAAAAAGAAATTTGCGTATTGAATTTTAAATATAATCTAAATGATTGTTTTAGGAAAGTAATAACCAATTGAATGAAGTGAGATATACATGTATTTACAGGTTAATATAAATCGATGGACGGTCGTTAACATAAATATCCTTTTTAAACTAAAACAGGAAAACCCCAGATCTGTTATATAAAAAAAAAATACAACAAAACGAATTTTAACTACTTGTAGCAGACATTCACAACACTGGAATGTTTAACGAAAAAGACATATATCGTAAAGAATAGCTTTGATATTACAAAACTAATCAACTAATCACATTAGTTCAAACTATCACCAATCATTTAATTTTTGGCCACGTGGCCTTAATCAAAAGTTTTTATTGTAACTAAGTAACATCCATTTTAACATTTTTACTAAACTGTAATAACAACATTTCATTTTAATAAAGGCCAGGTGGCCGAAAGTAAAATGATGGGTGATAATTTGAACTTATGTGATATATATACTTCCCTGTGAAAGAAATTTGAATGATAATGAAATAATTTTAATTTGAACATTTATTTTATGACAAGGTTTAACGATATGCATTGACGAATTGTTCTTGCCAACTTGTAGCGGCATTTATAACTAATTAGCAAATCATTTCCTAATATCGTGGGTGTTCCAGCATTCTTGAAACAAATCAAGCAAACAAATCCAACATTAAATTGAAACAATAGAATAAATCGTGTGAAAGCTATTTGAAAAAAAAGTCAATTCAAATTATTCATTGAATATGTTTTTAAAAAAAGTTTTGAATATTACCGAATCAACGACAACAGAATAATGAATTAATGGTTTTAACATTAGATGACACGTCAAAACATCAAAAGGTATTTTGGCGCCCATGATAAAAATGACACTATTAAAACATGCTTAAATAAATATTTTTGAAAATATAGCTAAAACAATTAAACCAACGTATTTTAGTTATTTTAGTATTCACTCTTTATTTTCGTTTTGAGAGCGTCTAATTTACAAAGTTGATAGATTGATAGGGGCAATATTTCGTTTGAATCAGGATAAAGACAAAAACAGTTTTGGTAGATTTTAGCTCTAGTAACTAACATTATCACATACACTAAGTCTGGATTTCTAAGATCTTAAAGTTTTTATGCATGATACAATTTCTAAAGCAAAACATGTAACATACAAATTCGTGTCATTCAAATAGCACTACACACTTACAGAAGCCGATAAAAGTAAACATTGTACACAGGTATATAAATTCAACTATAACATAATGCTACAGTTATGTATAATTAATTTGACATTAATAAAAAAATCAAATATGATCACAGCGTTCGTTTATTTGAAAACCAGCAATATTATTACCTTAAACAATACAACAATTTTTTTAAAAAAAATAATTAAGTGACCTATTACTGTCAATACTTTCTTTTGAGTGACGTTGAACGCCAATTGCAACCCTTAACACAAAATTTTAGCTCGTTCGAAAGATGTAGTTGATCATTTTCAGCCACTAATTTATTTGATTGATCATTTTCAGCCACCAATTCATTTGATTGATAATTTGCAGTCCCAAATTTAGTTTATAGTTCAGCCCCGGGATCCTTAGGTAAACTCTTATTATAGAATGAATATTGAAAACATAATGAATACTGTTTAAATGCTAGTTTTCAAATAAACTATAAAATCGAACAAACAAACGCGATGAATAGACTTGATGAGTGTGGATATAGATTGGTTTGTATGTAATGTAATATTTTAATGTTCACAACTTAGGCATGATGACTGCAACAAGAATCATGAACTATAAACATTTAAATCAATAACAATTATAAAACATTTTACGAATCGAAACTGATTATAATGAACACGTCTGTTCCTTAATGGAATGTGGAATTGAGTGTTTATACTGGATTGTATACTGATGGGCCCTTTGCTTTTTGTATGTATGGAATAGCGATATATACTACACATTAATCCTTGTCATATAGCCATACTCTTAAATTCACGCTCAGTCATGCTTAGATGGCAATTCTGAATATTTTATTACAAAACAACCCATTTGAATATGATCGATACAATCCCAAAGTATTATACAATATTCCCAAGAGCAATCGAAACTCAACAATAGTCTTGTTTTAGATAATTGTAAATGTTTAAATAATAAGCTGTTGATGATGTTCAAAAGTAGCAATAAGAAACACAACAGACATTTCCTTGGCAATCTCGCATAACAATGAGGACGGTTTCAAAATCACAACCACAAAGAAGGCACAATACCAGTGACGTGTTTGATTCAGTTCCGACATCAAACATTGCAGAACTAACACCTGGACTAAAATATCGATATTTTAGATTTGAATTCAAATAGATTTCTGTTTGAGCAACACTTTCATAAGATTTACTTAAATACTTTGAATCTTATCTGTGTTTTGACAAGTTACTTATCTATTCTGTGATAAGTAACAGGAATAAAATTCCGCTTTAACCACCATATACTAGTGTATTAACATATTATATTTTTCGAAATGTGAAAGTTTCAAAATAAGTGTGAAATGTAATGCAATCGTTGCCATGCGTTAGTATGCCAACACAACAAACTACAAAATGTAAACATATTTACAGCCGTTCTAGGCGAACCGTGATAATAGAAAACACAATTTTTGATTATACCCAGTTGGACTAGTATTTCCAATATGCAAATGCCCAGTATGCAATTGACCAGTGTACAAATGCCCAGAGAAGCACGTTCGATTGATAATGTAAGCTTCATTCCCATAGTTACAAAGCAAATTTACACAAAATACACTCTGTTATTGCAACAAGATTAGTTTTTCATTACTTGGTTCCAGTCCCTTGATATGTAGTATTACTTAGTCTTAATCCTCTGAAATTAAGTATTAATTGGTTCCGGTCAATTAATATAAAGTATCATTTGGTTCAAGTTCTCTTATTTTTAATAGTCGTATGGTTAATAGTTTAGTTAAGTATAAACTTATTTATGTTTACTTTGATTGTTAAACAAGTTTTTACAACTTAGACAAATCACGTTCGAAGTCTTCCTGGGCAAGGACACCGCACAAAGCCATGGTCGAGGATCGAACCCAGAAAGCGTTACATTATTGGAAATAAAGGAACCAGTTAGGACTGAATGTGGCAGCTGATCCAGTGTAACAAACACGAATATTCCCTTGTTTTAGTACAAAAAATAAAGATGAAGAAACATTATAACTAAACAAAATTGAAATTGATCAATACCAGAAACTAGCATCCAAAAACTTAAATGATCAATACCATTTATACAAAAATAAAATTGATAAATATCAGATATCAAAAAATTAAATTGATCAATACCTGATATCCAAAAACTTAATAGATCAATTAGTGATATTTAAAAAACTTAACTGATCAATATCAGATATTCAAAAATAAAATTTATTAAAATGATATCCAATATTTAAATTGATCGATACCTGATACTTGTATCCAAACACTAACTGACAAATAAAAGACCATTACTTAAGGCAGGCTAGTCAATTGTGAGGCCAAATTCGTTGACGGATCTGCATTTACCTTAATACTTTCAACATTAGATTTACGGTAACCAATACCTAAACATGGCAACTAGTATGGATTTAATTTGGAACTCTCATTAACTGTTAGGAGTTCTGCTCCGTGTGGAGTTAATGTCTTTGATGTCCATTGTGTGGCTGCATTGCACGGGGTGGGGCACGGTTCCATTTCGACATCTGTATCTTTATTTGATCGATCAATGTACCGGTAAAACTCGTCAAAAGCATCTACAGCACAGAAGAATACATCAAAATAAATTACAACCCATTTAATTAACCACTTGTAGAAGCAGTACATACATCATATATATGGAATGCACAGTGACACCACTCCAATATTGAAACCAAAGTAGTGAAACGACTGCTAGTCGGGCTTTATTTAATATCAATACGCCTTCCTAAATTAATATTTGATATCAATACGCCTTCCTAACTTGATATTTGATATCAATACGCCTTCCTTACTTAATATTTGATATCAATACGCCTTCCTAACTTGATATTTAATATCAATACGCCTTCCTAACTTAATATTTGATATCAATACGCCTTCCTAACTTGATTTTTGATATCAATACGCCTTCCTAACTTAATATTTGATATAAATACGCCTTCCTAACTTGATATTTGATATCAATACGCCTTCCTAACTTAATATTTGATATCAATACGACTTCCTAACTTGATATTTGATATCAATACGCCTTCCTAACTTGATATTTGATATCAATACGCCTTCCTAACTTGATATTTAATATCAATACGCCTTCCTAACTTAATATTTGATATCAATACGCCTTCCTAACTTAATATTTGATATCAATACGCCTTCCTAACTTGATATTTGATATCAATACGCCTTCCTAACTTGATATTTGATATCAATATGCCTTCCTAACTTGATATTTGATATCAATATCAATACGCCTTCCTAACTTGATATTTGATATAAATACACCTGCCTTCCTTACTTGATATCTGATATCAATACGCCTTCCTAATTTGATATCAATACGCCTTCATAACTTGATATTTGATATCAATACGCCTTCCTTACTTGATTGATATTATTGTAGCGTTTGATTTATTGTATGCAACATATTTTTTTAATAATGACATAATACAATGTCTACAACATATTTGTATTGTAAGATTTGCTTATGCTTGGTTATATTGTATACATGAAACATTAAATTTTGAGGAATAAAAAGTTAGTTCCTGTCACGTATGGTCATTTTGGCGGTGACCAACACTTGCAAAGCTTGACCACGACAACATAAGCAGTGCTATGCCAGTGGCATAAAATCCGGCCAATGACAAAATAAAACTTGATATCGTAAGATGGAACATGTTTTACATGCCTCAATTACTGAGTATATGACTAATTATGACAACTTACCTTTCACAAATGAGTTTGGGGATCGGTTCAAACTTTTATATGCGGCAGTTTGCCAGGTATTTAAGGGCGGTGGTGGTTCAGGTCCTTCGCCATTATAATTGAACATGCAATAATTACACAAGTAAGTAGGACGGTCGTTCCCTTCAGAATCATGTTTATGTCTCTGAGGTCTTACTCCATTAATAAATATCGTATTTGGCGTTGAAGTTCATTAAAAACTAGACGCTGTAGTATAACAGGCAATGCCAAGTCCCCTACCGGTTTACATGTAGGACTTGGTTCACATACATGTACTTAGTGCTTAAAAGTATGTGCATCTGTAAAATAAAAATATCTGTCATTTAACCAATTGTGTTGCCATAGCAAAAACAATTTTTTGTCCGACTGAAAAAATAAAATGACCTGCATTATCTCCTTATTGTCCCTCTATTAACATGCAAAGTTTCACAAACCTAGCTTGGATACTTTTTAACAAACTTTCCAGGCGGACGGACAACCTACAGTCCCCTGCAGTAAAAACCGATTGGGTCAGTGTAAAATAACATGAACTTTACCTGTGGAATTAAAATACCAATGATGACTCCGCCAACTACCAATACATTGCTCTCCAGTATTGTGGTGATTGCCTTGAAGCAGCCTCTTGTGTAGATAGTGGTCTGGCGGACGATCTCGTTCTGCAAGGAGAGTATACAGTAAATACAGGTTATCAGACGTTGTAATAATCATTCACTCAGTACCCAAGGGTCCTTCTTGACCAAAGTGTTTAATGTCTAATGACTACTTACCTCTCATGGCTAAAGTCGTGGGTTCGAACCTATTTTGGTCCAAAATATAAATTTAGATAATAAATAACTTATATAAAAATAAAAAAAGATAAAATTTTCCCGGTTCTTGCTGAAGAACGGTTATTCTTCTAAGATTCATTCGGAGATCTTCCATTTTCAAGAAACGCTGATATGCGTCATATAATTTGTCCTGTGTTAAAAATGGCGCCAAACCCAATCTATAATAATTATTGTAGCAATAGTGTAACACTATGTATTATTTACTTTGTATTGGATACAGATATTGTGCATGTTCGACAATAAGGTTATCTGTTTAATTACAACCACAAGCTACATAATTACCATAAAGTTGATTACAAAGATAAAGATACTAGTAGGGCTCTTGTTGGTTTCTGAGCATCTTAAATTCTAAACACGTTTCGCTAATGCTTAGATGCGTATACGATTTTTATCACTGTATATGTAATATATATGTATGAGTGTTTATAGGACGTTTATTTGGAAGACGGTGGTTGCGTTAAATATAAAAAAAAACATGTCAAAATATCCGTTTCTCAATTTGAGTTATTTTTTCTTTGCGAGTTATCTCCCTTCGATGATATTTTATGATTTATATTTTCTATTTTTACTGAACTATTTTAATTCATTATGTTCTACTGTTGGACGAGCATAACATAAATGCATCTTATATAGTAATACGTGACCGTGAGATACAAATTTAAGCAATAAATAATACCACTGTAATATAAAAGCAATTGATAAAGTCTGCCGATTGATCGCTGTAACCCTAATGAAAGGTTGAATATGTTTAGATTTTGTTTATTCAATATATTTAATTTCATAACACCCATAAACATTCAGAAACATCCGAACGTGGTTTAAGAGATACTCAGAATGTGTTTATTAACAGTACATAAAGTAAAGGCACGTGTATTCATACTAGACTAATTATGTGATGATTGATATAAGACATTGTGTCTCATTGTCATTCGTCTCTCAACACTGATTCAAGTGGGAAAGTTATCAGTTACTTGCGGAGACGGGGTATGCTCGAGTACTGGTTAATCCCAGGAAACAGTGGTTAGGTTAACTGATCGTCTGTTCTCGATGGCATAAAATGACGCTAAATATTCAATCAATCAATCAATCAATCATACTAGTATATTACAAACATGAATTTTATAATTGCTTTAATAGAATACAGAATGAATGAATGAATGAATGAATGAATGAATGAATGAATGAATGAATGAATAGGGTTTTACGGCGTACCAACACATTATAGGTTGTTCGACGCCAACAGGAATGAAGATATAGGTTCACTCTAAATGTACAAAAACCACAAACTAACATACAGATTAAAAAATACATCAACAAATGAATATGCTGAATGAACCTAGAACATTGATACCCGCAGAACTACAGAGTTCCAGCAAATTCTATCGTATTACTCAAATTGTCGCTTCCTATGACATGTATAAGCCACAGTGATTCTATTCTTACCATAACCCATATGGCTCCCTGAAACCACACAGGGGTTGATAATTTAACCACAATAGTGAACGTGACAACTTTTTAATGATATTAAATTTTATGTTATACATTTTGTGTAATTTAAGACTGATGTGTTTGGCAATGCGACAAGGGCCATAATTAATCAAACTTAACTTTCTACAGAGATCTAAAATAAATTTGTTTCAAGTAATTAAAATATAAATTAAATCAATTGTACTGTACATACATTCATATAAACCCCAATTACCAACCATTTGTAATAGTACATACAATGTAGTATTTAAAATGTGTGAAAACTTAATGAGAATACGCAGGTTCGATCCCCCACTCCTCCAACTAAAAATACTTATCAGTCTTTTGGATGAGACTTTAACAAAAAGTCGATATCCAATGTGTCGGTGCTTTAGATCGTGCATGTCAGAGAACCAGGGACGCTACAAAATGTTCTTCTGTATCTCTGCACTATTCTCCGAAAATTCTAAAATTACTAAAACCCTTTCAGGACTCACACCACTATTATCTCCCATGAGTACTCCGGACCTACAGATGAAGGAGGTTGAAATAAAACTTTAGTTCTCTTTTTCTTCTTTTTTCAGGGCTTTGTACTGCAATGTTTTGTTTTTTGCTAGCATGAGTTAAATGGTCAGTATTTTAGAAATCACCACTGAAAATTTGATGCTGATACCAGCTTTCTGGACAATTCTGTGTCATTTCAGAATTGTCGGTTCGAACCGCATCTAGGGCGAATAGCTGACATATTATTACTCTGGAAATTGATAGGTCCCACAAAAGCATTGAATTTAAAAAAAAAAAACCTGGACAAGGTATACTTTTTTTCTTTATAATTGCATATCATGAACCAGTGAAGAATTTGAGCCCAGACACATGCTGCAGAATTTAATTTTTCACTCTGTTTTGGACATAAATGTTACAATGGAGCCCTATGGGAAATAAAATAGTGGTGTGAGACGTTCAGGAGACGTCGCCCATATAGGAAACTGGTGGCAACGATAAAAATTATCATCGTCATCTGGGTTTACTTTGAACGATTGAAAATACATCGTCGGCAAAGAAATAATGAAATTTTTCATGCAATGAATTACCGAGTCTTAACATATTTATATTGAAAAACACATTGATGATACAAACCATATGAGCGAGCAAAAATAGCTTTTTGCAAAAACTGCTTATATAACCACACAAATAACACAGCACTGTGCTATCAGAGGACAGTATTTGATAAATTATTTCCTTAACTAAACACTCACCGTATCTTTACTTTGCATATCTCTGCCACAAAGCAAATTGTCTAATCCGTTCTGTAAATAAAAGTATAAGAGTTGAAGACCTGACTGTACATAAAAAATATATAAAAGGATATTGCCCTGTCGTCTCATAAAACTCGTTTTTTTCTTCTTCTTCGTTTATTTCATTGCAGAGCTCGGTAGATTATCTGGCTTTCACTCCGCATACCGTGAGTTCGAGTCCCCGCAAAATCATAATCTTGGTGATGATTGATGTACGACATCGCGTCTCATTGTCATTTGTCTCTCACTGCTTATTCAAGTTATCAGTTTCTTACGGATACGGATGTGCTTGAGTTAACACTCCAGGATCCAAGGAAAGAGTAATAAGGTCAAATGATTGTCTGTACGCCCTCAATGGCATAAAAATGATGATGAATATTTAAACAAAATATTTTAATTGTTTTATTTTCGTTGGTTGCTTACATTGTCAGTATGTATCGTAAGCTCACGCTCCCGTTGAGAAAAATAATTTTTATAATGTTGCTCATAACGACAGGACGGCGACCTCGCTCTTTACATTATCGTCTTATCAGAAACGAGACATTGTAAATAAAAGTAGTCCCGAATATCAATAATAAAACCATAAATTAACAAGTATCAGTTGTTATAAGAGTAATAATACAGTGAGTTATATTAGATTTCTCAAAAATCTTGTCAAAATGTTATTTTATACAGAATTTATCTTAATGAATATTGTTAGAAGTTTGTCACATGTATATATTGCACTGTCTGTTACATAAGTGTTTTATGCGCCTTGTCATCACTGGCTTCAAAGCTTTTTGAAAATTGGTTGAATACACATATCAAACTATCATATTTGAAAAGCAAACAATGTCAGTTATTTTATCCAAATGACTAGGTGCATTACTCAATCATTGTGCGATTTTTTTAAAAATAGGGTAAACAAATGCATATATTTAACTGAAATTGTACATCAATATGCTTAAGTGTGTGTGTACGTACATGCGTGTATATGTGCTTGTGCGCGTGTTTGTGCGTGCACGTGTGTTTATTTTTATTTTATTTTAGAGACTATTTCTTTTTAGTATAGCAAAGTACGTTTCATATTCATATTGATATCGGTAACTTCTTATGGGTGTATAAACAATAGTTTAAACAAAACAAATCGATTTGTATACAAAGTTAACATAAGCGAATACTTAACTATGCATTTGTCGTGCAGAGGGCTAGTAAACAGATAACAGAACCAGGTCAAGTATTGAAATCAATTCAAGTATTTTCCTGATGTTTATTAGTCACATAAATAGTATTGAAGATTGAAACCGGCCATTAAAACATGGATATGCTTACGTCTTCCTTAATGCAGCATGAAAACGGCACCGAACAGTATTCTCCAAAACCTATCTCGTTGGTCCCCTTGCTGCAATTGAAGTAGGCGTTCTGACTCCAGTCCTTGTATCCAATATCATCGTTAGATGTACCGCAACACTCAAGCTGGAAAATAAACAAATATTTTAACTGAACTCAATGAACTGAAGGAACGAACGAAATAAAGAAAGAACGGATGCGAAATAAAGGACCAACCGGATAGATACTTTTTAACAGATACAAAGTAGGATTATCAATATTTATTGTATATAACAATGAATAGTATATTTTAGAATGAAACGACGACAGATGCACCAACCACGCACCCAACAGAAGGGGTTGAAAAAGCGTCTTGCAACACGGGCTGGTACTAGACTCTTAATTAAGAATAATGTTTAATTCCCAGTTGTAATCATTTGTATTCTAACCAAACTTTAATCCGTATATTTTGCTCCTAAACTCAAAATAGTTGCTCTTACTCACAAAGGACAGACGCAGGTCGACCATAACGTGGAGATTGTTCTTTAAGAGACGATCTATCTATTGATTAGTCAATCATACAATGGGGGATACATTATTAATTGTCTATCCCAGAACCTGATATCTCCCGAATCAGGTCTAATAACCACTAATGAAAAAGCAGGTTATGATATATCTGTCCCACAATTCATAGCAATTGAACGTTTACTAAACTGTGACGTCATTCAAACTTTCAGTTGAAGCAACTGACCAATCAACGTGCTACAATACGGCTTACAGCATTGCTAATAGGCTATTTAACGGACCTAGTCTGGAAAGCTGTGTCTGTGCTACAGACTACATTATTGATATGTTAATGGTAGATGCGATTAAAGCAGACATACCTGATCCACATCTACAATGTATTTAATAATTCTTTTTCACAAAAGTGGAACCATCGATTCCGAATGAATGTCAACAGTCAAAACAACATAACAGAAATCACACCCAATTGCCCTGGGGTATGTTATATATTACAGTCCTGCATATGTTTAGTACTGGGTCTACCAAAGAATACCTCGAGAGTGATGTGCCTTGTAAAATGTTTCACAATCGATGTAACCGCGATAAATAAGCTTTTTTTTAAAAAAAATAGCATTACATCGTCACAAAAGATAAGCATACCAGTATTCAATCACCTGAATCAGAAAAAACAAGGTTGATACCGATTTTGAACTGATTCATTTTCCTTAATTACATTACTTGTATTCTCAACAAAAAAGTTAGCCAATCTTTATTTCGAACTTTCAAGGCAGTTTAATTACTAAAACTGCATCTCATTGAGCTGAATGAAAAATATAGTTTATACTTTGTGTACACTACAGTTCTTATATTTAGAAATTGAGAATATATTTTTTGCTAAGATGTAAAAAACGGGTAAATTTATATTTATTCAGTCTAAAAAAGTGTTTTAAGATTGTCCCGCAGCAGTATTTTGAGCCTCAGGAAACGATCCAAAATATGTATAAATATTTCTTAAATGGGGAAAAAGTAGTACAAATATGACAGAGATTTAACATGATAAAAAGTAGTACAAATGTGACAGAGATTTAACATGATAAAAAGTAGTACAAATATGACAGAGATTTAACATGATAAAAAGTAGTACAAATATGACAGAGATTTAACATGATAAAAAGTAGTACAAATGTGACAGAGATTTAACATGATAAAAAGTAGTACCAATATGACAGATTTAACATGATAAAAATAAAAAAATGTCTCAGTAAATATCATTTTTAATTCATCAAGTTAACACTGATGAGTTATGGTCACCAGCGAGCTTGCCAGTCTCGGTGTTCACAAGTGATAAGAGATAAATCTTTTTTTTAAATTTAAATCAAATGTGGGCCATACGAATACTATGTGTGTATATAAATATCATAACATAATTATCAATAGTGAAATGGTATGAAGAAAAATACTATTCACAAGTGATACTTTTTATATAATTCACGCGGGCTATTTCACAGTACCAACAATGTGCCCATTCGTATTTAATAACTGAAAAACAGCGAAATTACCATTGACAAAAAAGTATTTTGAACATTAAAATAACCAAGTATAATTTACTTAGAACTCTCTGTAATTCATAAAAAAACCCATAGAAATGAATATACTGAAAGGAACAGCTAACCCGCCACTTTGGGATTTCCAATATCTTTATTAAAATATTAAAGCATTATTAAAATTTCAGTACGACATCTACAGTTTTGATTTGTAATGGTATATAGCCAAGTAAATGTTCTTTCTTACTCAAACCCAAATTTCAAGAAAATTCTATTAATACATTTTTTGAGAAAATACATAAAATGTCGGGTACATAAATGTCAGGTGACAGGTTAGCTGTTCCGTTCAGTATACGTCAGGTAGCAGGTTAGCTGTTCCGTTCAGTATACGTCAGGTGGCAGGTTAGCTGTTCCGTTCAGTATACATTTATGCCAAACTCTCACACTGGGTACTCACCCCTATCTGTATACCGTCTATAAGATTCTGCATGTCTTCGTCGTCCCGGTATAGCACAATTGCCTCTTTCAGACTGTCCTCCGGGTAAATGTTGAGAGTTTTACGTGAATCCGGCACGTACACAATGACGAATATCAGAATAATAAACACCATTTCAATCAGGAATAAAAACAGCATCGTGTAGCGGTACTGAAACAAAAAAAATGTCCCGTGATTACTACGTGTCCACTTTAATTAATTGAATATAAGAAATACTTTTATATCTGTAATACTTTATTTGTAAGGACCACAATCGTTCATGCCATCAAAACCATTAACAGCAGCAGCAGCAGTAGCATTCAGTGTCATCATTATGTCCACACCATATATTATTCGGCAAAAGCGTTTTAGCCAATTTTTCGTAATTTTATTTTTTATTTTCATACACATTTTACAAGTTTTATTTTTCAAATTTTCAAAGATCCCATGAGAAGATTTTAAATGTATATGACGGCCAGCATAAATTGAAACATAATATATCAAGATAATATCATGACATATTATACAAATTGATATAAACATGATGACTATACTAGGCAGTAAGTAAGACAAATAGACAGACAGACAGACAGACAGACAGACAGACAGACAGACAGACAGACAGACAGACAGACAGACAGACAGACAGACAGACAGACAGACAGACAGACAGACAGACAGAACTTACTATTTTTAAGGACATGATATGTTCTCGTAATGATCCGAACCATCCGAAAAACGATATGAAGAAGCCCACACAGCCGCCCAAGCACAAAACGCACGAGGGGTCCAGGAAAAAGTCGTATGCATTATTAACTTTCTTCTCTTTTAACACCAGTATCCATGTCATCAGCCCAACCACAGCTCCGGTTACCAACTGTATAGGAAGATTACATCGTTAAGTGGTTACACTCTTAAATATGTATAAAATGACACTCACCATTATTTCAAATATGAAAATGCTCTGGGTAATTAACAATGACTAAGGTACTGCTCTGTTTTATTCTTTATAAAATACTTTTTTGTGGCTTACTGGAAGATAAGATGAAGATTAGAGAAGATGAACAAAAAAATAAAGAAAAGAAAAAGAAGAATAAAATTACGCAAATAAGGAACTTAACAGTTACTGTACAATATGAAATGACAACTGTGCAAGCTGATAAACACCGATTTTTTAAGGTAGAAACGATCTAAAAAAGAATGAGTCTGCGACAATGTTCCAGGAAAGGGTGACCATGACATGTATGACTGAAGTTTGGTGATTGGTCCGACAAGAAATCCCACACTCAAATATATTTTTAATGTTGCTAAGATCCGTTTTGAACACATATGACATGTTGTATAAATGCACATTCAGTTTCATTGTTGGAAAAAATAGCAGAATGAATCTGATAAGAACATGCAGATAAGGTCTTGAATCGAGCTAGGCTTGAACACACGACTTCAGCCAGCGGTGAGAAGTAAATCATTCGACGACCAATCGCAAGATCCCTCTGTCACGGGGGACTCCTTCCCAACAACAATACTACTACTACTACTACTACTACTACTACTACTACTACTACTACTACTACTACTACTACTACTACTACTACTACTACTACTACTACTACTACTACTAATAATAATAATAATAATAATAACAATAATAATAATAATAACAATAATAATAATAATAGTTACAATAATAATGATGATAATAATAATAATAAAAATATAATAATGATAATAATAATAATATAATAATGATAATAATGATGATGATGACGATGGCGATGACGATGATGATGATGATGATGATGATGATGATGATGATGATGATGATGATGATGATGATGATGATGATGATGATGATGATGATGATGATGATGATGATAATCATAAAACATTTATCTATTTAGGATAGTATATTAGGCCACATGATAAATGACCCTCTGAGACATACATATTTTACAAAAAAAGTTAAAAAGACAACAAAATATTATAAATAAACCCAGAACATACTCTGGCTGACTTGAAACTCGATCGAGATGTCAGAGACAAAAAGAAGTACAGTTTTTTTTTTCAAACTCAAGTTACAATGTCAAGAGACAAACAAAGGAGTCAAGATTGTTTTTTCTGTCGTTTAAACAACATCGGGTCTCATTTATAAAGCTTGTGTATCAGCGGGCTTCTATCTTTTTCACATTCCACGTGTGTACACCAGGATATGCTTATAACATGATAACGCCCAAGCGTATCTGTTACATACGGTGTTCCATTAGAGCCAACGCGGCATATTTATTAAATTCAGTAAAGTCGAAACAACGAAACTACGGTGGTGAAAAGTTGAAACTACGATGTTGACTTTTCATCATCGTAGTTTCAGCTTTTCACCATCGTCATTTCCACTTTTCATCACCGTAGTTTCGTCGTTTTGACTTTCCATCATCGTAGCTTCGGCTTTTCACCATCGTCATTTCGACTTTTCATCATCGTGGTTTGGTAGTTATGACTACTTAATTTAGGAAATATGCCGCGATAGTCCCAACCGGACACCGTAGTTACTGTTTTACGACCAAGATTTTATCTGTCCTTAATAAGAAAACTATTTATGGGTAGTATATAAGGTATGTTTGGATTGTTTGGTTTAATAATAGGGCGAATAAATCTCACATGACAAAGGAGCGACAATTTACGGATGTTTTGATACGGATGGGTAATTTACAATTATGGAGAGTTCAGATGGGAAAGTACCATTGATACGTTCTGTATTGTACGTACACTTAACAAGATCTCTACTTACTGTCCACCTACTTTTTTACATTGAAATCAAACCAAGAAACGCGTCTTATAAACAATAAAATATCTTAATAATACATTCTATATATTTTAGACGTTCCCAGAAAATCTCATTGACTTTATTGGCTAGAAATATGCTATCAGCCGCAAACGCGAGTCCCCGGCAAGTCCATTTAAAGTGACATCAGATAGACCATCCTTTATGAATATGTTTTATGTAACTTAAACATATAATGTTTCTCATTACATACATCTGATGAAAATATTCGTACGTATATATATTCATAAAGTAGCATCTGTACATCTGTAGTTCATATTTCAATAATAGGTTGGATTTTTGTCATTTATAAATGAATTTTGTAAGCAATTGACTTTTGAATAAATATTCAAAATTAATAAATATTTTCACCCATAACCACACACACACAGGGCCTCACACACAATGATTTGTTATACATGCACTTTAAATACAGCCTGGATGCCTTGGCCAATAAGCTACTCGCACATGTTTAAATATTTTAAATTTGTCCCGAAACCCAAAAACCCCTGTTCACATTATTTAATGCATCGCTGGGTTGAACGTGGGTATAATAATTTTATGAACGATGAGAAAAATGAAACATAGCAGAAGTGCGTCTATTTTACAAGAGGGGTTGTAAATTAAAATTAAATTATGCCACACACTCAAGAGTAACAGGAGGAGATATGAAAACGCAACAGTGGTTACTTAAGAGGGGAGTTACTTGGAAATGAAAAATGTGACATCAACGCGGTAATATCTCAAATAAACTCTCGTCCTGTGTTGCATTTTCATTTCTCTTGTGTGTAGACTGACATGATCATATAATTTAAACTAATGTATAGAAACTTATTAAATGTCAAAATGATTGCATGACGCAAAATACAAAACATGTATCAATTACTATACATGACACTTTTTATCTTGTTCAAGTATCTGTTTCCCTGTATCAATTACATACAATGAGGTTAAACGTCGACCATTCTCCAGATCTAAATTCTTTTTTATTATTTATTTAGTTTACATCGACTGTGAACCGGGATCTTACAATTTCTTGCTCTCGCTCAAAGACACAACACATAGCCGTGGCGGGGATCTAACTCATGGCTCTCCGATACTGGGTCCAATGATCTACCACTCTACCATTCTCTCCCTCCTTACCTAACTACCTCCCACTTCCTCTATATCGCTCTCTTTCATCCCCTACTCCCTCTGTTACTCCCTTAACCCACCCACTCCCTCTCTCTCTCTCTCTCTCTCTCTCTCTCTCTCTCTCTCTCTCTCTCTATTATTATTATATCGTGTTTGCCCAGAGGAGCAATATTTTCACAATGTCATCAGTAATTACAACATGATATTAAATTATTAAATAAAGTTTCGTTTAAGGGCCTATATATAAATATAAATTACCAGTTCACAACAAAAAATTCGCTATTTCCGATGAGTTTTATTTGCTATAAGTTGTTGTTTGTAACATAAATCATAAAACGACTCAGATAAAAAATATCATTTTTTTAAAATAATCAACGTATTTCGGTGGCATATAATTTAATAATCGACACGTTAATAAAGTTTATAAAATGATCCCATTTTAGCTGTCTGACCGTAAATATATAACAAATTACACACAGTCATTCGACAAAAAACGACCCCGGGGCACTGAATAAGTTTACACAATATCGCTTCTTCAATTCAATATACAGGTATACATGTACCTGTTGTAAGGCATATAATTATGTGTCTGCTGTATACAACCTTAAGGTTAACTTGACATCCGCATTCGTGTATTACTCGTTAATAATATCCGTGTGTGAATAGGGTATTTACATAACTTGTCACGATTTGCTCAACCTAGCTATGACGAGACCTTATATGAAACACGCTTTGGTCAAAAAACGCCTTGAACGTGATAATGTTCTCTAGTATTCACACTTTCTCATATTGGTTGTTTACTGTATATTTTATAATGGTTTATTTTCATAATTCTTAACAACCGGCCCCTGGTCTGTTCTTTTCTAATAATATTAAATATATACTAAACGCCTTTAAAAACGGAAGAGTTGGTATTGTATCAAATCCAGATATGACATGAAACCAAGATTTAACTTTTTTTATCTTGCTTTTCAATTTCATTCCAACAATTTCATGATTTTATACAAAGTAAACATTTAACACATTAATTTGTTTTATATCACATATGAATCGACAGTACTGATAAAACTGATAAAGGATCTGGGATAAAAAATATATTCAATATTAAACTTGCGTTTTTTTAAGGCATTAAGTATAATGTATGTTTGTTTTGTAAAGTACGTGATTCGTAGACAGTGATTGAGATCTTTAGGGTCACATTTCTTTATTTAAACCTGTGTGTTTGGTACAAAAGAGAAACAGGTCAACTAGAGTTCATTTACGAGCTTCATTAAAGTAGAAAGGTAGTTTTACGCCATGTTCAACATTCTATCTACATTAACCGATGGAAGAATACTTCATATGTTATTACACAAATCAGAGTATAGCCACCGACCTTCCGCAGGTAACTGGTGAACTTTTCCACATAAAATGTTTGAGTTTGGCTCGAACCCATGACCTCAGCGATAAAAAACAATAAGACTTTGGTTTAGACAACTGGGTCAAAGAGGACCCCAACGTAAAGAACATCGAATGACTTTAATTTTATTGTTTTCCTGAACATTACTGTTTTCAATTTTTATCTGTTAATTTTATTTAAAATTAAAACTATAACAAACATATCCCTTTAATGACTCGATACTTTTGTTCTGTTGACATATAAAAACCGTGCTGTCAATTTTTTTTATGATAAACGACAAAAATATGAAATCAAAATCAATGTGTCAAATCGGATTCATTATTTGGTATTCTTTCAAAAAGCAAAAGAACAACAAACAAAGGAACATACGTATGGTGCGTAAAATGGCTTGAAACCGGCTCCATATATAGATAGCCGTAGAAACCGGCTTCATATATAACCGTAGAAACTGGCTTCATATATAGCCATAGCAACGTTTTAATTTAATTTTTTGATATTATTGTAATACACACACCAGGCACCATGCCGACTGTTTGTACACACACACACACACACACACCGCACACACCAGGCACCATGCCGACTGTTTGTACACACACACACCGCACACACCAGGCACCATGCCGACTGTTTGTACACACACACACCGCACACACCAGGCACCATGCCGACTGTTTGTACACACACACACCGCACACACCAGGCACCATGCCGACTGTTTGTACACACACACACATGATTACAGATATGGCGACAAAGTCTAATAAACATCCTATAACATGAATATATACGATATCATAAAACACTTAATATATCATATTTTAAACAAATATGAAGATTGTAGTTTCAGGCTTTACTCGACTGTATAGATTTACAAGTTTATAAAGATAAAAAAAACTATGACAATTAACATACAAATCGTGCAATGTGAATTTGTATGTAAAATCTATATCCGTTTGATCATCTCCGATATCGAAACATACATAACAAGATCAAACAATGGTACATATACACTTAAAATCTAGATTTCATACGGCCATTCGTGAGACAGGATTGGTTAAAACCCTCCTCCACAAAATACATTCTCACGCTGATCCGGCAACGAGTGACTAACAACTTACCTGTAGTTTAGCTCGTCTTAACATTGAAATATCATGCATTTATCAATAAATTATTGTTCTGTTATTGTTTGTATCGTTTAAAGGAAACATTTTTGTAAACATAAGTTATCAAACATGAAATATACTTACAAATATAGCCAAGTTGAAGAAAAATAATAAATATTTAATTAATAAATTCACTGCCGATTTGTTATTTCCCATGTTGTATTCATCGAATCGAATCACGACTTAAAAGAAAGATCGACCTTATCACGTGAAACCCTTGAGAGAACTGTTTAGTAATTATCTAAATTTAGCACTGTCATAAGGTATGGTATGTGTCCGACTATGGAAATTAAAATGACCTTGTACACTCTATACACCGCTAGATAAAGTGTCATAAAGTGGACGAATAAATGGATATTTACAAGTTCTAGTCGATAAATGACCGTGCGGTCTGTGAGGTGCAAACACCATTTCTCTGTTATCAGGTGGTAGAATGCTTTAAGTTAAAGGGGCACTTTACACTTTTTCTCTGTTGTCAGAAGGTAGAATGCTTTAAGGACAAGTTCGTACTTAAAGGGGCACTTTACACTTTTTCTCTGTTATCAGATGGCAGAATGCTTTAAGGACAAGTTCGTACTTAAAGGGGCACTTTACACTTTTTCTCTGTTATCAGATGGCAGAAATTTCGTATTTAAAGGGGCACTTTACACCTTTTCTCTGTTATCAGATGGTAGAATGCTTTAAGGACAAGTTTGTACTTTAAGAGCAATTTTGCACGATTTCTTGTTTTATTTTTGCTGGTTTTTTAAATAGTGTTGTTAGCGCCATTTTCAACACATAAAGATTACACAGGAATACATGCGTTAACTAATATCTGATATTTTCAATGTAATTGTATACTATTTGTAAATAAAATATTTTTGATATAAACTTTACTCATGTTAAGATTTTCTACCGAGCTCGACTCGAACTCACAACCTGGTTGGTGAAACGGCAGCACAAACCACTTGACCAGGGAGGGTTTATAATTATGTAATAGAAACACTTCAATATGTGTGCAGCCCCTCGATTTTGTTCCTTTTTTATGAATAGGGACACTTGATAAATGACGTAATATTACACATTTCTCTGTCTGATATAACAAAAAAGTAACATATTATTTTCGTCTATTTTTATCGAAATTATGAAAAAAATCAAGGAAAAATATCAATTTGTATGCTTTAGAATATTTACTCATATTTTCAAAACTAGCCCGATTTCATTAAAATATCAATACTTTCGGGAAGCACTACTTATGAATTGATATGGTGTTCACGGATATTTACAAATATAAATGCGATACGTGAACACGAGTAAAAGTTATTATTACACTACCGTGTGTCCCTTTATCAAACCGCACATTGGTTTCTTATTTGTTTATTCTTGTATCAGATAACGCCGCGACCGTTTTATCACGTTCAACAATGTGCCCTTCTCTTGTTATTGTTTTGCCACTTGTATAGTAATCTGGTTTCAGATAAGATGTTTTTATTAATTGAATGTATTAACCAAGTCTTATCTTTTAGCTTTAGCTTTCTAATGATCGTGGTTAAGATGATGATGATGGTGATGATGATGATAATGATAATAATGGTGATGATAATGATTATGATGATAATGCTTATGATGATGATGACTCTAATCGTGATGAGCTTATTCACCTCAACCTCTCGCTCAGCTTTAACCTCAGTCTCAGTCCCAACCTAAGCAGAATCACCAACCACAACTATTATTTCATACTCAAACTAAACATAATCACCAGCCTCTAACTCTCTATAAGTATCAAACTTAGCATACTCATCAGCCCCAACCTCTCCCTCAGTCTCAGAATAATCATCAGCGTCAACCTCTCCCTCAGTCTTAGAATAATCATCAGCGTCAACCTCTTCCTTAGTCTCAGAATAATCACCAGCCTCTAATCTCTATAAGTATCAAGCTTAGCATACTCATCAGCCCCAACCTCTCCCTCAGTCTCAGAATAATCATCAGCGTCAACCTATCCCTCAGTCTCAGAATAATCATCAGCGTCAACCTCTTCCTCAGTCTCAGAATAATCACCAGCCTCTAATCTCTATAAGTATCAAGCTTAGCATACTCATCAGCGCCAACCTCTCCCTCAATCTCAGAATAATCATCAGCGTCAACCTCTCCCTCAGTCTCAGAATAATCATCAGCGTCAACCTCTTCCTCAGTCTCAGAATAATCACCAGCCTCTAATCTCTATAAGTATCAAGCTTAGCATACTCATCAGCCCCAACCTCTCCCTCAGTCTCAGAATAATCATCAGCGTCAACCTATCCCTCAGTCTCAGAATAATCATCAGCGTCAACCTCTTCCTCAGTCTCAGAATAATCACCAGCCTCTAATCTCTATAAGTATCAAGCTTAGCATACTCATCAGCGCCAACCTCTCCCTCAATCTCAGAATAATCATCAGCGTCAACCTCTCCCTCAGTCTCAGAATAATCATCAGCGTCAACCTCTTCCTCAGTCTCAGAATAATCACCAGCCTCTAATCTCTATAAGTATCAAGCTTAGCATACTCATCAGCGCCAACCTCTCCCTCAATCTCAGAATAATCATCAGCGTCAACCTCTTCCTCAGTCTCAGAATAATCACCAGCCTCTAACTCTCTAAAAGTATCAAGCTTAGCATACTCATCAGCGCCAACCTCTCCCTCAATCTCAGAATAATCATCAGCGTCAACCTCTCCCTCAGTCTTAGAATAATCATCAGCGTCAACCTCTTCCTCAGTCTCAGAATAATCACCAGCCTCTAACTCTCTAAAAGTATCAAGCTTAGCATACTCATCAGCGCCAACCTCTCCCTCAATCTCAGAATAATCATCAGCGCCAACCTCTCCCTCAATCTCAGAATAATCATCAGCGTCAACCTCTCCCTCAGTCTTAGAATACTCATCAGCGTCAACCTCTCCCTCAGTCTCAGAATAATCATCAGCGTCAACCTCTCCCTCAGTCTCAGAATAATCATCAGCCTCTAACTCTCTAAAAGTATCAAGCTTAGCATACTCATCAGCGCCAACCTCTCCCTCAGTCTCAGAATAATCATCAGCGTCAACCTCTCCCTCAGTCTCAGAATAATCATCAGCGTCAACCTCTTCCTTAGTCTCAGAATAATCACCAGCCTCTAATCTCTATAAGTATCAAGCTTAGCATACTCATCAGCCCCAACCTCTCCCTCAGTCTCAGAATAATCATCAGCGTCAACCTATCCCTCAGTCTCAGAATAATCATCAGCGTCAACCTCTTCCTCAGTCTCAGAATAATCACCAGCCTCTAACTCTCTAAAAGTATCAAGCTTAGCATACTCATCAGCGCCAACCTCTCCCTCAATCTCAGAATAATCATCAGCGTCAACCTCTCCCTCAGTCTTAGAATAATCATCAGCGTCAACCTCTTCCTCAGTCTCAGAATAATCACCAGCCTTTAATCTCTATAAGTATCAAGCTTAGCATACTCATCAGCACCAACCTCTCCCTCAATCTCAAAATAATCATCAGCGTCAACCTCTCCCTCAGTCTTAGAATAATCATCAGCGTCAACCTCTTCCTCAGTCTCAGAATAATCACCAGCCTCTAAATCTCTATAAGTATCAAGCTTAGCATACTCATCAGCCCCAACCTCTCCCTCAGTCTCAGAATTATCATCAGCGTCAACCTCTCCCTCAGTCTCAGAATAATCATCAGTCCCAACATCTTCCTCGGTCTCAGAATAATCATCAGCCCCAACCTCTCCCTCAGTCTCAGAATTATCATCAGCGCCAACCTCTCCCTCAGTCTCAGAATAATCATCAGCGTCAACCTCTTCCTCAGTCTTAGAATAATCATCAGCGTCAACCTTCCTCAGTCTCAGAAAAATCACCAGCCTCTAACTCTCTATAAGTATCAAGCTTAGCATACTGAACACCCCAAACCTCTCCCCCAGTCTCAGAATAATCATCAGCGTCAACCTCTCCCTAAATCTCAGAATAATCATCAGCGTCAACCATGTTCTCAGTCTCAGAATAATCATCAGCGTCAACCTCTCCCTAAATCTCAGAATAATCATCAGCGTCAATCTCTCCCTCAGTCTCAGAATAATCATCAGCGTCAACCTCTCCCTCAGTCTCAGAATAGTTATCAGCGTCAACCTCTTCCTCAGTCTCAGAATAGTTATCAGCGTCAACTTCTGCCTAAGTCTCAGAATAATCATCAGCGTCAACCTCTCCCTAAATCTCAGAATAATCATCAGCGTCAACCTCTCCCTAAATCTCAGAATAATCATCAGCGTCAACCTCTCCCTAAATCTCAGAATAATCATCAGCGTCAATCTCTCCCTCAGTCTCAGAATAATCATCAGCGTCAATCTCTCCCTCAGTCTCAGAATAGTTATCAGCGTCAACCTCCTCCTCAGTCTCAGAATAGTTATCAGCGTCAACCTCTTCCTCAGTCTCAGAATTATCATCAGCGTCAACCTCTTCCTCAGTCTCAGAATAGTTATCAGCGTCAACCGCCTCCTCAGTCTCAGAATAATCATCAGCGTCAACCTCTGCCAAAGTCTCAGAATTATCATCAGCGTCAACCTCTCCCTCAGTCTCAGAATAGTTATCAGCGTCAACCGCCTCCTCAGTCTCAGAATAATCATCAGCGTCAACCTCCTCCTCAGTATCAGAATAATCATCAGCGTCAACCTCTGCCAAAGTCTCAGAATAATCATCAGCGTCAACCACGTTCTCAGTCAGACTTAATCCGGCTCAGCATAATCATAAGCCTCATCATGTTCTCATTCTCAACTAAATCATAATTATCATCCTCAACCTCAACCACAGTCTCAAATTCAGCAAAATCATTATTCTCAACCTCTCTCTCAGTATCAACCACAATATACTCATCCGCCTTAGTTTCAAGCTCAGTTTCAATCTCATCACAATCATCAACTTAAACTCGATCCCAACGTCAACATGATACCAACTTCTTCTTTAGATTTACTCTTTCTCTTAAATTCAACTTCAGCCTTAGCCTTACTGTCTGTCTACTAAGTATCTGAATATGAATAAAAGAGAGAAAATTCATGCCTCACTGATCTCTCGTGAAAATGACGTAACTTAACCCGACTGCAAGATCGATACGTTCGAGGTCGTTGGTTTATTCCCAGTTTTGTCTGCGAAAATATGGCAATTACTTGCAGTAGAACGGTTGGCTCAGATTTCTTCAACTTAAACTAAAACATGATTATATTATCTGTTATATGTTGAATGATTGATGGAATATTTTGTGACATTTTTATGCCATTGAGTGCTAACAGACGATCAGTTAACATAACCACTGTTTCCTGGAACGTTATTAAATTGGCCTACTCGAGCATACTCCATAGCCACAAGTAACTGATGACATCCGATCTTGGATCAGCGATGAGATTTATATATCTGAAATCGTTACAAAACTAAAAACTAGTCTATCCCAGAGCCTGATATCTGAGAGCTGGGTTCACTCTACAGACTCTTACAAAAGCTATCGCTTTTGCTATTCTTAAACATTATATAGAACAGAACAGAACATATATTTTATTTGACTTATACATAGTACATCGTCATAACTATACATTTGTCAACAAATATATTTAGATCATGTCACGTGGAAACACACACACACATACACACACGCACGCACGCACGCACGCACGCACACACGCACACACACACACACACACACACACATTAAATGAGGATGGCATTATTCAGCTATGTTTCAAAGACAATCTAATAGATAAAGCATATTTTATATATTTTGCTACGTTAAAAAGAGTATTTCTATTATCTGACTGTAATAATTCCATGAATCGAAACATACTAGGTCTCTGAAAAAACAGTTGCCTATATATTGTTGTCTTAAATCTAAATAGCAAGGACATATCAAAATAAAATGAAATTCATCTTTTAAATCCTGCGAATTACATTCAAGATGCATATATACAGTGAAAAGAAAAAGAAAGTATACATACCTATAAACGTCGACAGGTCAAGGAACAATAAATGTATTGCATATAAATTTTGTATATTTATATTTCATCATATTGTTAAATAAAAAACAACAACATTTAATTCACTTCAAAGCAAAACAATAAGAAAAAATCAGTTCATTTTCCATCACATGAATCAACTGTAAGCCAATAATGAAATAATTTTTAAAAACAAAATGTATACTTTCTTTTCTTTTTCCTTTCAGTGTATATTGATATATTAATGTTAGTGATAAGCAGCTAGAATGCCCTGAATGTTTATACAAACTTTACAAAAACCATACACGGAAATAGAAGTAGGAAGTTGTAATTTGAATTCGATCTATTTAGTTTTAATACGGAAAGTAAAGAGGTTTTATTTCTGTATCAAAATTTCTCACCTCCCACCCTTAAAACATCCTCATGACTTGCATAATTATGATAAAGGAAAACCCACTTTCAATAGTATTTGTTCGTAAATTTTAATGGTGAAGAAAACATTCGTTGAAACACATTTTGACTTGTAGAACGGATTTAGTCGAACTTTAATATTATTTTCCTCAACGGAATATAGTCAGCTAAACTTTCTTTTATTACATTGATTTAAGCAAATTATATCACATAGACGTATTAAGCAACAGTTCCGTCAAATTGGCATTACCTGTTCTCATACGACAATAATGTTTTTTATAAATATGATAAGACAAACACAAATACAGCGAAATACAGTCACGAATGAATGAATGAATAAATGAATAAAATAAAGGAATTAATGATTAAATAAATAAATGGATGGATGGATGGATGGATGGATGGATGGATGGATGGATGGATGGATGGATGGATGGATGGATGGATGTGGATGTGGATGTGGATGTGGATGGATGAATGAA
Organism: Panopea generosa; assembly: GCA_029582155.1. Lineage (NCBI taxonomy): Eukaryota > Metazoa > Mollusca > Bivalvia > Adapedonta > Hiatellidae > Panopea > Panopea generosa. Next base: position 59,582,844 of record CM055908.1, on the reverse strand, counting down.
TGAATGAATGAATGAATGAATGAATGAATGACTGAATGAATGAATGAATGAATGAATGAATGAATGAATGAATGAATGAATGAATGAATGAATGAATGAATGAATGAATGAATGAATGAAAGAATGAATGAATGAATAATAATTGAAGGAATTAATTAATTAATGAATGAATAAATGAATGAATGATTGAATGGATGAGCGGACGAATGAGCGACTTAACGAATGAATGAATGAATTAATAAATTAATTAATTGAATAACAGCAACAACTAAATACCAACACATGCTTCGAACTAACGTAAAACAATCAAAATGAACCTGGAACTAGCACACACTTCTGCATTGATTAAGTACACATAGCCACGTGTACATTTTCTGATTATGTATTGTTTTAGTTTCAACCACCAAATTAATGGTGATCCAATTATTCAACCCGTCATAGGTTTGTGAGGGTCGGGGTGGACCATCCCACAACAAACCTTACAGATGGGTATATAACAAATGATATGCATATTTATGCCAAAAGTCTTATTGATTAAGAGAAATGATACAGTCATAGTATTTTGGGTATATTTTTGCTGACTTTACGTGTTTGAAAATAATTTCATTGTTTTGAAAGGAATATATCAGGATTTTTTCAAAAAAAATAACTAAAAACATTTTTTTTCTCCAATTTATAATGCGTTTACATACTCACTGACTTGTCTAAAGAATATCTATTTAAACATGCTAAAATAATATATTTAATGGGATTTAATATATTTCCCGTTTAAAACAAACATATTTTGTAGCGTATTAAATGAGTCGCATGATTTCATCTTGATTTCAATTTGATCCGTTATACAGGTTTACATGCAGTAAATAGAGACAAGCAGTATTTAAGCTTGTCTATTTTTAGCATTGCGGTTTTGTTTCAAGTTTACCTTTTTTTCTAAAGTACATGTATATGACTCATATCTATGTAAAGTAGCAATTACTAGAGTGTATAGCAATGCTATGTTTCATACATGTGTTTAAATTGTCTGTCTCACCACATCCGTCAAATGTTTTGCGCTCTTTTGACATGTGTGCGTTACAACGCATATTCGCGTTTATAATTAGAGTAAATTTAAGTCATACATTATAATGAAGAAATACATTAGTGGATACTTTGTATGCAGACATTGTGAACACACATATAAATTGCTGTTTCAATTAAGATATGTTTATCATTTTGCATAATAGCATAATATAAGATACGTTATTATTCATACAAGTTCATGTACGAGTATGCATGTTTGCAGCACGTCAACAAGCTGGGTTTTTTTTTTCAATAAATACGAATGGTCGCTTTTAACAAAGCATAGCTCTGTATTAACACACCTAATATGTCAATTTGTGTTATGTTTTCATCATCAATACACTAGCTTCCGATGCTTCTGCTTTTGATCGGGGGAATAATGCGGCATACACGTATGTATGAGCTATTATACTGAATGACAAACACGGTGTCAACCAATATATTGGTGTTATTTTAAACGAGTATTGTACTGATTTTGGAAAATAAAACTAATATTGTATACTATTTTTGGAGAGAAAGAGAAATCGACCGATCGACAGACAGACAGACAGACAGACAGACAGACAGACAGACAGACAGACAGACAGACAGACAGACAGACAGACAGACAGACAGACAGACAGACAGACAGACAGACAGACAGACAGACAGACAGACAGACAGACAGACAGACAGACAGACAGACAGACAGACATCGACTGTTGAGATAGTTAAAATAGCATATACTTACAAAAATGGCGAAATTAAAAAAAAAGAGCAGATATTTTACAATTAAATTCACAGCAGATCCCTCGCGACTTTTCCACGATGCGGACATTGTATCCACATTTAACTGTACAGCAAAAACAACTGATAGTCCGCAACTCACTCACTAATTATAAACAAATCCAAATAAACGTTGAAATGGTTCACAGTAAATAGTTGATTGTAAGTGACCTGAAAATACACCACTTATGTTATTTAAAAGACTTCTTAAAAAGAAACGATGCACAATATACTAGTATAACGTTGGTTGCGCATGGGGAACTATTGTGGTATGTTTTTGCCTTACGAGAAGCTAGGTCATTTTACAACACGCTTAAGTTGCCTTTCGCCGGTACAGGTATAGATTAATTAATATAGTGAGGTAGCAAGGTTAGTTTTTTTTATATAAAGCACAAGTAAAGGCCATGGCAATGTTTTATTTTTCATTTCAAATAGTCGATAATTTCCACTCTCAATTTGATTATACTTCCCCAAAGGGGGGAAGCATATAGTCACCGCTTCGTCCGTCCGTGCGTCCGTCCAAAAGTTCTTGTCCGCACTATTTCTCTACAACCTCAGGTTTGAATTTTATGAAACTTGCTAGGATGCATCATTACCAAGTGCAGATGCGCATATTGTCTTTGTGTTCCGGTTTGATGATTTTTAACGAAGTTATGGCCCTTTGACTGTTTATGACCAAATTCTTGTCCGCGCTATTTCTCTACAACCCCATGTTGGAATTTTATGAAACTTGCTAGGATGCATCATTTCCAAGTGGAGATGCGCATATTGTCTTTGTGTTCCGGTTTGATGATTTTTAACGAAGTTATGGCCCTTTGACTGTTTGTGACCAAATTCTTGTCCGCGCTATTTCTCTACAACCCCATGTTGGAATTTTATGAAACTTGCTAGGATGCATCATTACCAAGTGGAGATGCGCATATTGTCTTTGTGTACCGGTTCGATAATTTTTCATAGATTTATGGCCCTTTAATTGAGTCTGTGACCAAGTTCTTTGCCTGGTCAAAAAATGAATCAAATGAGTGACAACATTTTCCCTATACAGCATTCCAACAACACAGAGTAGGCAAACGCTCAGGTGGAGTTCTTACATATGCATTGGGTAGTTTACAACCATCAACAATTATAACCTATCCTGACAAGAACATGGAACTGATTGCTATCAAAATTAATAGCTTTAGAGTACCACTAAATATTGTCTTAATTTATGTCGCTGTTGATGCAGTATGTTCCCAGACAACGAAAGTTTTACAGGACATTACTTCTACATTACCAAATCTTGAGCATACCATTGTTCTTGGTGATTTTAACAAAATAGTGTCGACTCAACTCATAGACAATTTTATCTCTGTTATTGATGCATCTACTTCAAACAGGGGGTCAACTGTTGACTAAATATTTGTCTCGGAAAACCTTCAGCCATTAATTCATCTGACAACACCCTACTTCTCAGATCATATGTTCTGTTCTGTTCTGTTCTGTTCTGATCATCAGATCATTTGGATTGGTATCAATCTGCAGTCATTACTATAAGTATGTGTCTAAAACTGTTATGATGAACACTACAATTACCGTTACTGTATAATCCCTAATTCAGAAAATACAGATTAGGCAAACACTTAGGTAGAGTGCCTACATATGCATCTGATAGCTTATAACCAGCTAAAGTTATAGCCTGCTGTGACTAACAGGCAGCCATGATTGGATAGGTAACAAACTGCAGTCCTTACTGTAATGGTGTGTATGTTTAACACTACAATTTCTGTATAATCCCAATTAAACACTCAATGACGTAACCTTTCCCAAAAAATGGCAATTCAGTAGTTAAAATCACATTTCTCTTATAAAACACTTTCACACTTCTGATTTACATTCATTCTTACAACTGAAAAGTGATGTTTTGTGTCCTTTTTTTCAAAAGTCTATTATTTCCTGTGAAAATGGAGATGGTCATTCAGTACTGGATGGACAGGATGGGTGTTCAATAACGAGTACACAGTATCAGTTTTTGCTACTACAAAATGATGTACATTAACATTTTCCATATAGCGACTTCTTCATGCAACTGCATACATAAAAACTATGTATATACATGTATATACACACAATCATTATATAAGTACTTGATCGGTACATTTGTTTTTAATTTAAATATTTTAGCACAAAGAAACTAAAGTGGTGCAGTGTTTGTTAAACTAGCACATGCATTAATATGCCATATGCAACAACTGATTCTTTATAATGAAATCAGTTTTTATATCCATCATTAAAATGTATATTTGTAATAAAAATTTGCTGAAATGTTTGATCACGGGTCATAATGACCTATTTCAAAGTATGTTGTGCGATGTATTATATCACGAAATTAAAAATAATGTATTGACTTCTCTTTAGAACTCTCTCAGTTACTTCCCCCTGTTCAATATCATTACCATGTGGAACAGAGTCAAACACTCACTTGGAGGAGCATCCATCGGTTCAACCAATATTTTCTTGTTTTTATTTTGTTGTCAACGCATTGCATGTTATATTTTAAACCGTTTTATTGGTTGAGGTAGATAATGAACATTTGAATAAATAAATAAATAAATAAATAAATAAATAAATAAATAAATAAATAAATAAATAAAAATAAATAAATAAATAAATAAATAAATAAATAAATAAATAAATAAATAAATAAATAAATAAATAAATAAATAAATAAATAAAATAAATAAATAAATAAATAAACAAATAAACAAATAAATAAATAAATAAATAAATAAATAAATAAATATGAATGAATGAATGACATTTTGTGCGCAAAAAATAGAATCTATGTGGTTGGTTAATATCAATGCAAATATTTAATGGAAGTTCTTTTTTATTTGCAGAAAAAAAAAACTGGGGATTTATTTTTCACCGATAGCCACAAATGAAAACGAGTCTATTTGCTTCCTTTAATTGTTGTGTCTTGTGCTTCCAAAAATATTCGTTTAAATAATATTTATTTATTATTGAATGTCATGTTTTTTTTACATTTCTTCTGGTCAAGTCGCTTTGGATTATATTTTGTGTTTAACCCTTTACTTCATATAATTCACTATATATCAGCAATGGGTGAATTATGTTTATATTAACTGACAGAGTGGAAAACAGTGCAGGAAGTGTTCAGATTGCTCGTTAAGAACAATCTGAACTCTTCCTGCACTGTTTTCAATGGCCTTCTGTGATTGGTGTGGGAAAACACGTATCTATGGAGTAAAGGGTTAAGCAAATCAATTAATAACTGTTTTATCTACTTTAATTTGACCCACTCAAAGAAAAAACTTTTGAAAAAGCCTAATCTCCGTTAACTCTATCTTAAAATTACTTTGCTACATAAATTATAAAAATAAATACAATTGCAATATTTTTTAACCAAAAAATTGGATTTATAGACTGTACCTGGAGAGATTATGTCTCGTTGCTGATACTGCCGTGCCCAAAGTCAATCCAACCCTTAGTGTAACAAAAACCCTTAGTGTAACAAAAACCCTTAGTGTAACAAAAACCTTTAGTGTAACAATTGTGAACAACCGAAACCCTTGATGTAACAAAATTAGTATTTGTTATACTAGGGGTCATAACCGCAACCCTTATAAAATATGTTTGTTACACTAAGGGGCAATATGTTACTTTTGAGATAATGCGTTTGTAAGGATGGTGTTAAAATGAAACCTTGTTCTAGAATCAAAGTAAAACTAGACTGGAGCACTGACAGGGTTGTAAGAGACTCATAGTGCCTGACCGTATATCCCAGACCGTATATTCCTGACCGTATATTCCTGACCGTATATCCATGTCCGTATATCCCTGACCGTATATCAATGACCGTATATTCCTGACCGTATATCCATGACCGTATATCCCTGGCCGTATATCCATGACCGTATATCCATGACCGTATATCCCTTACCGTATATCCCTTACCGTATATCCATGACCGTATATCCCTGACCGTATATCCATGACCGTATATCCATGACCGTATATCCATGACCGTATATCCCTTACCATATATTCCTGACCGTATCTCTTATTTTGGTGAAAGTGACCTTGACCTCTTGCTGCCTAAATCCCGATCCCAATCCCCAAAACAATATGTGTATTATTTTTCTTACATTTAGAACTCAATCTACCAGATTATATGTGCAATTATCTGGACATAATATAAAGTATATCAAAAACAAATCCACCAAAATTTTTCTTCTATATTTAGTATGATTTAGATGAAATGTATATAAATTCGATATGCCACCGGCCTATTGGAAGCAACAGAATAGACGGAAGGGCGGGCGGCCGGACATGGGTAACAGTAGTTTTTTCCAATTTCATAGCAGGGTAAAATAAATTTCTAATTGGAAAACAAGAGTTACACTAAGTGAACCAGTTTTATAATCAAATGTCAATACATTTACAAACAATACTTTTGTTACACTATGGGCCGCAAACATAATTCTTAGTGTAACAAAACCCATATTATGACCCATAGTGGAACAAACAAAATCACTAAGGATTGCCACAATACCCTGCTTTAAAATAAACAATTTGGTGGTTTATAAATAGTAAATGTTAAATTCGAGTATACCTGCTGTGAATAAGACCGGAAAACATTAAAAGTGACCGGACTAGTTTTTTTTTATCGCGGTTATCATTATACACAGCAACTGATGCGACGCTGGAAATCAGCCACACGGGACCAAAATATCCCATTGGAAGCACCAGACGCAATGTTCAATACAGTAAAATAGCAATGGCATACTGTGGTACGGCGATTAATGACAAGGCGGTTATCATTTGTGGATGTTGTAAAGCGGTTAAATCAATAAGGAAGGTACGGAGGCTTCTTCTAACATAACACCATGTCTAATCGATTTTTACCTGAATAATTATGTACTTTTATACACTTGCTAAACGTGATTATATACGTGTACAGAAGTATCAAAGGAGCAAAGCGAATGGTAAAGTGAGCAATCATCGAACCCAGGGTCGGATTGCCGGGTTCGGATTCCCGACCAGGGCCGTGTGTAATGTACTGGAGCTGCAAGTACTATTATGAAAAACACCGAGTGAGAGTTGTAGAAGTTGATATAAATTGTGTCACACATAGTGTAAAATACATACGTTTAAACTAAGGGCACAGTTGTTAAAAATAGGTTTTAAAACGCCATTTTCAAAACATGACTTGTTATATATCACATATCCCGTTTTATTGGTGGAGGAATATCTCATAGCGAATCTGAAATATATTGAACTATTTATTGTTCAAAGATGATATACATGTATTTTGATTTGCATGGTATATTTGTTATGTTTTATGCTCCCTGTAGTATTTATATGAAGGTTATTGCTTTCATAAGTTTTAGGTTAATTAGATGTCAGATGCGTGTTGTCACTAATTGGAATTTTGAAATCAATAATGCTCTTACAGATTATTTGAATGAATGAATGAATGGTGTTTTATGGCACGTCGACAAGATAATTTGAAGTAAAACTCTGTTTTTATGTTAACAAATTTGACAATTTGGGTAAGAATTCTCTAAGATCTAGTGTTTGTTCTGTTAAAATCTGGTAAAAATCATAGCTGGAGCGTCAACTGGAAGATAGTGCAAATAGTTAAATCATTTTATTGATTGATTGATTGATTGATTGATTGATTGATTGATTGATTGATTGATTGATTGATTGATTGACTATTTAGCGTCATTTTTATGCCATCTCCGTAAGTAACTGATAACTTTCCCACTTGAATTAGCGAGAGAGACGAATTATAATTAGACGCAATGTCTTACCTCAATCATCACTCATCACAGAGGAAATGTAAAACATCATCATATTCTGCCCTGTGTAAGATGTCCTACATCCACAATCATATCTTCAAAAATGAAACGAATTTCAAGCTAAATTAAGGTTAATCATACTAACATACTCCCCCAGATCATTGTAGAAGAAATAGATGGGTAACTCCTTTTTAAAATAAATATTGTAGCACACGGGTACCAAAGTGGTGCAGTGTTTGTAATACTATTCAATATTTTGTTACAACCTAATCTTACTGCTTGAAATCAGTAATTATATCCGTCATTTAATGTATATATGAAATGTTTGATAAAGGGTCATACTGAACTATTTCAAATTATGTTGTACAATGTACCATATAACGAAATAGAAGATGTTCTGCTCTGCTCTGCTCTGTTCCTCTGTGCTGTGCTCTGCCCTGCTCTGCTCTGCTCCTCTATGCTCTGCTCTGCTCCTCTGTGCTCTGCTCTGCTCTGCGCTCTGACTGCTCTGCTCCTCTGTGCTCTGCTCTGCTCTGCTCCTCCGTGCTCTGCTCATATGTGCTCTGCTCCTCTGTGCTCTGCTCTGCTCTGCTCTGCTACTCTGTGCTCTGCTCTGCTCTGCTCCTCTGTGCTCTGCTCTATAAACACACTTTTTATGCTACATCTCCATTTGACGGAAGATAAATATACATGAAACGCAAAATTGTGTAGTTAAATGTTGAAACTGAATTAAATCATGTTCAAATTCTTTGAATGCATGCACGAACAACCATCAGGATATATGTATATGTGTATATAATACATACACTTTGTTATGTTTATGTATTTATATATGAAACTACAGTATATTGTAATGAAGGTATTAACAGTTTTTTTTATGGAATCGTGTATTTAAAATCTTTAAAATCACATGCTGATTTCATCTTGTTTTTTTTTCTACCGTCATACCTATGTAAGTTGGTGGAATTAAAATGCATTTTACACTTTTTTTGTCATTAAAAACACAAGAGTGCAAAACAGGATGTTTTACTACATGCATGTTCTTTTCCGAAAAATTTAAATTAAATAAAAAGTCTGCATGGATACCGTGGTAGTTAATTTCACATTTACATCATGTAGACATATTATTATCTAATTTAATTTTTCAGATAATAATATGACAGTGAACGTATTTAACGAGAGTTTTCATACCGTAATATGGTGTACGATAAGGGTCAAAAGCACCGGTCCCGGTGCACCTTTATAATATCGGTGCACCGATATTTTTTGTTTTAACGGTGCACCGATAAAATACACCATTGCACCGTAAAAATATATCGGTGCACCGTTAAAAGTGGCGGTCCACCGTTATAATATATCGATGCACCGTTATATACCGGTGATATATTAATATCGGTGCACCGCTATATATTAATAATTCGATGCACCGCTATATATTAATAATTCGGTGCACCGCTATATTTTACCGGTGCTGTTGACGCTGATGGTACACTATACCGTAATACTTGTTTATCCTCCTTTTACCGTCGTTTTATTGATCATATTACATACTTACGCATTATTCGTTATCATATTAGCGTGACCGTTGGCACGGAAGTTTTATGTTTCTTACTGTGTGTAGCGGGATAGAAAGGTGGTAACAGCTGCAACAACATTTCTCAATATAGTGCGGCGGAATTTGACTTGCTTTAAAAGTGATGGTTATTGTAGTATAGTTTATTTTCAATATCTGATGAGTACACTGGCCAATCTGGTACTTGATTTATACATATGTACAGTAAAACCTGTGTAAGTGGTCACTTCTTGTCTTAAGCAGCCATATTTGTTATTTTCCATTTCTGTGCTTTCAGAACAAATTTACCTGTATGAAACAACACACCTGTCTTAACATGCCACTTTTCCTCGTTCCCTTGACTGGCTTCTTAAGACAGGTGGTTGCTTAAAACAGGTCAATTTGCTATGGCAGACAGTGCTTTAATAATGCTATACGATAGTAACACTATTCGTGTCATGATATAAATTGTATCAAATATAGCAAATAATGTAGTAAACTTGAAAGTGGAGAAGCTGGTATAATACGTTTGAAACATTTTAGCAACGACATTATACTCTAACCTGATGCTACCTTTTATGAAAAGTGTAATTAAAAATGCATGTGTATCAGACATATATGGTTATATTTCTGGTTCTTAGCCCTAATACATGAGGTTATCATTTTGTTGAACATTTCCATGGATACATTTTATTAAATAAATACAACTGCTAAAGACGCACGCAGTCCAATAGTTTTTATTGTTTCCATAGGAAAACATACGATGAAAGTAAATCGCCCGCACAGAATGCAGCCAAATTAAAGGAAGTAGCAAACACCGGTTTATTGAGTCTCTTTACGAGAAGAGGTGACATGTGCAAATTCTCTCACTTTCCCTGTCACCGCTTTACGTGATATGCTAATTTAACCTTCTCTAGTAACGCATCCCTCTGGAAGAGAATTCTCGCGATGTGGTTAAAATACTGGGCACTGATCAGCGTTATTCAGATAAACAGTTTGTAGAGTAAGATAAAAACATCAACGGTAACATTAGATGGCACCTGCCTTCCGAGGGCAGATTGGAACCATTCGAGGTGGGCTGGCTGACTAACTTAGGTGGGAGCCCGTACCAAAGCTGCTTTCCTTTGCAGATAACTTGATAAACTGACGATTGTGCCCCCTTGTGGAATTTCTAGTTTGTCTAAGTGAAGCACTACTAGGTTGCTGTAGATTTCGTTTTACACTAAAACAACAACTCTGAATCTGAACGGGACGATGTTTTAAAGCCGTCACTAATGTTGTAAATGTCCATAGTGTCAGATTGAGTTATATTTTTTAAGAACGTGTACGCCAACAAGATAAGAAAACACTAATCTCGGTTATATTGAGCATATTCCCGAGGAAGAACTAAACGATATTCAACACACTACCTAACATATCACCGGGTTTTTAGCAACACTGATTAGTATATCCCAGAACCTGATATCTCCCAAATCAGGTCTGTTATTACCATAGTTACAAGAAACGAAACGTATTAACAGTACAGATTTATCATGAATATTTCATTCAATGTCTCTAAAAATAGTATATTGGTTAGAGGACTGCGGGCTGTTACATATGACCTCCCCATGGACGGACTAAAAAAAATCAGTATACTATATGCTCTTGCTATTCATTCGCAACTTCCAGCGGACCCTATAATCACATGTTACCGAATTGAAGTTCTGCTGTTCTGTTGGCAAAGGGAACAATTTTTCGTTCGGCTATTCTGCTGAATATTCTGCTTTTCTGCTATCTTTATCAAGCCGTAGAATTCCTTGATACTAGTAGCCTAGTGCACGGGCAAATACTTTTTTGTAGAATATCATGGAATTGATTGATATTTTACTGTGCAGATACACCCAGGTATTGTCTTTCAGATGTTTACGCCACGAAGTTAAAGAACATTTGATAATACTGTATAACATCATTTCAATCTCCTCTCTGGCTGGGTGTATCTGTCTCGCAACTCTAACCAATGACGGAAGTATATCAATCGAAACGTCCTTAGTTCGAATCCCCGCCTGACTACAGTCTTTGTGATGATTCATGTATCTCTCACCGCTGATTCAGCAGTCGGGAACATTTTCAGTTACTTTCTGAGATCGGTATGCTCGAGTACTGGTTATTTTTCTATGATACAAGAGTGGTCAGATTAACTGACCGTCTGTTAGCCCTCGATGCCATACAATGACGCTAAACAGTCAAACAAACAACAAGGGGGAGAAAGGGGGAGGCAAAGTATATGCTGGCCCCTCCAACCTGAACATTTGGGGGTGGGGAGGAGGCAGCTCCCCTGCCCCCTCCCCCACCCGGCTCCTACGCTTATGAATTGAATGTGTAAAAAGTACGCCTGGCTCCATAAAAAACAAATAAAAGACCCCCATACCTTTGATATACACGTACATCAAAAATAAGGTAGTTACATTTGTCGTTTTACAATTTATAAAAAACATAATAAACTTAGTATATATTAGTTTCTAAAGATAACGATATCGGCAAAAGCAATATCGCAATACACATTTAAACGTATTACAATGTTTTATATTTCAAAGGTATTTAACTGACGCCATTTATTTTTTATTGCAAAAAAATGATTGGCCTGGTGAAAATTTTTTTTTTTTCATAACACCATTTTGCCGTCTCTTCTTTTATTACAGTTCTTTAAAGGGAGTATTTGAGGAAAAAATGCTATAATTGTCTTAAAAATTATTCTTATTTTAAAAAAAAAACATGTAGATAAAGAACATCTCATCAACATTAAGACATAGAATCCAAATGGTTTGGTATGTCAAATCCAACAAAACGTGACATAATCGATATTCAAACTGGAGTGCAACTTGAAACGAAATCCCCATTCTAAAAATAGACAGCTTTTAATTACCTCCATATTGACATTCGATCTCTTTCTAAGATGAAACAAGATTAACTACGTTTAAACCTGTATAACGGATCATAGTGAAATCAATTTGTAACACGTAACTTATTTATTTCGTCACAAAATATCTTGCAATTTTAAGCGGGAAAATCTATTTTAGTCTAACCTAGGCGCGTAGCCCAAGTTAGGAAATCCGGTTTCAATATATTATTTTGGCATATTTAAATAGATATCCTTTTAGCAATGGGAGGTTAGTGAGTATATATAGGCTTGATATATTTGGGGGAAAATGTTTTAGCTAATTTTAAAATTTGGAAAAATCCTGATAAGTTCCCTTTAAACTTATAGTCAAAAATCAATTATTGCGAACTACTATAATTGATGAATTGGATACAAATGCTAAAGCTCCATATCTTTGAGGCGCTTACCACTCACTGAGGTAATTGGTATAGAAAAAATTGACAAAGATTGACGATGTCTTCCTCATTGATATAAAACAAACATATAACTGGTTGAAAAGGACATACAACCTATACAAACATTAAAACAAATATTTGCTTAGAAAACACTTAAGTTTGACACGAGGAAGTCGTGCATAATTTAATATCGAACATTTAGTGTTTTTTTTTAAAGAGAACCATACGAATTTATTTTGAGCGTCAGCTTGGAAGAATCAACCAGGGCTACCTCTCTATAAATGACATGACTGCTTCATTACTGCTACCGCAATGATACTTTCACAGCTGATACAACTATCCTTTGGAATCACAGAACACGTGACCGTTCAATTAAGGAAATAGCAGACTGTCTTTCATAAGGTATGTTGAGAAAGGGTGATGACATTTGCAAAAAGTAAAAAAAAATAACAGCACCTAGTCAAACAAACGACGCAAGTATTTATGGTCGCCACACAGTATCCAAGGCTGCTGTCATGGTAATTAATACAATTTAATTAGACAGTCCTAGTACCTGATCTGTCGATTCAGGCCCGTTGTACCATTATGTAAAAGAATGGAATTCCCTATCAGTCCCACAATTCATAGCATTATATTGCGTTTATATGACTGTGATGTCATTCAACTTCCGCTACAGGAACTTACAAATCAGAATGCTCGTATTTCACTGCTATGTAACAATCTCTAACGAGGACCATTTAAACAGTTTAATATCTGACAAAATGTCCCAGTGGAAAAGCAGATCGCATTCATGACACGAAAATAGAAGACTCTGTTCATGGGTGATAATACAATCTGCAAACCGATTTTAAACCTCTATATATCTCAATAAGCGATAATGTAGTCGAACGTACAACAGGGGTATACATCTATGTTTTGTAAGTTTTACTTTCTAGAATATGAAAATCAGGTCTAACTCCGTTAACCATGTCATCGAACGTTATGTTTTTCAAAGTGATATAGAGTATGGCTTTAACATAAAAAATTATTTTATTTTTATATATATACAGAAATGGTATTGAGGCACAAGATCTTCCAACATTATATTCACTTCTACAGTTTAACACATAATATACAGATTACAGCAGCTGCAAACAAAAATAAAATAAAAATGAAGGAGAAAAATACAGAATTGTTAGAGAATAAGAGCAGAAAAAAATACTTATAACAAACTTATATAAATAATACTAAACGTGTTTGTTTGGCATAGTTAATTATGTATTATTTGATAAGACAACAGTGTTATCGCGTGATTTAGTATATATACTTAACAGTTAGTTTGGTATCATATAGGTATTTTAGATCATTATATTTGATAATAATTTATTAAACAAATACACAAACATTTTAAACTTCAATCATATTCACGATGTGTGCTGACTGCCGAACGGTATTCTAACATGCATATAATAACACAAAGGTATTCACAAGTCAGGTATAAAAAATATAATTCACTAAAAAACTTGCCGTTAAGTATTAGATATTCAAGATTGACAGAGAAGAAAACAAAGACTAAACAAAACTAAGTTAATATATTATATGACAATTATGTGGGTATTCTTGGAGTTCATGGTTACAGAATGTACTGCATCGTGTGATCGTTTTAACTACTGTCCCGTGATAAAAATGACACGATTGATAGTTGACGTTTTATTTGAGCATCTAATACATTTCTTTTATTATCAACAAATAAAACTAATAACATTCAAAATTAAAATATATAGCTGAACTATTAACGGTTTATCTAAAGATAGTTTTCTATAGATACACACATTTTTTAACTTTAATTTTTATTGTGGGACGCATGTTTACGACGGCTTAAGGTTGTTCGCAGCGTTCCTATCGGATTTATTGATATCTGGCGTTAATTATCAAAATTCTGTACGGTACTACCAGGGGACGCTGTTATAAGAAACTGTGGTACTAAATTAAAAAAAAAAAGCTTAAACGAAAACTGAAACTTCATAGATCAATTATACAGACTTTTGATAAATTACGCCAGATGTCAAAAATCCGATGAGAACAGCCGCGAACTACCTTAATTTGTATACCTTACCTTTCATCAAAAACACTGTTGCAACCTCTATTATCAGAAGGCACTACGAGTATGTGTCGTACAAAATGTAACCAAAGGGGGGTAACTAGCATATGTAAAGCGCATAGTCTTGCTCGATTTATATATAATTCGTCTTCAATATAAAGTCCGTGTTGTTCCGGCTAAAAATATCTCTGCAGAGGGGTAGGACTCCTCCGAATTGACGTCATGTTCATTTTATCATTTTTGTGTTCATTATTGCAGTTAAATCCCCCTGTGTGGTTCGAGTGTGCCATATGAATGATGGGGAGAATAGGATCACTGTGGCTCGCGCATGTCGTAAGAAGCGACAATTTAAGTAATACTAGAAAATAACGTATAATTTGTTGGTACGCCGTAAAACCTCATTCATTCATTCATTCATTCATTCGTTCGTTCGTTCGTTCGTTCGTTCGTTCGTTCGTCCGTTCGTTTGTTCGTTCGTTCGTTCGTACGTCCGTTCGTTCGTCCGTTCTGTCGTTCGTTCTTCATCCGTTCAATCGTTCGTTCGTTCGTTCGTTCGTTCGTTCGTTCGTTCGTTCGTTCGTTCGTTCATTCATTCATTCATACATCCATTCATTCATTTATCCATTCATTCTTCAATAAAGAAAATAATGCTTTGAACTGGTTCTTTAAAATGTCTGTGTCTATCTTCATTTACATTACATTTTCAGTTATCACGTGTATTTCCTTTTATATTTGGTATTTGTTTGAATTTTAATTGAAAACAAAAAAAATGGCGCACAAAAGATTGTAAAAAAATAATGTCGGATGAGAATTCGTGAGACTAAGAATATCGTTTTAACACACAAATTCTAACTGCAAAAACCGCAATTAAATGTGTAATAGCTTTATCAGTGTAGCAAAAAGGGAATGTCACCCCGTCCACCGCCCCATAACATTTTGCCCACCCGGAAGAGGTGATATTTCCAGGCCGCAACTCTAGGAAATGTACCTTAATGACGTTAACAATTAAAAAAAAAAGTTAAATTATTTTGTGTATCCTGATGTTAGTAGTTTAAACAAGTCTTTGTTATATATTTTTTAATTGTTGTTTACAATAGCAATATATTCAGGGTTAGAAATTAACTTTTTGTAGACAGTTGTTTACAAGACAATTATCTTTGTAAATTCACTTGTCTCCAGGCATACATTACTTGTCGACATTTTTAAAAAATACTTGTCCTTATAGAAATTTGCATGACGCATGATAACAGGACAAACTTTAATTGCTAACCCTCATATTAAGACATTTTCAGTAATTGAATACATGTTTGATCCCAAAAGTGTGTCAGTTGATTTTAGCTTATTAAGGCAAAAGCAATTGTAATTACTGCAGATATGTGTTAAAATCTTTTTTTTTATCTGGTTTAGAAAATTGCAAAAAAATCACAGAAAACAAATTGACATCACATTAAAAGATCGTTTAAACTAATATATTATGAGCAACGGATGTAAAACTGAAATATACCTTACTAATTAACGTGAAATTGTTTTTTTTTAAATTTATTAGCATTTCCTAATTAGCTTTTATTTAAATTACCAATTACTCTGTATTATACAGCCGTATTTACATTGTTACTGCAATCGGCTTAAATGAACTTTATAGAATAACTGCATTTTATTTTCCAATGAAAAATATTTGCAGTTGTGCGTAGCTAAAAAGGACCAGTTTGCATTTCATTGGTTGCACGATTTTGTTTTGCTTGTGACACGTCACGTTGCCGTTAGATTCAAATAACGTTTGCCGTAAGTTACCACACAAATGCGTGCACTTAGTAAGAGCAAGTGTTCATTAAGTAAAAACTGAACAATTAAGAAACCCAAAGGGAGCAACCGCAGGAATGAACGAAGGAATGCTTGGATGGGGTTTCTTTTTTGTTAAATCTTTATTTAATGAACACTAACTGGCATCATTTGACTGACAGTTTGACGTCATGTGACTGACTTTGGGCGGGAGCTACGATGAAAGCTGAGATGACTGACGTTTTAAAGTTGATGTTTGCTAAGGCCGTTTCTAAGCATAGCTCGCGCGGCTTTGTAGTTTGTAAAGTGACTCGTTCAGAATTGAATCAAGGACGGAGCCTCTGTGCAATGTCATTCACGCGCAGTGATGACGAACTTCTTAATAATTAAGAACCAACTTAAGAATAACGTTATTTTGTAGGTTGTTTTAACAAATAAGAGAGACACAATTTCGAAAATTGAAGCGATTCCATCGGTTGTCAAATGAGGTTGAACACTAATTCAGTATGCTGATAACGTCGCCGTTACATTCGTGGTGTTGGTTTAATGCGTAAAATTTGTTTTTAAAAAATAAAAATAACGTAATAGTTTATCTAAAATAGATGGAAACTATAATGTAAATATAAGCATTAAAAGACGAATTTTGAGTTCTCATCGGGTGATGTAAAAAATAAGACTAGTTTAATGTTGCCGAAAAGCCCTTCAGGCTTCACGAACATTAAACTGGCCTAATGAAAACTCAAAATTTGGGGTTTAATCCTTAATTAAAATTCTTCAATATGAGCAAATATATGAACAGAATTACCAACGCAACATTAAAGTATTGGGAACTAAGTTACATCAACATATTTACGTTTTACCCAGCTTAAGTTGGCTGTGTTGTCTCTTTAAAGTTAAGCTATGTTGCATAATAATAGTTTACTAATATTTTATTTAATTGTTTTTTAAATCCATTTTAATAAAAAAACAAAGACAGATTATATAATTACGGCTTTCAGTTATACTGGTGAAGATACATGAATCTGAGTAGAACCAAAGTAATTTTGCAATTAACCAGCAAGCTTTCTGACATAAAATATTTTGATCATCATGAGCTCGAACCCATGACCTCAGCTATGAGAAAGAAATGATCTTAAGACGACGTAAGTAAAATTCAGGTCTTAATGATTTCCGGTATCCAAGACTTGCTGTCCGGAGAGTTTCCTTTGTTAAGATGGTCGGAACATTTCTTCATTTGTTTTGACATTCGACAGCAAGTGTAGCATTCAACTTTGTCTCAATAATACCAATAATATAACAATAATTAATAGATAATATGTATAAAGTTGAAATATACACTTTAGGCAATATCTTGTAGTACTATAATTGTACCTTTGGTCACTTTAATTAGCATCACAATGTTCTTTAGATGAGTCTGTGATATATAACCATGATATCATATATGGTCAGCTACCACCATTGAGAGGAACTCTCTGATTGGCTGAAAAAAGTATAGGGATGATCAGGACATATATTTGTTTATAATAAGCTTATTTTTGGTTGGATGAAAATGTCAAACTGGCAAATGATCACAATAAAATATAAATTTATTATGTTTGTATCAATAAAAAATTAAAATTATGTTTCTGTGACTGACTTAATTCTTTTTATGAAGGAAACTGTATGGAAAGTAAAATTAATGAAATTTAGTGGTTCTTTTTTTTCATGCTGAAAGTGGGGGTACCCAACATCAGGGGACAAAAAGTGGTAAAAAGTGATATTTTGTACCCCATTATGGGGACATTTTAATTTGAATCTACGATAGTACTTTAATATGATGTAGGACTTTTTGGTCCACGAATGGTAGACATAGTGAAATTTAGATAAAACGTTATATTGTAAGTCTATGGAAAACGCAATGGTGGGAGCTGACCATATGTCAATGGATGAATTACATGCCCTGAGGTATGTCGTAATCTGTAGAACGGATTCATCTCAGTTAATAAGCAATATTGGGAGCGCCGCTTTTGAGCACGTTGATAGGTCAGTTGTTTCAACTGAAAGTTTGATGACGTCACAGTTTAGTAAGCGTTCAACTGCTATGAATAGTGTGACCGGCATAGAGTTCCCTGTTTTTTTTTCTTTTATGGTTAAATGACCTGATTCGGGAGATATAGGGCTCTGGAATAGACTTGGTATGTCGTGTGCTAGTGAAATATGTTTAGTAAGATATATTCGGAGAATGATATGAAAATACAATAAAAAAAGACATCAGCTTACAAAAAAACAAAAACAAACTTATATGATTACTAATTGAAAAAAACAACACAGAAGTTTAAGAGGATATAAAACATACCGACACTCATTAGGCGAGGGATGCCATGACTAAACCAGAGCAAGATGTGCTTGTGGGAAATTATGACAAGTCGTAAGGTAATATATCAACATCTGATATCAATGATCAGAAGAAACATGAACTATGTAGATGACACTATCGCTAAGATATTAAGCCGATTGATGAGGATATGTTTATATTTATTATGTATGAGTTGATTAAATGTGATATGTGATATGCTTTATGATGTAAATATTGAATTAAAGATTTATATATGTATGTATAAAAATGGTAAAAGAAACATGAACTATGTAGATGACACTATCGCTAAGATATTAAGCCGATTGATGAGGATATGTTTATATGTATTATGTATGAGTTGATTAAATGTGATATAAGATATGCTTTATGATGTAAATATTGAATAAAAGATTTATATATGTATATATAAAAAATGGTAGAAGAAACATGAACTATGTAGATGACACTATCGCTAAGATATTAAGCCGATTGATGAGGATATGTTTATATGTATTATGTATGAGTTGATTAAATGTGATATGTGATATGCTTTATGATGTAAATATTGAATAAAAGATTTATATATATATATAATGATATTAAGCTGAGGCTGAAGCACATATCAGGGTAGTATCATAAGAACCGTTAGGAATGATCAAAATACGACTTTATTCAACTAGTCAAATACAATACATTCAAACAAATTAATAAATAAATAAATCGATTTTCTGATTGAAGCACTGCGTAGGTACATGCATGAAAAAGTATGTCCTTTTCTTGCCTGGTAATACTTCTAGCCTCTCTTCTTGTCTGTAATTTAAAATGCCATTCTTGAGAAAACATTCTTAGACTTGAGCTTAAAAATCCAAATTCCAGCCTTAGATATCTAGTTTACCATGCGTAGCGAATACGTGTAACAGTTTATTTTACTCTATATTAGGGGTCACTACATGCTTGCAAATTGGTCAAAAAATGATCTTTAAGGCAGTATTTTCAAAATTCATTCTTGAGTTTAAGTCTTAGATAATTCTTAAGATGGTTGGTGAATGCAACCATGGTAAACAAAATTCATATTTCATGCATATCATATTGTAAGAACGTCTTACAATGTGGAAGGAATCATGTCCGTCTTTCTGTTTCTGTTTCTGTTTCAAAACACACTTTATGTATATCAAGATATAAACATGACATATTTCCCTCGTCGTTATTAATATGCAATACTTACATTTTTAACTCAATACACAACTTAACTACCATATCTCTGCAAGTATTAGACGGTGCTACTGTTGTAGGCTCTTGTTTTAGCCAAAGGTGTTTTGGCTTTTGTTTGTTCAGTTTCAATTGCATGTATTTAAATTAGTCATTAAATGACCAGTATTATTCAAAGGGAATCTATCAGAGGTTTTTTTTTTAATCTTAAAATTTGCTTACAAAATATTTGCCATATAAATCATGCGTTTGTATATTTACTTTATTAATATCCCTTATTGCCAAACGGATATCAATTTAAAGATGCCAAAATAATACATTGAAAACGGATTTCCTTACTTAGTTAGACTAAAATAGATTTCCCGCTTAAAATTGCAACATATTTTGTGACGTACCAAATGAGTCACACACTTTCATTTGATATCAGTTTGATCCGTTAAACATGTTTACACGTAATAAATATTGTTTCATCTCGGAAAGAGTCCAAATGACGACGTGAAAGTTGTAAAACAGTATTTAAGTGGTGTCTATTTTTAGAATGGGGATTTCGTTTCAAGTTTACCACTCCAATTAAAATATATCGAATTTGTCACCTTTTTTTGGTGGATTTAACATTCCAAATCATTCGGATTTTATGTTTTAATGTTAATGCAATGCTTTTTATCCATTTTAATAACTGTTTAATTCTTTAAGGTATTTAGAACTCCCCCCTCCCCCACCCCCTTTTAACATTTCATGATATGGAAGTTTGACATATATCAAATCTCGTTTTAACATATTTTTCGTAAATATTTCTTCACAAATGTTCATCCATCAAAATTTTGCATTGAAATTTTATCACCAAAATCACCTTTATTTCAAAAAGCATTGAATCGAATTTGAAAAACGACGTATTTTTATTTACCACTTAAAATGTATTAAACTGATACATAATTTATTTTTATCTCCTATAAGTTGTGTTATGTTCAAAGACTAGAAATAAACACGTTTGGCTAAAACAGACGCACCAAACTACACTTATTTTGACTTTAATATATACTCACCATAACCACCCATATGTCCATGGTGACCATGACCCATGTGTCCCATTCCGTGACCACCGCCCATTCCGTAACCACCGCCCATTCCGTAACCGCCGCCCATTCCGTAACCACCGCCCATTCCGTAACCGCCGCCCATTCCGTAACCGCCGCCCATTCCGTAACCGCCACCCATTCCGTAACCACCGCCCATTCCGTAACCGCCGCCCATTCCGTAACCGCCACCCATTCCGTAACCACCGCCCATTCCGTAACCGCCACCCATTCCGTAACCACTACCCATTCCATAACCAGAACCGCGATAGCCTCCGCCTATACCATATATATATCCACCTCTGTAACCACCACCCATTCCACGACCACCATAGCCTCCGCGCATACCACCTACACCATACATATAGCCACCGCCCGTGCCACCAGGGTAACCACCGTACATTTCTAAAAAACAACAACAGAATATTGTTGAATTAATAAATAGTTTTAAAGCTCCAGGTGCCATATACAAGCCGCAGGATGCCTCTGGGGCAGGGTTTTTATAATTCAGTGCATTATTCAAATCAGAAAACATTTTTTTTCAAATTTAACAGTCATCAATGCATTGTTTTTGTTATCATTTTACATACAACTAGACTCCAACTGCCAAAAATTTGAAATTCGAGTGAGATGCACTCTACACATATGGATCTGTGTTCATTCACCATCAGTTGACAGCCCAGTGTAGCGTTGTATTTGATAGTCTCCTCTTACAAATATTTACTACCCTGGCAGTAAAAGTTGGGGGTTTAAGTTATCACTGCATGTATCCGACACGTACAGACTCCTGTTTCACCAATATATACTTAAATACTTTAATCTAATAAAACCTGCTAGATGATATCATGAATTTGGACTGGTTCCAGTAAAATTGCATATGGTTTCATTGACATTGATTGTATAATAGATAAATAAGCAGTCAAAACTGTAAACTTGTTTAAAGTATTTAAGTAAAATATTAGTGATACAGAAGCTTGATACGAGACAAGCTTCTAATGATGATATATAATAATCAAATCATCATTAATACTCTTATACAAATACGATTTGAAACTATACCGCATATATGGTAATGTTGTAAGGTGAAAGGTATTGGGTTTAATCCCCGCCATGGTATACTTATGTATGTGGTCCTATAAGCTTTCTTGCACACCTCTCAGTATCAAGACGGCAGCTCTTGGACTGTTCGATCCGATGTCAGTATATTGTGACTGGGCGTTTTATCATGTCATGTGTGTTTCTCGCTCAAAGCTCAAAATATAAACACGATTTTTCTAGGACTGGTCGACCCGGTGTTGATGCGACCAGTACAATGTGACTGGTTTGTGTTATCATGTCATGTGTCTGCGTCACGATGCTTGCATAGAATACTGTCTTTCAAGCCGATACCTTCCTGACATAACTGAACAACTGTTGAAAGTGACGTTCAACACAATAAAATACATGGATTGTTTTATTTCATGCACCTGATAAACATTCAATATAAATACAGAATGTATTAGTCACATTTTATGTTTTATAGTTAATTTTTATATATAGAGGATCTTACATTCAATGAATGCTTATTTATTATCGAATGGGGAAAAATTAATTATGCGAGTCTCTGTCGGCTTAATACAGTCAATAATAAATGAACACGAAAGTAAGATAAGTTTTATCACATAACTCAGAAAAAGTTTATATTTATCATTTATTTAACAGATCACTTCTATAAGGAGTGAGAAATAATCGAGCATATTAGTTTTTCGCGTGTCATCATATGACGTAACGTTTTAAAATAGCGTCATTTAACATGACAAATCGACGTCATTCCAATATTCGGGCAAGTCAGCAAGTACTTCGGTAATTAAAGTGCGGGAGCCGAGTTGAACGGAAGAATCAGAATTGATATAACACCAGGTTAATATCAAAACTATGTCATGGGTTTGTTATACTCCTGCACCGTGAATTATGTGATAAATACAAAACCTCAATCGATGAAAAATAAGCGTTGAAGAAAATGTAGACATTATAAGCGACAATGCCAAACGATAGGAAAAAAAGAGATCTTATTTGAACAACATGGCGGAATAAAGAAAACTTATTGTAATCAGCCTTACCAGGATAAGTAGCCGACGCTACGACGAAAAGAACACATAGAACGATGAACCTCCTCATGATGAACGTCAGTGGATAGTTGGATAACTAAATAAATTGGAAGTCAAAACAGCAAAATTTAAAATAAATGCTAATCAAATGATAACAAAAGCAACAGTTAATAATAATCAAGTTAAACCAATATGTTTGTGTCTAATTATTTTTTGAAATTCATGTAAGCATAAAAGATATTAATACACATCATAATCGTATCGCGCAAGGAAGGTTAAAAACTGATTTTTATACGAAATTTTAAAACAATTAACAAAAACAACACAATTCCGCGCACAGAGTGCATACTTTGTAAAAGCAAGATCAGAATACAGTTCCTGAAAGCATTCTCCATAAAATATCACACATTAATTTATAATAAACGAGTCAAATTACAAAATTCTGTAATCGGTTCTGATAGAAGATTTTGTCCCTTAAGGGACATGGTTTTCGCAGAACTGTTTCCCGCTAAAAACAGTTTGAGATGCTATGCTACTGAAAAGGTTAGAGTGTATTTTATAAATGTTACATTATAAATGAAATTGAATTATGTTATCAAATTTTTTAAGTTATGCTTTTGTAATTGTAAAAGATATATATCATCACAATCAGAAATCAATATAGCAAATAAAATTTGATAAAAAAGCTTACCTGTCGATGTTAACAGTAGGAACCGGTTGTATTATTACAATAACCAATTTCCTATTTATACATATTCAACCGCAGTCCATTATGCCAATTTCACTAAAATACAAGGCGGAACACGACTATGGTATTATCGTTATTACTTTTTTTGTTTCGTTATTCTGATTTACGCATATTGCTGGTAATTAGATGTGTCAAAACTGGAGTGGACACAGCTTTTGACAGCGGTTACGGAGCTCGTGTACAGGTGATAAACGTTTCCAAAACACACATTGATGTTATTGTCTTCAATCAATGACAAGTTTTTTTATATCATCAATAGCGCATTAATACAAGTTAACCGATACGGCTGATAGACTCAACCTTCAAAATATTCAACTTTGTAGTGACCAAGCCGTCCGAAGCGTAACTTAATGACGAGTTGCCTATCACCGTTAAAGTGATTCATGTTTCAACATAGTTTTTTATCCATCAAGCACTCTAGATAAAAAAAAACGTTCGCAAGTGGTTTCCGTGCGGGCCTTGGTTACACTTAATTAATACATGTTTGCGATTAGTTTTACAACTGAATGGAATATTCTCATAATTCTTAAAGTCCCAGCTGCCATATCAAAGCTGCAAGATGGCTCTGGGGTAGGTTTTATATAATTCTGTACGTGATTCAAATCAGAGAACCCTTTTGCAAAAATTCAAAATTTTGTTATAATGTTGCATACTACAAAAAAAAATTCAAAAAATTCTTTTTATATGCAGTTTGAAAAAAAACTTAACTCAAACTGCCAAAAATTTGAAATTCGAGGGAGATCTATCAGCAAATAGCCTAGCATAGGGTTGTGATTTGATAGTCACCTCTAACAAATATTTACTACCCTGGCAGTAAGTGTTGGGAGTTTAAAACAATTATATCTCTTTTATTGAAAGCTTCATATATCTGTATTTTTCTATCTAAAACCATTTGAGTTATCCATTTGATTTAACATATTTTCTAGTTTTGCTACGCATTTGGTAAGTGAATACACAAAGCTGTTCTAATTTTAACTGATAGAGCAATAGTCTTTAACACTTCAGGGGTGATAATATACAGCTTCAGAAACATAAACTTTGTTCATGAAATTGCATGCATATTATTGAGTACATTATATACATGTACTGCGTCATGCAATTATTAATAGGCTTGCCAGTGAAATGTAAATTTAGTTGTACTTTGTGTAAAAGATTTGCAAACAGATTTAATGAAATGCTTTATGTATATTTCCCTTGAGATTACAAGAAATAGAATAGTTCTAAATATGTCGAATTCATCAGTTTAGATAAACGTCTGGTATATACCTTGAGGCTTTGCATTTTCATATATCTGAATGGGGATCACAGCGCTCTTCGTTAGATTAAGAATATTAAGAAATATACAGACACCTACATGATGTGTGAACGTTAATAACCATCACTTATGCACATTTTTCGTAGATTTTTCATAAGAAGAGGCGGGATTGTCAATTAAGGGGTCCAGTGCAATGTTTATAATACGTGTTTATCTCGGAAGAGTCCCAAATTCGGTTTGAAAGGTTAAATTTCATGTTTTCACCATTCTGCTGACATATTTACCGATTTCTAATATTTGATAATTCTGAGTAGTTTCTTTATCCCCCCTTGTCTCCGTCTTAATCTGTTTAAGACCTGGACATAATTTCACAAAAAAACTTACCACAAAAATCGTCGTCAACGTAAACCAACACATATTCATATAACTTTTAATATTCATCGAAATGGATCGAAATTTGCTTAAACCATGCAGAAAATGATGGAAACACAATAATTTTAAATGTCGATCAAAATTTAAACAAACCACGGAGAAATTGTCAAATTGACTAACGTCGATTTTTATCGTAAGTTATTTTGTGCAACGCAGCCCTGGAGACTTATTCACCAACCAGTTTTTTTCGTTAATGTAACTGACATTGAAAGTGGCTACATGATTCATTTAAATAAATCATTTCCATGGAAGTGAAATTATGTATAAGTTAACACTAATATGGAGGTTTCTACACCATTTAACTTCTAACTGGCTTAGGTTGATCTCCGTTTCTTTTTCGTTTCAAAAGCGAGATCTACTGACGGTCGCAACATAATATATTAAATTAAATGTTCTATTTATTGGCTGAGAAAGTTAGACAACATCTAATTGTCTGTAATAAATGGAAATGTGAGTTGCTAAATGAAATGACATCTTCTTTTAAACTATATAGGATAAAACTATTCTAGTTCTTTAATTGTACGTAAGCGGGTCATTTCTCAATGATTATGGTTGAGATATACAATACATTCATTTCTTTTTAAAGATGCGTATTAATGTAAAAAGTGCTTTACTGTATCTGTGATTTTTTTAAAATTATTTTGTGATGTAATTTCGCTTCAACATTTTATTATGTGTTGATTTGTGATATAACGTCTTGTCCATATTTGTAAAAGGCAATAGTGAATAAAGAGAGACTTTAATCCAAGAAAATATAATTTTACATATAGCTCACAGACTTGCTGTCATGGTAACGTCTTTTCTTTCGTCACTTTATCATCTTCAGTTTCTGCTAGTTTATTGTCTTTATATATGTATGTTAGTACTTCTGTTAAGATCTGCTGGTATGGAGATTTTCAAGTAAGGACTTATTGGTACTTGATGCCAATTTATATTGCCAAGCTGATAGATATAAGATTAAGTGTCCTTGACATTTATTATATATAATTTCTTTGCCTTATAAAGTATACACCACATAGCACTCTCCTCGAGTTTTTCCAGGTTGCCTTGCATGCTAGTGTGATATCTTCATATGTTCTCACCTGTGTACTTTATTAAGCAATCACCAGCAAATACCATAACTTAAGACTTAATACAATTAGATATATCATTAATGTGGCGTAAAACCACCAGGGGACTCCGCTGTGTCCTGTTGTACGCCAGGACGGTGTTCACCGTCGTTAATATTATCGCGTTCTGTGTTCTAATTTGAGTTTGAGCAAGTGCCAAGGACTACGACGACGATCAGAAGCTTCTTGTCGAAGACTATTAATATTTCTATGTATTCCTATCAAATCTAGCTGATGCACAAGCGCTTCGAATTGACAAAATCCATCTGGAGCTGTGTCTATAAAAACGGACACACCATCCTGAAAATATGTTTCATTTAGCATGTTGAGTTTATTTTCATGTGAAATGATATGGTAATACTGTCTATTATGAGTTTTTATCTGATTTGTTTTAGTGATTCTACTTTGCTTCTCACATTATATAAGTTTTTATGTTTGTACCTTTCTTATTCTAAGGTTACACTGGTTATATGCGCAACAGATTTCCGCTGTCTGACCATTTCTTTGCTCCCATTTGGTCTCATACAGACCTCAAAGTACCTAACACCAGTCCTTTTCTATTCAAGATATTATCCTGGAGTATATGTTTTTTTTGTAGGCACTCTTGACCTTTTACGTGGATAACGCAACAGATATTCCTCACCCATGTTGTATTTACTTGGCTGATACGCATTCTTTAACAGTTTCTGACGGATACGTTTGTTTGCCCGCGTTATCTTTGTTGTATACCGTAATAATTTGAACTTGTTTTTTCGCACTCAAATTGATGTGTCCACGACAAGCTTGAATTCCGAGTACCCGTTTTACGCTTGTGTTAATTTGATGTGCAATGTTAGCAAGTTCTTCTACCCATTTGAACTCACTTTCTTTGGAATAAGCAAACCGTATTCATTCTTTAATTGTCGATTAGAACGTTCACACTTAACCTGGGACCGAGAATGGTACGGACTTCCGTGTATCTTTTTTATTTTATACTTTAATTATCAAAACTATTTGCCCGAGGTCCTGCGGATCTCTGAATAGTTTTGACCATTGGCCGCAAGTCATTCAATAAGTGTTTTATTACATGACATCAGAAATAAATGTTCAAACGTATTGTTTCAAGTTTTGACGTTAGTGCAGAAAACCTGTATTGAATATAAACAATATAGCACAAACTATGGACCGGTGATTCATATAGGATGTCATGTAATGATTTGATTTTATAAACATACCGTGCAAATCAGTAAAACGCATAGTACGATAACATTAACAACAAAACAGAATATTGGATATATATAAATACGATGTATTTTTATATCCTTAATTAGATTTACTGATAACCCAAATTCAGTTTTGATATTT
The DNA here is from genome assembly GCA_029582155.1 of Panopea generosa. Lineage (NCBI taxonomy): Eukaryota > Metazoa > Mollusca > Bivalvia > Adapedonta > Hiatellidae > Panopea > Panopea generosa. The sequence goes on along the minus strand of CM055908.1, from coordinate 59,554,901 downwards.
TATACCAATAAATCATTCAGTAATATCTCAAATCTGTGTGAATTTACGATATTCTAAATTCGGTTTAAAAACATCGATAATTATAATATACAATAAAAAAAAGTTATCACTATCTATGGGCCAAATATTGATGATACTATTTTCTATGATAACCTGAAGGATAATATTCTTGCAACTGATTCTTTGAATATCATTGCTGGAGACTTCAATATAGCCCTGGATCCTAATATAGACTGTTTGATTACATTAAATAAATGACCCAAATGCTCGAAAAAATATTCAAGATTTATTGATTGAACGATATTTGACATAATTTTGGGCGCAATCAACATTTAGAAGAAAAAAACTTTTTATGGTTTATAAAAAAAATCGCTCAAAAGAAAGCGAGACTTGATAACATTTTTTAATTTTAACATGTTTAATAAGTGATATTGGTACTGTAAATATAAAAGGAGTATATAGAACTGACCATTCAACGAGAGTTGGGGATATTTGAAAAAGGGAAATCATATTGAAAATTCAACAATTCGTTACAAAATATGTTACAATTTAAAGCAGGAAATCTATTTTAGTCTAACCTTGGCGCGTTATCCAAGTTAGGAAATCCTTTTTCAGTATATTATTTTGGCATGTTTAAATTGATATCCTTTTGACAATACGGGGTCAATGTGTATATATAATCATGATATTTCAGAAAAAAAAGTTTTTAGTCAATTTTAAAAGTTTCAAAAATCCTGACCAATTCCCTTTAAAGATACAAGTTAGGTAGTGTTGATATTTCTGTCTTGAACGTTAGGGTCATGGGGTTTGGTGAACTATTATAATTACTAGCAGAAAAGTTGAGATGAGTTCGCCTCTGAGGTCTACGTGATTAAGTTTGACACTTTTAAAAATCCTATGAATTGGACTTGACTACTCTGCGACCCCTTGCGCCCCATCATTCATAAATTATATGTAATTACGTGATTTTCCCCTATATATTTTATGTCATTCTTTGATGGATTTTTCATAATTTTCAATCAGGTTTCCGTAATATAGACTTTCTTTGATTTTAAAGTTTGAATCCGAATTAATTTTGTGTTTTGGTCACTCTTACAGCTGATATATAGTGTGTTTTATGAACTTTATGAGACAATGTCGAACAAATAACTTATATTTCACCAAAGTACTTTCTTTGTACTGACGAGCATCTTTTTCTTGTTTTTTATATAAAAATAGCCTGTAATAAAACTGGGGTACGATGTATGAAAACAATAGACACTATAGACAGTATATGAACAATATATTTTATTTAAGAAATAAAAAAATGCATTTTAAACACATGGTAAACGTGAAACAGAACAAATAAACATTCACAATAAAGTCTGTAGAATGAACCCAGCTCTCCCGATTGGGTCTGTTAGATAGCAATTGTTACAAGCACGCTGATTGGTCAGTTGCTTTAGGAAAAGTTTGAATGAGGTCGTAGTTTAGTAAGCGTTCAATTGCTATGAATTGTGGGACAAGCATAGATTTCCTTGTTTTTCATTGGTGGTTATTAGACCTGATTCGGGAGATATCAGGTTCTTGGATATACTATCCATTATACTACCATTGCAGTTTCAATACAGCTTGAATAAACATTTAATGCAAAGTGAAACATTTCTTTACGTATTTACCAGTTAAATCATGTAAAATGGCTAATTTAAAATCTATTTTATTTGTAATCTTAAAAAAATACACAAAACACAATTTAGCAATTTAATTCACATCATTATGTTTTGAGCCTGGAGGTAAAGAGCTTTTTATTAAACATCTCAAATAGAAACTTGCCAGTTTGAATTTCTTGTCAGAATTGGATGTGGTCATCAAATTGTAAAATTCATATACATATGTACATTGTAATAGTAGAAAGCATTAAAAATTCAGTTAAATCAGTAAGTTATTCAATACGTAGAGTGTTATAATTGGCGTACGTCATGGCAACAGGTAATTTGCATACGCGATCTAATGCTTCAGTCACATTTGCGCCGACCTCCGGCCGGGAAGTAGAAATCGGCCAGCTTCCCGGCGTCCCGGACACCGGGAACTTTTTTTCCGATGCTTGGGATTTGCCGTGAGTATGGTCACATTAGATACTGGCACCGCTAGGCCCCCGCAAACAATTTACCGGATTAAATTGAACAGACATCCGAAGGATACAGTAGGGAGCCCGTAAGACTATCGCAAGGATACCGCAAGGATATCTGACGATGGCCAGGCAGTCGAACGGTACCCTGAAGATGTTCGTGTGGCCGCCGGCAATGTGACGGGCGCGATACGTACGTAGCCTGTACGATAGTTTGCATTTTACATGGCGTGTATATATAGGAAAGCACACAAGTCAACACCAAAATCGGAGGGACACCGGCAACTGTTATCTCCACGCTAAAAGCTCCCGGCGACCCGTGCGGCTTCGAAAAATCGGCCGATAGTAGCCGATAATCTCCCGGCGTCCTTATCGGCCGATTTTGGCAAAAAAAACTCATCACCCCGGCGCCTTTTCGGAAGTCGGCGCAAATGTGACTGAAGTATTAGGCAACTGATTAACTCTGCAGACAAGCTAGTTACAGTATAAAAGCATATTTTTAATTGTACAGTTATTCTTTAGTATGATTGCTATACTAGTATTATTGAGACATACAATATCAAATATAATTGAGGAAAAAATAACAAAGCACAGTCTGTTGTCATTGGTACTGATACACAATTGATAAAACGTTGCCATAGTGACTACAGATGCTTGTATATATATATATATATATATATATATATATATATATATATATATATATATATATATATATATATATAAGAGATAATAATCGTACGGGCATCATTTGCTTAATTATACGAAACTATGTGCAATATTGTATTTATTAAAACAGAAATATGTTATGGACATAAGTCAGTGTGTCTGGATTTGAGTACTTTTTATACTTTTTAATATTTGATAAAGGTTTTATATAAAATGCAATATTCTCAAAGAGACCATTATAGCTAGATAAATGTGAGTAGTTTCAACTAACTTTTGTGTCACGTAGGTAATTATTGACGACATGGAAAACGATAACAGGTTTGAAGATTATAACGAAGGTAATAATGTATCATTGTTGACAAATTCTAGTGAAATATTCATGTTATTTGAATATACGAGCTCACCTTTGAGGTCATTACTAGTATTGCTGACTGCCGTGGTTCTTGCCAGTGATGCCACAACCATGGTTGCAATGACGCGGACAACAAGAGTGCCATTCGTGACAAAGTACTTCATTTGTTTCACGCTCCTTTACGACTCTTTGTTTGTGCTTTTCACTTTTCTCTTCATGTGCATTAAAATCATTGCTGACTTTGATGATGTCATTAAAGCGGTGCTCATTGAGACAATGCGATTATTCACTGCGTTGTCTTGGATCACCGTGATGTCATTTTTAGTAGAGCGTGTTATTTGCTTCTATAGGCCAATGGTGTATGGGAACTTTTCACGCAAATCGAATGTGATTGCGTATTCTATAGGTGTGATGACGTCAGTTACTTTTATTAAATTAGTTATACGTTATGCTATACTTCCTTTATATCAATTAAACAGACAAACATTTGTCGAAGCGACTGGGGATTCTGCAATCTTGCTTTGGATTCTTGGCTGCTGCTTGGTTATCGATTTGATATGTTACACAGCGATATTAAGAATAGTGCGAATACACGTGCAAAAGACTACACCAACGTCTTCATACTCTCATCGGATTGCACACTCGTTAAGGTCTACAAAAGTGATTTTTACAATTATGGTCGTGTTCATCACCTTACATCTTCCCTTGTTTGTGATATTGATATTGTATCACTACGGCAATGCATCCATTCATTTGCGTTATTCGTGTTTTATTTTTATGTTCATTATGTGCATAGTTAATCCGATGCTATACGCATGGAGATTAAAGGAATGTCGATTGATATTGCTAAGATTCCTTGCGAAAATATGGAAAAGCAATACACTGAACAATAGGATAGAATCACTGAGAACAGATGTCTATAATGTTGTCATTTCATGTCCAGCTCTAAAGCGAAATACGTGTGAATCTATTGTGTAACATGTCAGTCCGTTTGTTACGGTATATGTACCGTATTTAGACGCTTGAAAAATAACTTGCGTATAATTCAACCGAGTTTTGTATTTGAATACCTTTGATGAACATATTCTAAAATATTCTTCAGACGATGCAAACTGGACACTATCTCTACTGTTTCAAATACCGACCTTCCTTGGCATAATGGAGGTCATTAGAATACCACTTTGGTTTAAACGTATTTATTTATTATCAACATATAACGTATACATATATTCAATATACAGCGATACATAACAACAGAATTGAGAAGAAAGCTATTTCTAGCTTGTACAAAGTCTCTCTTATGAATGTCTTGCAAGGACTATAAAATAGTGTTAAATTGAAAAAATAAATAAATAAAATACTAGACAAATGGATTATAAAGCAGCGTTTGAGATTAAAACAGTCAATATGTACAAGAAGCTTGATCGTTGAGAATACAGTTACAACTGATTAAGTATATTTTTAGTCTGCGGCGTATACGATGCTTCAACTGCAATACATAACTTAAATATATTGCAAACAATATGTGAGGAGAACAAAGTGAAAAGGGGGATAGAAAAAGGAAAGGAGATTTGTGATCACGATACCACTTTGACAAGCAGGCACGAGGAGTGTGGCATATTTCCTTACCCATCATGGACATTTTCAATAAAACCTAGTCTCCCTTTTTCATCGTTTGGTAGTGTTCTGTGCTTATTCTGTTATCATATATTATTTTAATTTACTCGATTATACGAAACATATTAACAATAAATCAACTGTTTAACAGAACGGACATATGTAAAGCTAAAATGATAAGGAACGATTAAAAGTATTTTAAGTATTTCTTTACAATTTCTTTATTATTTTGGGTGAAACTGGTTGAAAAAAGATTAACAGTAGTGAATGGCGAAACGTAATAAATGCGTTACCGAAATTGGAACACAAAGACACCCATGCGTGTGGAAAGTAAAAACTAACGCGGTAACAAGTCAGTTTCTTAGATGTGACCATATATTCAAAGATACTTGACGCGGAATTTTTTCGAGGAACCATTTTTAATTTTACCAACCACCACCATTTTTCCTCATTGGCTCTTAGTCATTTTTATTATGCAGATTAGAACATAATACCTCTTTTGCTGTTTTAATGCTCCTTACTTTGTATTCGGCGGTTTTATATGTCCAGATATGTTTTGATGTATATATGTATTGGTAATTAATATATCTCTTCAGGAGTGATATAATATAACTCCCGGCATTTTTAATTAAAATGCCCATTTCAACTTACATTCGTGGTTTGTTGTAACATTGTTACCATACAAGCGACTGCGGTCCATCCTATTCAATGTTTATCATTTATTAAATCCGAAGTAACATAATTACTTTTTAAGAATTGCAATTTTCCTTAATTCAAAGTACTAGTATTTACATACATACATTGCAAGATTTTGCATATGTCATCTACTTTCAGACTTACGCAGTTGGGTAGTTTAAACAAGCTCCAATCAATGCCTTATACAAAATGGTTTAATGCCTCTTTTTCTTAAATTGTCATACATTGATATCCAAACATAAAACGAAATTCATCAACTAACACAGAACATACAATTCATTTTCTTTTGTGTAAGGTTTTACCCAAACGACCCGTTCAATTTCGAGACGATTCAAAGAAAACCTAAGTTGTGTTAAGAAAATCCTTAATATGCTTACAGTTACAATATTAAGATATGATCGAAACTGAATATTTCAGGTAATACAATTAAAAAGCGCCACCTGGTTGATATCCATTTTTTGTACTAAATAACTATTTAAGAGTTGCTTTAAAATATTTAAAAAGTATTTATTATAACCACCATTTTACTGATACCAAGTTTCATTGAAAACTATATTAAATAATTCCTTACGAACAAGCGATGTTCAAGCGATACTTATTTGGCATTAGTTTCATATCATTGAACATCACCTTGTACACAATGTTCTTATAATCATTTTACGTTCACTTTCATCTAGCAATTGTAACTAGTGTTAATTAATTCATAATATTAATCATAGTTCTACGAGTTCTATCCTTACATTTCCATGATTATTGTAAATACGTAAATAAAGTTATTTTCGGTTGTACTTTTAACACAAAGTAAAGAGTAAGAAAATTGTAGGTTCACCCTTTCTATATTCTTAGCTTAAAAATAATGTATATATGCACGAGTGGCAGGTGCAAGGCGTAAATTCTAAGGCGCCGTCTCAATATCACTTACCTCTCACCACAAATGACATAGGCTCGAGTCCAGCTCGCTCCTAAAACTTTATGTGAAAAGCTTGCTAGTTATTTGAAGAAGGACGGTTGTTCTACTTATATTAATTCCGAGGTATTCCTCTACCAATAAAACTGGATATGCCATACATAACCTGAAATGTGTTGAAAATAGCTTTAAACCCCATTCATTTGTTTTAATGATCAACATACAAGCTATCTGCTAACACTCGAAATGCTAAAAGAGTAGATGATAAATTCACATCCGTACTCAATGAACAAGTTTATATGTAAACATTAATATCTTCATTTGAAGGAGAAAGAAAGATGAATTACATCAAAAGATAATTTGATGCCGTATTTATAAAGCGAATTAATGTAAATTTCATTTCTATATTCAGACCAAAGTGTTTTATGCCTTTTTAGCTCGCCGGGACGAATGTCCAACAGAGCTATTGTCATGACCCGGGCGTCGTCATCGGCGTCGTCGGCGCGGTCTGTAGACACCCAGGTTAAACTTTTGCGTTTAGATACGTTTAAGTTTTGGTATTTGCCTCCAATCTCAATCTTTGCATGGGTGGTGAGTTTTATCCCATAAGCGAGCTTTGTTGTCTTCTGACTACTCTTGTTTTATCTTTATTCTTTAGAACTTTGGGATTTAGATTTAGTTTAAAGCGGTTCCGGATCTTAAATGATAAACACTATTAAACATTAGAAATAGGGGACACACCATATTTGGCCAATGTGATTGCACTCGTTAATATACTTGGCAACGTTATTTTAAGATATCTTAATAAACAATGTACATAATAAGCCGAATTTTAATAAATTTTTTAATTAATTTTTAATATTTCAAATACTATCAGGAGTTGTTACAATAACAGTATGACATCCTTCCACACTATTCAAGTTGGGTGAGGTGAGCGGGTTTAACATATAGTTTGAAATAAATAACGATGTAGTCGCGAGATATATAAAACACTGCACAGGCACACTCATGCAATGATCCGATCTGTCATTAAATCCTCCGGTTGTAATTGATAATTGACCAATCGATAAGGGGCGCTCTATTTACTTCTGAAAAGCTGCAGCTAACCGCCATATTGCCCCACAAGAATTCGTATTCAGCTATGCATACATACGGATTGATTAGAAATATTTATGCGTTAATATCTTATTCGTTCAAATAATATTTTTAATAATAATACTTAGGTGCGCATTTGGCTCTTTACATTACTGACTTGAAAATAAATGAAGTTCAAACTCTGTTAGAAACTTTTCCAAATTGACCGCATGCTGACAATCACAAGTATCAGAGCCTATAGTCATCAACTTGAATAATTTGAGTCTGAGAAATCTTGCATTTTTGTAAGATCCTGTAAACATACAATTATGAGTAATACTTGTGATCCTTTGATATTTTCCGTTAAACTGTAATTAAAACTGCTTATGTTTTTGCAAATAAATATAGTACTTTGCTTGATTAGTAGATGCTATTTGAATTTTAAATTTTTGATAATTTGAGTCTGAGTCTAAATCTTAGACACAAAATATGCATAACTAACTGTGTGTATTTTTTTTCTTTTTCATATGATGTAAATATCTTTTAAAACATGTGTCTGATTTATTATAAAATGTGTACCTTCCTTCATCAAATGTCATAATAATGTGCTTTCCATTTATTCCGTGATTGTGTAATTGCGTTGTTTAGAAGGTCATGTGTAAGGTTTTATACTGTTGTATAATCTTAATGTGTTATTTCTTAGAACATTTTTATCATTATTATTATCAAATTACCATAACATATTTATAGCATTAAACAGCATTAAACAACCTGTAACGTTTTGTTTACATTCAGAAATTTTGTCCACGTTACAAACGTTTGTATTTTATTGCTGTTAGCATATTCAAAGCATGTTGCTGTAGATTTTTGGACCTGGGTCCGAGGTTATAAATATTGTTTCCATGCTCAACTCAAGATTTCATGTTCAACTCCAAGATGAATCAACTCATTATAACAAAATATTTGCATTAATACTCTAAAATTCGAGACCTAGTCAATTGTTTGCGCTTTAAATTGGGTTTGTATGTGACTTCTAGAAATTGAGTTTCAAGTGCGAATTTGAGTTGAGCATGAAAAATGTTTTATAACCTCGGGGCCCGTTTCCATTTGTACTGAAAAGGAGAATCCGACTTACTGAGCATTTAATATATAGTTAAATATTGTACCAAAATATATACATTGGCGCCATTATACTGTTTTCTTGTTTGAATTCGAAAAAAAATATCTAATTAATTTAGCATTCTGTATGTATATGACACTCTCTGATAAAATTGTTCTCACATTCTTGTTTGCCGTGACTCAGCAGGAGGAGTTTTCGCAGGAATGTGTTGAACACTTAGTGGCATCTGTTTTCATAAACTATCTTGTATTCATATTGAACAATGAAAAACAGCAACAGTGAAAATAAATAACATAATTAGTTAAGCTGAACAGACCTGCCAAACATACTTTAGTTATATTCACTCAAGCTTTAAAGGCGGTGGGTGTTTTATGGATTTTCATTGCATGAAGCGTACCTGATTGGGGCCCTAAGAATGCTGTTTTATCCTAAACGCCTGCAGATTACAGGAGTTGTTGTTTAAATATTACAATTTTGCGGACCCCTATGCACACCTACTCATTCTTGAGAGAGAGGGCACACTCTCACCTACATCTTGAATGCATGAGTTGATTTTAACATTTACCAACATCGTCCTGCGTACACTTACCAAAAGGAGGGGTTACCGTGCGACATTCTCTCTTACTTCTTGATTCGCTGCGAATAATGTACTGGATTGGAGATTCAATTTGAGATACAGCTAAGTGTTTTATGTGGGTGCTCTTAAATAATAACACCGTAAAGTAAAAAGAATAGTGAGGCAAATGACAACCATATATTATAAGTAATTAGTAGAATTAAGCAGTTGGTTGGTGTAAAGATATCAAACTGTTTCCAGGAACGGTTATGAGTACCTCCACCAGCGGGACATGGACACCCTTCCTACACACCGCCACATGTTGTTTCTCCCCAATACATGTAACTGAAGTGATCTTACGCTCATTAGAGTGTCGTTTACCTACACTCTGTTGATAAGTACGCCAAATTACAAGAAGTCAAGCTGTTTAAAAGGAAAATCTGTTTATATAGTGGCAAGCATATTTCCAAAATTTTAATCGGAATAAAATATTGCTTTATTATTTTAAACATATGCCGTACTGGATGTGTATTTGGCATCCATTCAAATTTAACTTCCTGATGTTATTAGTGCAAGTAATTTTTGAAAGCAAGCATTGAAGATAATAAAGACTAACGTCATCCGACGAACGTGCCTGTGGATTCGTTACTTAGAGTGAACGTAACTTCTTGGCTTTCCTCACCCAATCGGTTGACACTCCTTATTGCATAAGTTCCAACAAATGGGCATGTACAATTGAGTATATCTTTATTTAGAACGTCCAAAAGTTGCCAGGAGTCTGCTTCTATTTTGTATATCGCCCATGATGTCACAGTATCCGTTGTGTCATGTGACCAGCTTACAGTTTGCAGTTGTGTGTGAACCTCAGTCGGTTTACTCGGAGCAGAGGCATTTAACCAATTCATCTCCGGAACTAAGGCAGGGTTCTGGTAAAGTTTGAGTTTGAACATATCGCTTATGTTATGTGTATTCTGAACAAAGTATTTAGCACTGAAATGCAAATTTCCAAGGCTCAAGCCCTTCGTCATATTTCTTGAAATGCGAACTTGTCTTACAATTTCTTCATTATCCCATTTCTTAGCAACAATGCCCGCCACATAGGTTCCAGTGTATATATGCCGATGGTTTTGATTTTGTCCCAGCCACCAATGCAGTAATGCCGGATAACTTTGTTGAGGTGGATCTATTTGCCAGTACAACTGTGGGGCGAGGTAGTCAACCCAGGCCTGTTGCAGCCATTTTCTGGAATCGGCATACAGGGATTCATACGACGACAAGCCAACAACACCGCTTGGGTATCCTGGCTTCCAGATACCGAACGGGCTTATCCCAAACTTAACATGTGATTTCTCTTGGTGAATCTTTAGACTAAGCCTATTGATAAGGTTATCTATATTTGATCGTCGCCAGTTTGATAACGATAATACACCGCCGTTGGCTTTATAAGAGTTGAAGGTTAAGGAATCTGGGAATTCTTGACCATTCACTGGATAAGGATAAAAATAGTCATCCATATGGATACCATCTATTTCGTATCGTTTGACAACGTCTACGAATACTGCAACTGTGTGGTCCTGGATAGGCTTAGCTCCAGGATCCAGCCAGAGGTTTGAACCGTAGGCATATGCGTATTCTGGGAACCTAGTTGCAATGTGGGTTTTCGCCAAGCCGCTGCGAGAAATATGGCCTGCCCGAGCCCTGAACGGATTAAACCAGGCATGGACTTCTATGTTCTGTTGATGGGCCTTTGATATGAGATACTCCAAAGGGTCGTAATATGGGGCTGGTGGTTTTCCCTGGGTGCCTGTAAAATATGATTAAACCATCTGTGAACTCTGTGAAAAATATCATACACAGCTAGATTTCTTAATGATAAGCAGAGCTGTTTTTATTTCTTCAAAAATTGTAAAAAGTAAGATGTAAACTCTTGATTATTGCGATTTGCCAAACAACCATTTACATCTACGATCCAATGTTTTCCATATCATATTTGCAGTAGCAGCAAATTTAATGTATGGGTACATAATAACTTGATCGACATTTAAATTTCTAATACTAGTATGTACGATTCAATTAGAAGGTGTATCCCATGGTTACAATCTGTAATTTCTCATATCTACGATTCCATTAGAAGGTAAAATTACAATTTTATCATTTTAATTAGGATGCATTAAAATGATACATGTACGTTCTTACGATGCCTTTGATACTTGATAATAAAATTATTCCTTTAAAATATAGAGATTTTTTTATTTATTTTCAACTTGATATTTTAAATTGTGTCGAGCGCCATTTACATCACACTTCAGGATATATATGGCAAATAGTCCATATCTGCATGTATAAACTTCAATAAGTAATATATGATAAGATATTGTTTGAAAGTTCTGCTCTCATAATACGTGATTTGTCCTGATTGGATTTCCTAATATATTTGGCCACTTGAAAATATACGTTTTTTGAAGACTATTTGTATGTGTGTTTTAGTCTAAGCTATTTTTTCCCCTTACAAAGCTCTACTATCATCACGAGAAAGACCAATTTGATATTTTAACCAATGGCTATTAAATGCAACAGAGAAAGCAAAAGATACAAAAATGGTTTTCATTATATTACCGGTTAGGTAGTAACTCCATGGCTCTAATGAAGAATTGTAGAATGCATCCCCACTGGTCCTCACTTGGAAGACAATCACGTTAAAGTTGAGGTCATGCAGCTTAGTAACGATGCTGTCTAGCTCTTGTTTTTGTTCTGTTGTTGAAAGGTGTCTGGATGATGGCCAGTCTATGTTGGACACGGTTGCGACCCAGGCTCCTCGGAATTCTCGTAAAGGCCATAGCGCATCTGCTGTATATAAAATTTAGTTGAGTTCATCGTACTTAGACTAATATATTTTACATCGGTTGTGAAACAAGTTCTCACAACTTAGACAAATCACACCCAATGTATTCCTGAGTAGAACCAGTTACAAGCATTTGTGGGTAAAGTGTCTTGCTCTTGAACACTACACATAGCCATGGCAGAGGATCGAACCCCGGCCTCCGATCCTGGAACCGATTCTCTTCAACTTGACCAGCAGTTCCACAGTTTTGCATACAATAAACACATGTAATCACCAGTCATATTGAAATTAATATGTTTTTTTTCTAATTTTATAGTGTGGATATTAAAAAGTAAAATTCCTAACTCATTCATGTCATTTGATTGTGTGAGTCCAACTTTCGTTTAAGCTTTGTTTGTTTAAATATTGTTCAGCAAAAACTCGTTAAGAGCTCCTCCTAGTGGTGTATATTTTTCGAACGAATTTTGCCGTATTTTGTTTATAAAATGGTCAATATTAATTCAAAAGTATTTTTAATAACGTCTTTAAATCACTTGTTTTATGAAATTGTCAAAGATAAATAGGGCTGAAACACGTTTGTTTATCATGAACTTTACAATAATTGTTCAAGTGGTTGTTTGCGAATGTATTCTATAACGTTACATTAGTAAAGGGGCGAGGTCCCAAGTACACTTACCAAGCCCAGTTCCTGGATGCAGGTGTAATAGTAATAAAACAAGAATCGCAAGCGTGTTCATCTCTGAAAGTAGACATATATAAGATAAAACAAGAAAATATATGACAAATAGAAGACAAAGCATGCAAGGGCCGTCCGGTTAATAAAACAGCATAAGAACACTCAATAAACATACTACTTATAATACATGTACAATATATGCATCCACCACGGCCATGTAAGGTGTCTTGAGCAAAACACTATTTCTGCATATGTTTATAACTGGTTCTACCCAGGAAGACTTCGAGTGTGATGTGTTGTGTGAGTTGTAAGAACTTGTTTCACAATCGAAGTAAAATAAATATGTTTAAACTAAACATATAGAAGAAACGACAACGAAGGCTAGAACGCTTAGCAGCAGCAATTCCCACCAGGGAGCATAAACCAGTTTAACATGTGCACCAATTTTATCAATATTCATTACTACAAATTCGTCCATTTAATTGAATATTTCTAACCGTATATGTATTATACTGTGTTAATTATCGTTTTCAGCAACCGGTCAAAACTGAGATAATTATCTTTTGTTATGGCCGTCACACATCATACCCGTTCGCTTATTCTGGCATTTAACATATCAGTCAAATATATTATATTAATGAGGCTCTGCAGTGGCGAACGAACGGTTCTCAAACAATGTAAAGCATTGATATGATAAAATACACAAACAGACAGTAACCATCCAAGGAGCAAAACTTGCAGAGCAGAGTTCTAACTAATGTACACTGACAATCATATATGGCACAAAAGTGTGCCAGTTTGAAATATATCAATATTTGAGTAGAAATACATGTAGGTTGCTAAGTAAACAGTTCAGACTTGCAGCCACATGATTATTAGAATCTTACATTGGTTTGACGTTCGGATAGAAAATTCCATCCATATTCTTACTTGATTTATCATTATATTTTTACAACGGCTGCTTTTTCACGTCTGGTAATCTCCCAAACCATCACATAAATATGATGCAATACAATGTTCGGTAGCATTTCCGGTGATGGTCCGGTCACAAGAAATATTGACAACAAAGGTGAGTCGTTTTTCTTGTATAGATCTACCTAATGGTTACTTGAGGGAACTAAGATTTTATAAAAAATCAATTTAAATGCATTATTTTCTGTTGTAAAGGTCATGACCCCTACCATGTTATGACAAAATTTAAAGTTGATTACATATGCTAAAATGGAATTAAAATTGTTCCAAACTGCTTCATACACATGGCACCGGCCACAATCTCTCAGTATTTTTACTGGTTTCAGAAATCATCTTCCACTTATAATATTTATGATATTTATCCGGAAAGTTTGATGGGCTTTTTTGTCTTTCAAACACTTGAACTTCATAAATATATCATATGTCACCAAGTTTTATCATTTTTATATAACAAAAAATCAAGATATGGACATTTTAAGAAATCTGAATATTAAGATGGCTGTGACATAACAACACCTTAAAGGGATTATATTGGCAAGTAACACAAACACGTTGTTAATCCAGACTTTTCCTGTATGCAGTGTGCACAAAATAATGCCTATGTATTGACGTATAACCTTTATTACTTGAAAGTTTTCAAATTAACAGTAATTGAATATTGGCCAAAACTTTAATACGTCCCGCAATAAACTTCCCGAACAAAGCCTCGAAAACGAGATCGGAAACGAGTCTTCACGATTTTATCCGATGATTTATCGGAAACCCGAAAATGGCGAATGTAAACAAAAACAAAAACGTGACTTCAGAAACCCGATGTTTGTAATGCAATTAGACACTTTAGACGCGTGTATCTCTAAGTTATAAGTGTATCTTCATTCTGAGCATGTGTATCTGGGACAGGGAATTGACAGTAATATGCCAATATAATCCCTTTAAATAATCGAAAAAGTGAACATTTACCTAGACCAAGAACGAACGTCAGATTTGAGTTAAACTGCTTCAAATAATGTTTATTCAGTTACTGATAGGCTGCACCTGCAACAAGGAGAACATATTTGTCAGATCAATCAATAAAAACTACTTTCTAGAATAAGCATGTATGTGCATGTGGTTGGAAAAAAGCATGTATCGGACTGTTATTAACATTCCGAGCGTTTCAACAAATAGCACGGAATAGTTGTCTATGCGTAGCGAAGACAACAGTGGTCTATGCGTAACGAGAACAACATAAAATGTTTGAATTGACCAATCAGCGTTTGTTTTGTGAGTGGCGCGTAAATTAACGGGAGAGCGAGATAGAGAGAGAACATTTCAGTTCTAAAGGCTTTAGCGTGCTGGTCACATCGCAAAAGTTATGTCCACAAATTTGAACAAAGTTCAAGATTGTTTATATGGGTTGTAAAATCATATTTTTAGTTTCTTTGATGTATATATAATTATATAGATTATATCACACTAGCGCTTATATGGTGATTAATAAAATCGAGACATTTAATGACATAGGAATGGATTATGAATTCATTACGTTCGAAAAAAAATGTCTTTACGTTATTAGCAATCACGCAGGTTAATAGACACAGGTTAATAGAACGAAGACAAACAAAATATTAAATTGTATATGTGGATTATGAATTTATTAAATTCAGTTTCTCGAACATACATTGTATTGATGAAACTCAAGAAAAACAATGACAGTTTACCAAATTGCCTCCAGAGAAAAATACTGCATGCGTGAAAACTGCAGCTACTTTTAACAATATAAAATGGTTTTGTGGGCTGAGCGGCGGTTTTTTTCGACGAAGGAGAGATATTCATTTTATGCATCGAAATTCTGATATACAGATCGATATATACAGCTAAACATGTCTGCTATTAATCAGATTTAAGCATGAATTATGTTATACGTATGAATGTTTATGCATAAAATAGTTCTTAAAATAGTTCCTAAAAGTAAACCATCTCCCAGCAACAGCTAATAAAACCGTCTAGTTGCCGTAAGAGTTGTTATTTATGTTTTCCGGTTAAGGAGAGACCTAGTATTTTAACGATACCACCGTGCAAGCATCGGATTGTTGTATTGTTTTTGTATGATGTTTAGCGTCGCTTTCAACAATTTTTCAGTCATATCCCGACGGTGTCTACTTGAGACAGTATTCTAAGCGCTGTCACACAGGAGTATCATGCCGCAGACACATGGTATGATACCCCACCCAGTCACATTATACTGACACCGGGCCGACCAGACCTAGAACTCTCCTCTAAATGCTGAGCGTCAAGCGAGTACCATCGGAAGCATGTCCGGAATGCATTGGGTACTTTCACTTAACAATGTAAGTTTGTTAGTCAATTACTTGCGACCTGCCTTGAATATAATTGATTAATTGGTTGAATATTAAGCGTTTTGAAAGTGAGTCTCGGTGTTAAAATAATCAGTTTACCTTGTTCTATGTTTGTGCCAAGTTTGGTGATTCTCTCAAAAATGGCACAATTTTTCTAACGAAATGACTTCACTATAATATCTTTATTATTATCATCATCATCATCGTCATATTAGTATAATTGAACAGTTAGTTTAGATAATGCCGTATACGAATGAATAGAGAAAAACGAACTTCAATGATGGATTTTTTTGTATTATATTTCCATGAAATACCAATTATTTAAAGAATTTGAGATATTAACCTGTTTGATATATATTCCAGTTGTAACATCTCAAATACGCTGTTAGTCGTATACACTGATAAGGGTTTTGCTCTTGTATATCTGTTCATGCAATATTATACGTTGTTCTGATACGCAGATCGTATCTTATCAGGCGTTGTCCTCGTAGTAATTGAAAATTCTCTGATTATCATAATCCAAACAATGTCTAATATGATCAGTTAGCGTAATTGCTATGTTTGTTCTGTTTTTGTAGTTGTGTTCTTTTTGACTGTAGGACCAGTGCCGCTTAGGACAGGTGCCCCTTAGGACAATAACCCTTTAGGACAGGTGCCCCTTAGGACAATTATCTTTTAGGACAGGTGCCCCTTAGGACAACAACCCCTTAGGACAGGTGCCCCTTAGGACAATTACCCTTTAGGACAAGTGCCCCTTAGGACAATTACCCTTTAGGACAGGTGCCCCTTAGGACAATTAACCTTAAGGACAGGTGCCCCTTAGGACAGGTGCCCCTTAGGACAATTACCCTTTAGGACAACTACCCATTAAGAAAATTGGCCCTGAGGACAGTTGTCTTTTACTACTCTTAAGTAAATACGTGAAGTTGTTTTAATAATGATTGGGCCAGATAATTTAATTGTACCTTTTGAGGAACTGACAATGTTCTGAAATACAGTTAATTTTATTCAGTACATTTCAGCGTTTAATTGAATCCATATATTGTTATTGTGTTTAAGCGTTCCTAGTGTAAGAGGAAGGGGACAGGTCATGTGGTTTTCTTCCCCCCCCCCCCCCCCCCCCCCCCCTCACCCGAGCGCTATAAAAGCGTCATAAATCTAAAATCATTTAGCTTATATTATGTTTTTTTTCAAAGACATCATTGTAGATTTCAATTCTGACGTATCCTCATCAATATGAAAAGAATGTTAAGTCAGTAGCACGTCTGACTGTCAATCCAGGGGTCGTAAGTTTGAATTCCCACACACTTAGAGTCTCCATGATGATGGTGTCTCATTGTCGTTCGTCTCTCACCTTTGATTCAAGTGGAACAAATGTTATCAGTTACTTGCGGAGAAGGACGTGCTCGAGTACTGGGCTGCGTTTAGCACTGTTAAACAGCAAACACATTTAATACCTGGTTCCCTTAAATGGAGGTGTATGAGGTTGAGCCAATATCCACGAAATGTGTTAGCTAACGTTATCAAACGTTTAACCGAATTGGACCTTAATTCAACAGTAATTTTGACTCAAATTGTCAAAACATTCATATTCAAATAACATCTATTTAAGAAGCAATTTACTATAGTTCCAAGCAGTTTTAATGATTATTTAACAGAAAATGATACATAATCACATTTCTTACCCATAATTGTATGTTAACAGGGTTTTACAAAAAAGATTTGAGTGTGCGTCCAATTCTCAGACTCAAATTGTTTATGAATTTAGATTCTGTACGCAGTCCTGGTTATCCTTCCGGGATCCCTGGAAAACATGATTTAGTTAATTGATCGTCTCTTAGCCCTCGATGACATTAAGTGACGCTAAATTTTCAGTCAATCAATCAGTCTGAAAATATGCACTGGGTTGAAAATAATTGCATATGAATACCTGTTTAATGCATTATGAAACTAGAGAGTATTGCGTAGTGTCAATAACATTACCAAACCACAGCATTATGTATATGTCTCGCGGTTATGAATTTAGTATAATGTAAAGAGAATCTATTAAAACATGGCTTTTACACGTTTTTTAGTAATATACGAATCATATTAAATTTTATATGAAAATATAAGAAACTATTGGCCTAACAGGAAACATAGCAGTCAATGACACATCCTTTCTTTTTTTTTCATAGTCCGTAGTGCGGACCCAGCTCTTCGATTGGGTCCGTTAACTACCAATGTTGGGAAAGCCGCGTTTGAGCACGTTGATTGGTTAGTTGCTTCAACTGAAAATTTGATAACGTCACAGTTTAGTAAGTACACTTGCTATGAATTGTGGGACAGGCATAGGATTCTATGCTTTTTCATTGGGGGTTAATCGACTTGATTCGGGAGATATCAGGTTCTATGATAGAATATTTTTTTCATGATACGTTTGGTGTGATTAGTGTTTTACTATTATTATTGGAACCGCAGCGTAGTCTAGTGGTAGAGCGTCCGCATCGTATGCAGTAGGCCGTGGGTTCGATCCGAGACCGGTTCATAACAAAGACTTTTAAAATGGTACTAAAATTTTCTTTGCTTGGTTCTAGGTCTGGTCGGCCCGGTGTAAGTGTAATGCGACTGGGTGGGGCTGCCGCATAAGTAGACACCGTCGCGATATGACTGAAAAGGTGACGAAAGCGACGCTTAACGCCATACAGCAAAAACATTATTATTGAAGGTCGGTACGCGTTACGCCTGAAAAAAGATAACCGTTCAGTCTGTTGTAAAGGGTGTGTTGCGGATGCATGTAACCCCTCATAACCTCTCACGAACGATTTTGCTTTTTTTCTTTTATTAATTTATGGGTCCTCCGTGGCCAAGTTGTCTACGGCGCCGTCCCAAGGTCACTTCCCTCCCACCGCTAAGGTCGTCGGTTCGAGTCCCGCTCGCTCCAAAAACGCAATATGAGAAAGGTTGCCAGTTACTTGTGGAAGGACGGTGTTTTTTTTAGGTTCATTTTAAAGTTCACTCTACCAATGATCTGTTAGTGGAGGAAGACCTCAGAATGAATCTGAGTAGAACCACATTCCTTCCGCAAGTAACTGGCAAACTTTCACACATACTGTTTTGCAGCGAGCGGGACTCGAACCTACGACCTTAGCGGTGACATCTAAAATATATTGAGACGGCGCCTTAAACCACTGGGACACGGAGGACTCTCAAACTCGATAGAGTACTCGTTAAATAAATAATTACCAATTATATATAGAACAATTGTTAATTTCAGTAAAATATCATTTTTATTTCAACAAGGCAACATCGTGTGCCATGATTGAGAACAGTGGCATTTGACCTTGGGCGTTATTTGTAAGAATTGCGGTAATTAAAAATAAATAAGTTTAAATTAGAGATTTTCTTATATTTAACTGTGTTGCTTTAACAGTGAAAGTATCTTAAAAATCATTGCGATATATCTAGAATACACTTAAACTCATAATATCAATGTTTACCCTACACGTGGGATATGCGTCTTGTGTTTTTGTTATTATCAAACTTTGTCTAACTAATTTGATGCATTTATTATTAAAATGTCGTTTGTTCAGAACCGCGACGGCGGTCTAGTGGTAAAGTGTCCATCTCGCATGCTGAAGGTCGTGGGTTCGATCCCCGGCCGGATCATACCAAATTCTTGCGTATCAAGGTTTTCCAGAAAAAGCCTTTTATTTCATATTATTTCCGGTCAGAGTTATGAAATAGTACCAGACTGATCTGGAGCGTTTTTAGATGGTTTTTGAGTATACGCCTGAGAAAGGTAGGGAAGGGTTTGGAGAGAAGGAAAACAAACAGGAGTGATGCAGAATATATATAATACAAGAAAAAGAACAAATACAAGAAAGGTCGCTAGAATTGTGAACTGGCTCTCCGATAATAATTTTCAGAATCTACCACAGCTCAAAGATAGGTTGTAGAGTCGTCTTAAGCAAGGATATCGAAGACCCGTATCGAATTCTGTCCGTATGGGCAGATGCTGTCTTTGGGCTCAGTGTTTATCCCCTGTAGTATTTTTTCCGGTCTGAAAACAGAGAAGACAATATGCATAGTGTGTATATCTTACTTAACATGGTTGTAGCAATCAGACTTCCTTGTCAGTAGTTCTTTAGGTCTCACTACACAGTTGAATTTTGTTCTTTGTTTTATATAACACAAGGTTTCAGCTTTCCAAGGCAAAAACTCCACATATAATTATTTTTAGAGTATTCTTTCATAGCAGGAATGTATATTTGCATAAAGATGCACTCTTACTGGTATGTTGATCAGCTTGGTTTTTTAAAGAGGTTGCAGTGGCACCCTAATATTCTATTTTAAAAAAGTCCTCAAATGTTCATAAATAGATACATATATTGAAAGTCACCAGTATTTTCTATGCAAGCTTTTGCTCTTCTAATTTGCAGCAAGAAATCACAAATATTATGAATCAAATTACCTGGGACCGTTTATGCGTAAGAAAAAAGAGGCATAACTGTGTAGTGAGACGTTTAGTTAATGTAAATAACTGACTGTCTATCATTAAATGCTGCAAACCTTATCATGCCTATTTTATAAGTTAAAGAGAAGTTCGAATCCCCGCTGGCTACAATTTCCGTGAAGGTGATATACGACATTGTGTCTCATTATCATTGTCTCTAACCGCTGTTTCAAGTGGGAAAGTTATCACTTACTTGCGGAAAAAATTGTGGTGTACTCGAGAACTCGTTAACGTTCCGGGATCCTGGTATATAGTGGTTAGGATTACTGATCACCTGTTAGCCTCAATGGCATTAAATGACGCTAAATATTCAATCAATGATCAATTGTTTGTTTGTTAAGCCTCATTTTATGCACCCGATGGCTAACAGACGAATAGTTAACCTAACAACTCTTTCCTTAAAGGGTAACCGGTACTCAAGCAAAAGCATCTCC
Source organism: Panopea generosa (assembly GCA_029582155.1). Classification (NCBI taxonomy): domain Eukaryota; kingdom Metazoa; phylum Mollusca; class Bivalvia; order Adapedonta; family Hiatellidae; genus Panopea; species Panopea generosa. Next base: position 59,534,045 of record CM055908.1, on the reverse strand, counting down.
GCAAGTAACTGATAACATTCGAACTTGAATCAATGGTGAGAGACGAAGGTCAGTGAGACAATGAAACAATGAGACAATGATACTTAATGTCGTATTTCAATCATCACGAGGACAGTGTCCGGGTGGGGATTCGAACTCACGACCCCTGGTTTTATCGTCAGACGCGCAACCGACTGAAATTATATGCCCAGTCGAAACGCATTGTGTAGATAGCGTTATCCAACTCTCTCGTATCTTAACACGGTTATCTTACATGACAACGCGCAGTCACGTAGTCATTAGACAAGTTGTCGGCTTTTACATAAGCTTCTATAGATCCATTTCACTTGTAATTTAATGTGTATATTGAATGTATGACTACCATGTGTATTATGAATACGATATTGTTTAAACTATTTTGTCATATATTCAGACGTGTATACAATTTGATACCAATCATCGTTAGAAAATTTAGTGTATGTTACATGGTGTATTTTGTAAACTGAGAAGGATTATGCCAAAACCTATTGAGCAAACATTGAAATCAATTTGCGTTCATAAGTCTTACTTTACAGATACGTTTATAAAAGAAAATATCTTACAATAATGTGGGCGATACCATCTATACCATCTACGTGGATACCACCATCTACGTGGATACCAATATCTGTAGGAGCGATATCCCGGATAGTAGTAACGTCGGTATCCACCGTGGTATCCACCTAAACCACCATATCCGCCATAACCGCCAGTACCGTATCCACCGCGGTATCCACCAGTAACACCGTATCCGCCGCCTAATGATAAACCGCTACCACCACCGTATCCACCGCTGTATCCACCAACACCAACACCGTATCCACCACCACCACCTACACCACCACCACCACCAACACCACCGTAACCACCACCAACACCACCGTAACCACCAACACCACCAACACCACCGTAACCACCGTAACCACCGTAACCACCGTAACCACCACCTACACCACCACCAACACCACCAACACCACCGTAACCACCGTAACCACCACCAACACCACCGTAACCACCACCACCAACACCGCCACCACCACTGTAATAGCTTCCAAGACCGCCTCCATAGTATCCACCACCGCCACCGTATCCACCACCGGCACCTAGTCCACCTAGTCCACCACCGCCACCGCCACCATATCCACCTAGTCCACCTAGTCCACCTAGTCCACCTAGTCCACCACCGCCACCGCCACCATATCCACCTAGTCCACCTAGTCCACCTAGTCCACCTAGTCCACCACCACCACCATAATAACTTCCAAGACCGCCTCCATAGTATCCACTACCGCCACCGTATCCACCGTATCCACCTAGTCCACCACCACCACCATAATAACTTCCACCACCGCCGCCATAGTACCCACCACCAACTCTAGCATAATATTCTGTAGGAAAGAGTGGTTTTATTAGCAATATAATATTTGTTTTTTTAACACGAAAAAGAAGAAATAATTATATTTCAACACGAGTTTGCAGTGTATTATAAATGAATTTTACCAAGATAATATAAGGACCATACATGTCCTAAACAAAGAACGCAATAAAACAACGACATTTAGACTTATTTTTGAGATAAGGTGGCCCATACAGATCACGGCAAAGAAAGCTTTATTATGTTCGTTAAATGTTTTGTTTTACAAACAGTAACGATTCTGATGAAGCAAATAAAAAAATGCGCAGCATTTCATCGTTAAAGTATATCGGTCACATTCCCCCTCAGCAATGCAATATTAATAATGCATCGCAGAATTTACGGTACGTGAGTGTAATAAACCCATGCCATATTTTTGATATCAACCTAGTGTAATAATTCTTCCGATTCGCTCGGTGATTTCCGTAAAACTCGGCTCTCGTACATAAAATACCAAACTACTTGACGTTATTTTGCTCCGGTAGTGTCCGTCACACGACGACATACAGAAACTAATATTCCCGATTTATTCTGGTTTCATATAGAGATGATGTAATAGAAAAGTGGTTACTTTACCTTTTTACTGAATTATGTGATAAAAAGAATCTTACATTCGTGCTCATTTATCATTATATTTATTAAACTCGTTGGCAAAAGTGATGTAATACTTGGCAGTGTCTCTCATATTATTATTTTTTTCCGAAAACTCGTTTAATACATTCGATAATAAATAAGCAATCATGTAAGATTCTCTATAAATATACCTGGTGTGGTGGATATGACTGCGGCCACCACGGCCGCGAAAACAATGAGAAGCTTCATTGTTGATGCGTTGTTGAGAGTTCTAAAACGAATAAAAGAAAAAAACATTAATCTACAGTCAAACCTGTGAAAGCGGTCACCTCCATTCAGCAGCCACTTGTCTTAAGCAGCCACATTCAAATTTTATGTTAGTTAGCAATTCTCTGCTTTAAAAGCAATTTGACATGTATTAAGTAACAACTTGTCTTAAAGGTCCACTTTGCTCCTTCCCTTGACTGGCTGCTTAAGACACGTTTACTGTTTAAAGTTAAGCATGTACACAATACGAGATACACGAGTTGTTGGTTACAGTTTTGCGATATTACAGTAGCTACAGTAGAATAGTCGTCAGAACAAACAGTTTAAATTGGTCGAGGAAAATTGTTAGACTCTAGATCGGTTGGTGGAAGATTCATACGTCCAAAATAGCATGTGCTGAGTCATTGAATAATCAAGCAGGGCTGTAGTGTAATGGATAGAATGTTAGCCTCCCAAGTCAGAGGTTGCGGGCTCGATCCCCAGCTCGATCCGATGCCTGTAATAACACAACACTCAGTACTGCTTCTAGCCAGGAAGCAGATTCGAAATCGGTTCATATAAGCTCTGAGATTTAATCACAATCGAGCTAAACTTAATTAGTATAAACTAAAATATCCATTTGTTTAACACTTTGATACTGTAACTGATTAACTTATCACAAGAAAGCAAATAATACGATAAAGAAAATATAAAAGAAATCGAAATGTTGGATTTCAAATGAATGGGACTAAATGGACCTACTAAACTAGATCCGTCGTGATTCACTGTGAGCTGCTGCTACCGTATTTCTGTACTTCTCTATTTGAATACTTTGATTACAGAATATGTATATATCTTAGATAACAATCTGGCCACTGTTTCACTAACCTTCGTACTGTACTTCTGTACTTCTCCATTTGAATACTTTGATTACAGAATATGTATATATTGTAGATAACAATCTTATCCCTGTTTCACTAACCTTCGTACTGTACTTCTGTACTTCTCTATTTGAATAATTTGATTACAGAATATGTATATATTGTAGATAACAATCTGGCCACTGTTTCACTAACCTTCGTAAATTTAAGAATTTCGTACGAACAAATTTTGACATCTAGGAACATTTCATTTACGCAGTATTTTCGCAAATTTTAGAAAATATACTTTTTATAAAGTTTACAAAAGATCGTAAATTAAATAAGCGGAACACTGAATGAATTTCCAATTTTTTTTTATAACTTTACAAACTTACAAAGTTTACACTAAGAAGTAAATTTACGAACGTTAGTAAAACGGACCCCTGGTAGCAGTTTCACTAAAGATATCAATTTGAAATTTTCCTCAACTCAAATTTTTGAAATGTTTTATTGTTATTTAAATTGTTCATTGGCGTCTTATGCTGGATCAATGAATCAACATTTGTCCAGTCGTAAATTCTGAGTGCTTATTTAATGCGTAATAAGATCAAGTTAGCTGTTACAGAAGTTAAGATTTTTTGGTTTATAAAATTTCACCTTCAATTGTTTAGAGAATTCGATCCCTGAGCACTTTAAAAATAAATCTTATTTTCAACTAAATTATCTGTTTATGTAATGTGTTCCTATTGTAATTATAGTTACTTCTGAATACAACTTTGAAAAACTTATTTTGTAAAAATTTAAAACGAATATGAATAATGAGGTAAGCAGGTACTGAAATTTATAAATAAGTGACCCGAGAATTACAATCACCACAGCATCCAATAGAATAAACAGTATTCTTAACTTTACTCACAGCTAACTTAAAGTTGATTTGCTTAAAAATAAATGCAAAGTATTCATATAGTCCCATCATTTTTATACATAAAAATTAACATCGGTAAACCTGTTATTTTACAATCTACTCATGGAAGATGACGATATATACGATATATGCCATTTTCGTTGGAACCGTTTTTTTTTTTTCGTTTTCTATTTTATTATACACAATGAAATTTTCATGGTTCCAAAATAACAACCCGCTGTAATCTCAGATCACATACACCTGTCGGAATACTGAAAACGCCATTCAAAAAAATAATTTAGTATTTTGAAAAAAAAGAGAAGATTTTGACTCCCATTGATGTCCTTTTTTTAAAAAGGGTAACCCCTTGGAGCATAACGATACTACGTGCTTTCATGCATTATATGCACATGGCACATTGGTGCGCTAAGGGGTTAAAGTATACTATCTAAACATATTTCGTCTCGGTATTCAGCATGGTTGTTCATTTCAGCAAATTTATTATGTGATTCCTTTAAGAACATCATTCAAATTGAATGTAAAAACAATCCTGTTCAATCGTTTGTTCTTTATATCAAAATTCTTTTTCTAATAAAATGAAACATTGAAATGTAATATTAGTTTATTAAAAAGGCAGCTGTGAAATACCATTTGTATGGTCTAAAACAAGCATATCCTTTACACAAATAATTTAGAAAATACAGTGAAGTGATAATAAAAGAGACTTACCTCCCTCGATCTGTTAAGATACCACGGAAGACACTGCACTTCCCATCTGATAGCCTGCATATTTATACCAAAGTTGTCAATATAATTTTTAAAAAAATTGTCTTTCCTCGTGAGCTGATGCTCATCAATTAATGCAAAAAGTTTTCTTCATAAACCGCAAATTATGTTACTGGCCAACCAGATTTCATTAATTTAATAAAATGGAAATCAAAACAATTTGAGAAATAAATAAATCTACAATTAACATAACCTCATAGTTGCTGTTTGTTTAAAGTTCTTTATTTACATGAATATAGTGAAGAGTTTTTAATTTTTTATAATTCCGTTGCCATAAAAATAAAGACACGCCGTAATTCCTTATCGTTTGAAAGATTCTCTTTCGTTTTATTTCTGAAGGCCTTCTCCTATTAATGGGAAGTGTTTTTTTTTAAATTTTTATTTGATCGAAAGTTCAAATAAAGGCTAATGCAAATGTAATATCAACATTTAGTGAAACACAGAGTTTATCATAAATTACCATACGTGGTTTGTCTCTTAAAGCGAATTTATCAGGAAAAAAAAACGTTTTAAATGTTAAAATGGATATTAAGCATTTCATTTTCTTTTCAAATAAAGTTCGAATGGTTTGGTATGTCAAATCCACCTAAACGTGACACAATCAATATTTAAATTGGATTGGTAAACTTGAGACGAAATCTCCATTATAAAAACAGACAGCACTTAAATACTCTTGACGACCTTCACGTCGTCATTCGGACTTTTTCTAAGATGAAGCAATTTGATACGTGTAAACCTATTAAACGGATTAAATCAAAGTCCAAATGAATCACGTCACCCATTTTATACGTCACACAATGTGTGACAATTTTAGGCAGGGAATCTACTTAAGTCTAACATAGGCGCGTAACCCAAGTTATTTATTCCGACATAAATATATTGTTTTGACCTGTTTCAATAGATATCATTTAGGCAATACGAGATCAGTCAGTATAATTTTTATATAGGCATAGTGTATTGAAAAAAAAATTATATTCGATTCTAAAATTTTGAAAAAAATTCGATAAGTTTCCTCTTTATTTACTTGATATAAATATTTAGTCAGTGCTAATATCAGTTTTGATTATGCAAATAGAGATAACTGTAAATATTGCAATCCACAACAACGCCTATGATTTTATATATAAACGATTGATTTACCGCGCTTGTATAACATTTTCCATGCCGCCCAACCCATTTTATTTTTAAAAAAACAACAACAAATTTTTGTTTAAAAAAAAACACAACTGAAAACAGTATTTATTATATTTTTGTGTCATATATGACGAAAATATGAAAAGGTATGTTTTATTTCAAAAAGCATTTGCAACTGTGCAAAATAAAAACAAAATTCAGAATCTGCAAACTTACTGGGATTTCTAATTTGATGTATGCGAGTCATACATAGTTTAATTATTTAATTTTCAGATATAGAATTTAGGCATATAGTATTATGTTTTCAAGATACATGTGACGAAATGCAGCGTGCAATCTCATCGTTTTCAAAATCCGATTAGCTCAGTCGGTTACGCGTCTGACTATCAATCCAGGGGTCGTGAGTTCGAATCCCCCGCACGGCAACAGTCTCCGTGATGATTGATATACGACATTGTGCCTCATTATCATTCGTTCCTCACCACTGATCCAGTCGGAAAGTTTTCAGTTACTTGCGGAGATGGGGTGTGCTCGAGTACTGGTTAATCCAAGGAATTAGTGTTAAGGTTAACTGACCGTCTGTTAGCCCTCGATAGCATAAAATAACGCTAAATATTCAATCAATCAATCAATCAATCAATCAATCAATCAATCAATCAATCAATCAATTAATCAATCAATTAATCAATCAAAATCAAATATCGTACCAACAAATTTATTGATTGTACCATGAATGATAATTTGTTAGTACGGTATTGCATATTGCCAAATACATTAAGAGCTACTAGCATGGTTGTCATACTATCTAATTATACATCAATAAAATATATATTCTCATATTCAAAAATTAAAATTAGTTTCACGTATTTGCGCCATCGGGGTTCAACAATTGCCAAGTGGGCTAGATTGCTTATTTCTCAAAGCTCAGACCGTGGTTTCGAGTTCAGCTCGGTAAAAATAAACTTCATACGAGAAAAAATTATTGTATGTTACTTTCGAAATGACGATAATTTTACTCAGATTCATTCTGAGTTCTTCATCCACGAAAACAACTGGCTTTTATGTATGTATAACAAATAATATGTATAAAATAACATTTATATACATAACTTTTTTAACTCGATTGCAAATGGAGCTTATATGATCCGCCCATGAGTCCTTTTCTTGGGTAGAACCAGTACTGGACGTAATTTTCCTTTTGGGAAGATTCGAGTTGAGTTAGAGCATCGAACCCCGAACCTCTTGCGTGAGTGGCCAACACTCTATCGACTGCACTACAGCCCTTCTAAATAAACCTCGTTAAAACAGTATCATGTTTTGTATAACTAACAACTTATATAATGTTCTGATAAACCTTGCGGTAATGACCTTGTTTCGAACTAACGGTCTCACAAAACAAGTTACTTGATATTTGTCACGTAAAGTCTTGCCTTGTATAGTTGAATCATTTAAACAAAGTCAGCTTTAAACAATTAACATTATAAATTAAACTCGTTGAGTTGAAAATTATCAGTACATTTATACAATTTCAACCAATGGAGAAATATTTTTAATTGTTTGCGATAAAAATGTGTATCATGTTAACCTGTGTGGTTTCGGGTAAGAATAAAATCACTGTCGATCTCTGCAGTGAGGTAGGAATCCTCCGAATGGGTGTCATGTTCATTTTATCATTTTTGTCATGTTCATAACTGTGGTTAAATTACCAACCCCTATGTGGTTCCAGGGAGCCGTATGAGTGATGGCAAAAAAGGATCACTTTGGATCATGCATGTCGTAAGAAGTGAATATTTAAGCAATACGATAGACTTTGCTGAAACTGCAGTTCTGCAGGTATCAAGGTTCTTAGTCCAATCTGCGTATTAATTTGTTGTTGGGATTTTTTTAATATGCATACCAATTTGGTGTTTTTGTACATGTAGAGTGAACCAGAAATCTTCCTTCTTGTTGGCGTCAAATAACCTAAAATGTATGGGTACGCCGTAAAACCCCGTTCATCCATTCGTGTATCGTACTAAAATAAATTAACAAATCCACAGTGGAACAGTGTTATTCGTTGTATCATTTTGATTGATAATACAAAGATAAAAGTAATTTTTTTTAAATGTCATGAAACTTATTATACATGACTATAATGCAGTTATAATCATGAAATAACAAAATCTTTAAGCATCTCTCTGCAGACTCACAAAAAAAAATATAATATTTAATTGTAACATAATTTTATCTAAGTAATTATCAATTCATTTTGAAGAAAATAATGTTTTAATACAAAACTTTAAATGTTAACTAGCAATTGTAATGAAAAAATGCGTGCAGAATAACCGCCAGTGCTTCATATTTAATAGATGTTAAATAGATGCAACAGCTGTTTCTATCAATCAGTGGCGATGATACATGTGTTGATGACATGAACATGTTTTTTCTGTATGATTTATGGACACGTAGTCAACGTATTAAATATATCAGTTCTGCCGTTTTATGTTTCTAATAGCTTGTCATACAAGTTACTGAACGTATTCAGATGGTACGTTTTTAATAGCTTGCCCTACAACTTTTTGATCGTATTAAGATGACACGTTTTCAATAGCTTGCTCTACAAGTTCCTGAACGTGTTCAGATGACACGTTTTTAATAGCTTGCCCCACAACTTTCTGACCGTATTTAGATGACACGTTTTTAATAGCTTGCTCTACAAGTTACTGAACGTATTCAAATGGTACGTTCTCAATAGCTTGCCCCACAATTTTCTGACTGTATTTAGATGACACGTTTTTAATAGCTTGCTCTGCAAGTTACTGAACGTATTAAGATGGTACGTTTTCAATAGCTTGCCCCACAATTATTTTGCCGTATTTAGATGACACGTTTTTAATAGCTTGTCCTACAAGTAATTGAACGTATTCAGATGGTACGTTTTTAATAGCTTGCCCCACAACTTTCTGACCGTATTTAGATGACACGTTTTCAATAGCTTGCTCTACAAGTTACTGAACGTGTTCAGATGACACGATTTTAATAGCTTGCCCCACATGTTTCTGACCGTATTGAGATGACACGTTTTTAAAAGCTTGCTCTACAAGTTACTGAACGTGTTCAGATGGTACGTTTTAAATAGCTTGCCCCACAAATTTCTGACTGTATTTAGATGACACGCTTTTAAAAGCTTGCTCTACAAGCTACTGGACGTGTTTAGATGACACGTTTTTAAAGCATACCCCACAACTTTCTGACCGTATTTAGATGACACGTTTTCAATATCTTGCCCCACAAATTTCTGACTGTATTTAGATGACACGCTTTTAATAGCTTGCTCTACAAGTTACTGAACGTGTTAAGATGGTACGTTATCAATAGCTTGCCCCACAACTTTCTGACCGTATTTAGATGACACGTTTTAATAGCTTGTCCTACAACTTTCTGACCGTATTTAGATGATACGTTTTTAATAGCTTGCTCTACAAGCTACTGGACGTGTTTAGATGACACGGTTTTAATGGCTTGCCCCACAACATTCTGACCGTAATTAGATGACACGTTTTAATAGCTTGCTCTACAAGCTACTAAACGTGTTCAGGTGACACGTTTTTAATAGCTTGCCCCACAACTTTCTGACCGTATAAAAATGACACGTTTTTAATAGCTTGCCCCATAACTTTCTGACCGTATTTAGATGACACGTTTTCATTAGTTTGCCCCATAACTTTCTGACCGTATTTAGATGACACGTTTTCAATAGCTTGCCCTTCAAGTTACTGACCATATTCAGATGATACGTTTTTAATAGCTTGCCCCGCAACTTTCTGACCGTATTTAGATGACACGTTTTAATAGCTTGCTCTACAAGCTACTGGACGTGTTTAGATGAAAAGTTTTTAAAGCCTGCCCCACAACTTTCTGACCGTATTTAGATGACACGTTTTCAATAGCTTGCCCCACAACTTTCTGACCGTATTCAGATGACACGTTTAAAATGGCTTGCCCCACAACTTTTTGACCGTAATTAGATGACACGTTCTTAATAGCTTGCTCTACAAGCTACTGGACGTATTCAGATGATACGTTTTTAATAGCTTGCCCCCACAACTTTCTGACCGTATTAAGATGACACGTTTTCAATAGCTTGCCCCACAACTTTCTGACCGTATTTAGATGACACGTTTTCAATAGCTTGTTCTACAAGTTACTGAACGTGTTCAGATGACACGTTTTTAATAGCTTGCCCCACAACTTTCTGACCGTATTTAGATGACACGTTTTGAATAGCTTGCTCTACAAGTTACTGAACGTATTCAAATGGTACGTTTTTAATAGCTTGCCCCACAACTTTCTGACCGTATTTAGATGACACGTTTTTAAAAGCTTGCTCTACAAGTTAGTGAACGTGTTCAGATGGTACGTTTTTAATAGCTTGGCTCACAAATTTCTGACTGTATTTAGATGGTACGTTTTCAATAGCTTGCCCCACAACTTTCTGACTGTATTTAGATGACACGTTTTTAATAGCTTGCCCCACAACTTTCTGACCGTATTTAGATGACACGTTTTAATAGCTTGCTTAACAACGTACTGGACGTGTTTAGATGACACGGTTTTAATGGCTTGTCCCACAACTTTCTGACCGTAATTATATGACACGTTTTAAATAGCTTGCTCTACAAGCTACTAAACGTGTTCAGATGACACGTTTTTAATAGCTTGCCCCACAACTTTCTGACCGTATTAAGATGACACGTTTTCAATAGTTTGCCCCACAACTTTCTGACCGTATTTAGATGACACTTTTTCATTAGTTTGCCCCATAACTTTCTGACCGTATTTAGATACACGTTTTTAATAGCTTGCCCTACAAGTTACTGGCCATATTCAGATGGTACGTTTTTAATAGCTTGCCCCACAACTTTCTAACCGTATTTAGATGACACGGTTTCAATAGCTTGCTCTACAATTTCCTGAACGTGTTCAGATGAAACGTTTTTAAAGCTTGCCCCACAACTTTCTGACCGTATTTAGATGACACGTTTTCAATAGCTTACACCACAACTTTCTGACCGTATTTAGATGACACGTTTAAAATGGCTTGCCCCACAACTTTTTGACCGTAATTAGATGACACGATTTTAATAGCTTGCTCTACAAGCTACTGAACGTGTTCAGATGATACGTTTTTAATAGCTTGCCCCCACAACTTTCTGACCGTATTAAGATGACACGTTTTCAATAGCTTGTCCCACAACTTTCTGACCGTATTAAGATGACACGTTTTAACAGCTTGCTCTACAAGTTACTGGACGTGTTTAGATGACACGTTTTTAAAGCTTACCCCACAACTTTCTGACCGTATTTAGATGACACGTTTTCAATAGCTTGCCCCACAATTTTCTGACCGTATTTAGATGACACGTTTAATATGGCTTGCCCCACAACTTTTTGACCGTAATTAGATGACACGTTTTAATAGCTTGCTCTACAAGCTACTGAACGTGTTCAGATGATACGTTTTTAATAGCTTGCCCCCACAACTTTCTGACCGTATTTAGATGACACGTTTTCAATAGTTTGCCCCATAACTTTCTGACCGTATTTAGATGACACGTTTTAAATGGCTTGCCCCACTACTTTCTGACCGTATTTAGATGACACGTTTTTATTAGCTTGCTCTAAAAGTTACTGAACGTGTTCAGATGATACGTTTTCAATAGCTTGCCCCACAACTTTCTGACCGTATTTAGATGACACGTTTTTAATAGCTTGCCCCACAACTTTCTGACCGTATTAAGATGACACGTTTTAATAGCTTGCTTAACAACGTACTGGACGTGTTTAGATGACACGGTTTTAATGGCTTGCCCCACAACTTTCTGACCGTAATTATATGACACGTTTTAAATAGCTTGCTCTACAAGCTACTAAACGTGTTCAGATGACACGTTTTTAATAGCTTGCCCCAATACTTTCTGACCGTATTAAGATGACACGTTTTCAATAGTTTGCCCCACAACTTTCTGACCGTATTTAGATGACACTTTTTCATTAGTTTGCCCCATAACTTTCTGACCGTATTTAGATAACACGTTTTTAATAGCTTGCCCTACAAATTACTGACCATATTCAGATGGTACGTTTTAATAGCTTGCCCCACAACTTTCTGACCGTATTTAGATGACACGTTTTCAATAGCTTGCTCTACAATTTCCTGAACGTGTTCAGATGAAACGTTTTTAAAGCTTGCCCCACAACTTTCTGACCGTATTTAGATGACACGTTTTCAATAGCTTACACCACAACTTTCTGACCGTATTTAGATGACACGTTTAAAATGGCTTGCCCCACAACTTTTTGACCGTAATTAGATGACACGATTTTAATAGCTTGCTCTACAAGCTACTGAACGTGTTCAGATGATACGTTTTTAATAGCTTGTCCCACAACTTTCTGACCGTATTAAGATGACACGTTTTAACAGCTTGCTCTACAAGTTACTGGACGTGTTTAGATGACACGTTTTTAAAGCTTACCCCACAACTTTCTGACCGTATTTAGATGACACGTTTTCAATAGCTTGCCCCACAATTTTCTGACCGTATTTAGATGACACGTTTAATATGGCTTGCCCCACAACTTTTTGACCGTAATTAGATGACACGTTTTTAATAGCTTGCTCTACAAGCTACTGAACGTGTTCAGATGATACGTTTTTAATAGCTTGCCCCCACAACTTTCTGACCGTATTTAGATGACACGTTTTCAATAGTTTGCCCCATAACTTTCTGACCGTATTTATATGACACGTTTTAAATGGCTTGCCCCACTACTTTCTGACCGTATTTAGATGACACGTTTTTATTAGCTTGCTCTACAAGTTACTGAACGTGTTCAGATGGTACGTTTTTAATAGCTATCCCCACAATTTTCTGACCGTATTTAGATGACACGTTTTCAAAAGCTTTCCTTACAAGCTACTGAACGTATTCAGATGACAAATCAAAGATTTGAATCATGTACTGAATTATATAAAACCTGCCCTAGAGCCATCTTGCAGTTTTTTGGTAGTTGGGGCTTTAAACACATACTGTATGTTAATGCATTCTTTATTTATTTGAAGCGAAACGTTAAAGTCTAATTACTAATTACGCATCAAACCACTATTAACAAACCTGTTTAAAAATATTTTTTTTATCTAGATAAGACAATAATTAGAAATAATGTTTGTTATGCAAGTATTCCTCTAATATGGCAGTTTTTGTTAAAACATTTTAAAAATCAGTTTTGAACAAGCTTATTCATAAAATTTTGGTATAGATGATATAAACTGGGCATTAAGGATAAAATGTTAAGAATAAAAAAAGATCTGTACAGCAATGTTAAAACGTGCGTAAAGGGTTGTACCTCATATTCAGACTTTTTGAATGCGCAGTTGGGTTAAAACAAGGGGTGATAATGTCGCCGGTTTTGTTTTTTCGTTTTTTTTTAGAAGATTTGGAGCTACAAGATGATCAACGTTGCGGACTTACTCTTGATGATATAATTTTTAATTTGATGCCATGGTAATTCTGGGTAAGAGTGTGAGTGAATTACAAAACAGTCTTTATCTGTTAAAATTGTATTGTGGTACGTGGGGATTAGAAGTAAATACCGAAAAAAAAATAGTCTTTAGAAAACGTGGCAATATGCGAACTGATGAAAAGTGGACATATGGTAATGTTTCTTTAGAGACGGTTAATGATTTCAACTATTTCGGAACAGTTTTTAACTATACTGGTAATTTCTCACTCAACCAAGAAACGCTAGTTGGAAAGGGTCTTAAAGCATTAAATTATATACATGTAATACAAACAGATATACAATAAAACCAAAGGTTATTTGTCACCTGTTTGATGCTTTTGTAGGCTAAATTCTTAACTACTCAAGTGAATATGGGGTTTTGGTTAATCGAAGGCTATTGAGAGAATTCATTTTAAATTTTACAAAGCATTATTAAATGTTAAATCTTCTACTTGTAATGTTGGTATTTATGGGGAGCTTGGAATATATCCTTTATTTGTTGGACGCTATACACGGATCAATGTTTTTGAATGCGCAGTTGGGTTAAAACAAGGGGTGATAATGTCGCCGGTTTTGTTTTTTCGTTTTTTTTTAGAAGATTTGGAGCTACAAGATGATCAACGTTGCGGACTTACTCTTGATGATATAATTTTTAATTTGATGCCATGGTAATTCTGGGTAAGAGTGTGAGTGAATTACAAAACAGTCTTTATCTGTTAAAATTGTATTGTGGTACGTGGGGATTAGAAGTAAATACCGAAAAAAAAATAGTCTTTAGAAAACGTGGCAATATGCGAACTGATGAAAAGTGGACATATGGTAATGTTTCTTTAGAGACGGTTAATGATTTCAACTATTTCGGAACAGTTTTTAACTATACTGGTAATTTCTCACTCAACCAAGAAACGCTAGTTGGAAAGGGTCTTAAAGCATTAAATTATATACATGTAATACAAACAGATATACAATAAAACCAAAGGTTATTTGTCACCTGTTTGATGCTTTTGTAGGCTAAATTCTTAACTACTCAAGTGAATATGGGGTTTTGGTTAATCGAAGGCTATTGAGAGAATTCATTTTAAATTTTACAAAGCATTATTAAATGTTAAATCTTCTACTTGTAATGTTGGTATTTATGGGGAGCTTGGAATATATCCTTTATTTGTTGGACGCTATACACGGATCAATGTTTTTGAATGCGCAGTTGGGTTAAAACAAGGGGTGATAATGTCGCCGGTTTTGTTTTTTCGTTTTTTTTTAGAAGATTTGGAGCTACAAGATGATCAACGTTGCGGACTTACTCTTGATGATATAATTTTTAATTTGATGCCATGGTAATTCTGGGTAAGAGTGTGAGTGAATTACAAAACAGTCTTTATCTGTTAAAATTGTATTGTGGTACGTGGGGATTAGAAGTAAATACCGAAAAAAAAATAGTCTTTAGAAAACGTGGCAATATGCGAACTGATGAAAAGTGGACATATGGTAATGTTTCTTTAGAGACGGTTAATGATTTCAACTATTTCGGAACAGTTTTTAACTATACTGGTAATTTCTCACTCAACCAAGAAACGCTAGTTGGAAAGGGTCTGAAAGCATTAAATTATATACATGTAATACAAACAGATATACAATAAAACCAAAGGTTATTTGTCACCTGTTTGATGCTTTTGTAGGCTAAATTCTTAACTACTCAAGTGAATATGGGGTTTTGGTTAATCGAAGGCTATTGAGAGAATTCATTTTAAATTTTACAAAGCATTATTAAATGTTAAATCTTCTACTTGTAATGTTGGTATTTATGGGGAGCTTGGAATATATCCTTTATTTGTTGGACGCTATACACGGATCAGTGTTGGATTAAAATAATAATTTCTAATAAATATTAATTGTTTACTGATATAATTCCTTGTCAGAGGATTGCAACACAGGCATTCACTCTGTCAAATCACTCTTAGATAACTACGGATTTTCTTATGTATAGATTAATCCAGCAGTGGTTGAATTAAAACGTTTTCATTTAATGTTTAAGCAAATAATTATTGATGTGTTATGACATTTCAATCAGCGGTAAACTTATTTTATACAAGCATTTTAAACTTTTAAATTTCAAGATTGTCCTCACATCAGCTATGCATTTAAACGGGGCGCTACGCACCAAATAGAGTCAACCAAGAGATGAAATCATCTTCATCTTCCAGTTAAAGGTCAGGAGTCTTCTTAGACTGTAAAATTGACCTGGTGAAATATTGTACCTTATGTAATTGTTCTGATATTGAAGACGAGTATCATTTTGTATTTGTTTGTCCAGTGTATAGACAAATCCGTCTAAAATATGTAAGTTCGTTTTTCCATAAATAACCAAGTGCTTATAAATTTATCCTACTGATGCAAACAAATAAAGTCAGTGTACTCAGAAACTTAGGTAATTTGTTGACAACAATGTAATTTTATAAATGCCAAATGAAATCGTGTTTTCTGTGTTTAATTTAGAAAGTATACGATATGTATAAAATAAATTGCTTTTAATGAAATATATAATGTGTCTCTCATGTGACATTTTGATGTTAGACAAAAAAACTGTATAGTTTACGTCTCAATAAAAAATTCAGTATTCTGTAATAATGAGACACTCGACGTATTATTGGAAGTAGCATTATTGTAATTTTTTGCATTTCAAATGGTTTGTTTGTCTGCATTCGCATTGTAGCGGGGTCTATGGGTAGTGTGTTCGCTTCGCATGCGGTAGGTCGTAAGTTCGATCCCCGGCGGGTCATACCAAAAAAATGGTACTAGAAGCTTCCTCGCTTGGCGCTCACTTTTAACAAAATAGTTCTAGGTCTGGTCGGCCCGGTGTCAGTATAACGTATGGTTGGGATATCATACAATATGTGTCTTCGGTATGATACTCCAGTGTGACAGCGTTTCAAGCCGACACCGTCATGATATGACTGAAACGTTGTTGAAAGAGACACTTTGCCATACAACAACAGTGTCTGCATGCGCGCTATCTTTAAAAATACATTGAATAATATGGTTACATGGTAAACAACAATACCATTTACTGTATGTTATATTTTTTTTCTTTTTGCTGTTTTATGTTTAGTTAATTGGATGATTTAACGTAAAATCATGTTGAGTTCATTGACATTTAATTTTCTGGTTTGTAATTTATTATATCCATATTTTTGTCTGTTTACCTGTAAAATAATTTTAAAATGAATCGCCATACAGCTGGAGTGTTCTGTTGGCATTCTGTTGTTATGGTATAGAATGTATATAGACAAGCACTACGACGTTTACTTAAGACATAATTATAATATCTAAATGTCTACAGTACTGGCTATACTGTACGGAACAGCTGACCTAGCACTTAACGTTTTATGTATCTTACACGCCACCTGATATTTTATGTATTTTTTCTAAAACTATCAAAGCAATTTCCTAGAAATTTTGATTTAAATAAGAGATAACAATGACCAAGTCTTTTGTATTATCGTTTTTCTTTTCTTAATACTACTACTCAACATTTTGACAAAAATATTGAAATACAAAAATGGCGGGCAAGCTGTTCCGTTTAGTATATACCATGGACTACCAAAGTGTGCTGTTTGCTAGGAGTAGACTCATACTGTACCATTTTTGAGGTGTGCTTTTACGCAAACAAAATCCGGGTTTTTGCATTTTTCTTCCGAAACACAACCAAACCACTTGTATTCCGACCAGTGGAAAATTGTCTCAAGGAAAACCAGTATGTTAATAAAACTTTTCAAAAATGTTTTTTTTAATTCAATTCACCATAAACGCAGAAACGACAATTTGCATTCAAGGATATAAAACATTGAGAAAGTGCCCTTGAAACCCACCGCATCCTCAGTTGTTCATGGTTTTGCCATTCAATAAACATAAACAAGCTTGTACATCATTTTAAGTCCAGCCACGCCCCCTGGTGTAATAAATCTACAAGTTAAATTGTCATAAGAACAACATATGTAATACACTTCAACTGCTAGCTAGTTAATAAAGCGACTTCTGTCCGGCACTTAAGTAGTAAATAAGTAAATGCATATTTTACATATATACTGTCGTAAATGCATAATTATATGTCAAGCATATTATTATATACATAAATATGTATTAAAGCAAAATATGTCTTCTTAAAGACTGTATTGCATAAATAATGTAAAATAAGTAATCAAAATAAATGTGTCAACAAATACACCGAGCGCTGGATATCATATTCATTGACCATCAACTTGAGATTTTCTTACAGTCAAACTTCTAAATGCAATAATGTTATTATTTATATTGATCCTTTAGAATATTATCCATAACCATACCAATCAGTAAATATATGTCCCCAACACGAAATCCGTGTTGCCGTTTAATGTGTAATGAGTTTAAGTAATCTATAAGCAAAAATGATATCTATTTCAGTTGAGGAAGATCTCAGCTTGAAATGTTTATTGAAACGGATCCCAGATCCTTAACACATGATTAGTATCGAATACCATTCCTTATATTAAACTAAGTAATAATGTATAGACAAAGAAAGAAATTAGATAAATAGGAAATATAATTTTGCATGTATTTTTGTATTATTCAAACGGTTCACTTTGAAAAACGAAGGTTTGGGAACAAATTCTAGAGACATAATTGCATTGAAGGAAAGCTATAAATTTTCAGAATTTCCTTTAAAACGAAAATGCAAGTAAACTATCTTATTAAAGTATCCCTAGAAAGCGAAGAACGTGTCCAAGAAAGGAAAATAATAATTACAATTTCAAAGAGTTTGTTAATGAGAGGTAATGGAGCATGCAACATGTCTTCAGTCCCTCTAGTACCGGCTTCAAGCCCCCAACTGTCATATAAAAGCCGCAAGATGGCTCTTCGACAGGGTTTATATAATTCAGTCCATGATTCATATCAGTTTATTATCTCGTGAGCTAAATATATATGAACTTTGTTCCACGGGCCTTGAGATTACAACACGTGTTACTGTTACTTTACTTTCACATCGGCTTCCTTAAATATTTTTTTCGTTGTGTAATGCTTTACTGTTTGATTGATTGAAAATTATGACGACTTAGAAGAAAACGTTAATCAGGTTACAACATATCATATATAAGGTGATTCATACCATTCAAAACATATCTTAAAGCACACAACTGTGTTTTTTTCTTTTTATCATTTCAGTTTAAATTTTGTTTTTATTTTAATTTGTTTTCTACCAACATTTAAGTCATGCCTCTGCATAATGTTTACTCTTGGTCTATGTGTTTTGCTACGAATAAGAGGGTAATCTAAGGTTCGTTTGATTTCAGTTTGTACTAAGCTTGGTGTAATTTTTGAAATGTGTAAAGGAAGTCGCACAATTCATTTAATGTTTCACTTTCAGTCTCATAAAATTTTTCGTTAGCCTTATAGATAGTATGCCTTATAAATAGTTTGCCTTTGGAATAACTTTGCATGAATAAATCGTCTTAAGTCGGAGCGCGTGGTTCAGTAGTAGAGCACCGAACCCATGATCGGAGGGTCGTGGGTTCGATCCTTCGCCACGGCTTTGTGTTGTGCCCTTGAGAAAGACACTTTTTCCACATATGCTTAGTACTGGTTCTACACAGGAAGATTTTAAGCGTGATTTGTCTAAGTTGCAAGAACTTGTTTTACAATCGAAGTAAAATGAACAAGTTTAAACTGATAAATCGTCTTTAGGTGTCTCCTTTTTTCGTACGAAAATTTTGTACTTACGGGGTCCTGATTCGAGGTGACACTTTATGTAAAAAGACAGTTATTTTCTTCATTTGTTATTTCATTTTAAATGTTTATTTTGTTTAAATATCTTTTAAAGTACGTGTCAAGAGAAGCATACTTTTATCAGATTTCCGTGTCCATGTATACTGTATATAAACCCTTTGGTTTTGATAATACTGATAAATAAATAAATAAATAAATAAATAAATAAATAAATAAATAAATAAATAAATAAATAAATAAACAAAACTATGAAATCCTATGATGTATCATGACATTTTCTGGAAATGTGATGTTTTAATAGTGTATACATAATGTTTGTAATCTGCTATTCTGAGCGCTAATTTGCAATAATTGTATCATGCAATGGTAACGCCGGTCGATAGCTATACATAACTTATATTGCCTGTAGCGTTTTACTTGACAACAACTATAACATATGTATCGTGTGTCTAACAAGGACATATAAGCAAGCAGTAATAAATGCAGAATAGTAATTTCCCATCAGTATAACTTCACATTACACTGCTAATTCTTTTTTCAAATAGTTTTAAACTTGATTTCAAACGCATTAATTTTATAAGTTATAAACACTATAGATGATTAATTAATCAAACACTTTACTAATGGAAAAAAATTGACTATGACCATCTTAGTCTAGCATTAATTATCTGTTGTTGCACATGGAAAACCTCGTGACATTTAAGACTTTATATGATATTATTAACGAGAGTACTTATTGTTTTACTTCTCTTGAAGTTAATTATAATGAATTGTGCAGGTGCATTTCCCAGGCGCATAATCATTCATTTAGATAATGTTTTTCTACCGATGGTTTATGATAACCATTTTATGTATAACTTTTTACTAGTATCTGATGATGTTATAAACGGTTTTATATAAAACGCGTGTGAGTAACAGTTAATCATCAACCTTAAATGTGGTTCATACTTTCCTTATAGGTTTGTTTTGTTTGAATATTATGCGTCATTTTAAAGACATCGAAGGCTAACAGACGACTAGTTAACCTAATTACTCTTTCCTGAGATTCTGGAAGATTAACAAGTACTCGTCCACAAGTTACTAATAATTGCGCGACTGACTATTTATCTAGGGGTCGTGAGTTCGAACTGCCGCCCTGCCACAGTCTCAATGATGATTGATATACGACATTACCAGTACCACTTATTACCATTCGTCTCTGATCGCAGAATCAAGTGGGAAAGTTATCACTTACTTGCCTTGCGCTAATAGGTGTACTGGAGAATTGGTTAACCTTCCAGGATCCAAAGAATAAGTGGTTAGGTTAACTGATCGTCTGTTAGCTCTGGATGGCAAACAATGCAGTAACATATTCATACAGTGTTGAGTATATTTAAAACATAATCTTTTATTTATTCTTTAGAATTGAGAAAGTGAAAATATCGCGATTAATTTGTATCAACTGCTTAACAGCTACTTTTAAAACTATTGAGGGTTCCCCGATAAGTGGAATGTTTAAAAATGATAAACACATACTCTGTTATTATACGTAACACACTAAATGCTATAAGTGGAATTAAAAGAAAGTAGTGAACTTGGCCGGTTTCACTAAACATCTCAATATCAGTTTCCCTAAATCATAACTTGGACACTTTAGCCAAAAAATGACCATGCAGAATTAAAGTTATACAGTAGAATTTCAGTGGCTCGAACATGGATGGATCGAACACCACATATAGCTCGAACCACTTATCTGGTCCCCGTCGATTTCCTATTTCGGTGTTTATACGTTTACATGTGTGGTGATGATGAACAGCACTATACTCGAACAACCCTTAACTCGAACAATTTGGTCCAGTCACGTCGAGTGGGTTCGAGCCATCTAACTGCTACTGTAATACAACTTTACTTATTGGTTAAGGATAACATACATGACTATCAATGTGGAGCACATGGTCTAGTGGTAGAGCATCGAACCCATGATCGGAGGATTCGATCATCCGTCAAGGCTAGCGCTATGTGTGGTGTCTTTGAGCAAGACACCTTTTCCACATATGTTTCGTACTGGTTCTACCCAGGAAGACTTCGAGCGTGATTTGTCTACGTTGTAAGAACTTGTTTGACAACCGAAGTAAAATAAAGAGGTTTAAACTAGCAATGTAAATAAAATAATAACATTTCAAATAATTAATTTGAGGAAAATCGCAAGGCCCCGGTTTCACGAACATTCTAAAGTGTCTTAGTTTATTTAAACTCAAAAGTGTGATCGATTTCATATTAAAATTGAGCACACTGTTTTAGTTTAAGTGAAATAACAAATTTTAAGTATTTTTTTGAAACTTGGATCAGGTGAATAAGTCATGTTGTTAGAGGTTTGCGATTTATATGGTTATAATTCTATAGGTGGAAGGTGCTGATTTTAGTTTTTGAGACCTTTGGTTTTGACATCGGCATAATCTGTTACAAAAACATCAATGAGGTATCAGCATCGCTAATATCTAAAACCCATCTTCTTGGAATATAACAACTCGTCCAAAAGATATTGTATATTCAAACTCATGTTAGCAATACAAGTGTTTTAACAATGAACGTCAGTGCTGACTACATGTCAACTTCATCAATAACTGTTACTTCTCTGACACGTTTATCTATCGTTTATATCCTGTATATTTCTTGATACACACAATTGTATACAACTGAGCAATACCACTGTGCAGTTACTGTCAGTTGGTTTGTAAACATATCTACTTAAGCAGTGTACAGCATGTTAGATGGAGTTGAGGAGGTGTCTAGAAGTCATCATGCTTGTTCAAAAACCCAGATTTCCCCGGATTGATTCCCATTGGGGAAAACGAAAATGTTCAAACTTATGGTAACAGTGCCTTATTTAGACAAGGTTCTGTTAAATCATAACATACTTGACAGTAAATTTTAAGATACTATTTATTATATTTAATATCCATTATAAATAATTTATATTGCATTGTTGAGTCATGTTCTCGTATTACGTTTCCTGCACAAGACAGAAACATGCTAGATCTGCCATACCGTAATACCGTGCCGTAGACACATAGGGTGATACCACACCTGAAGTGTATTGACACTGGACCGACTAGTCCGTCAAATATGTACTCTCACCTGCGTCCTTAGATTATGTATTCTTAATTTGGAGCACAAAGCAAGGAAGTGTCCAGGACTATCAATTCCAGGAAAGTACCTATAACCTTGTTTTTGAAGATTATACCACTATATCAATAATATATTTGTATTTATCATGTAGCTGTAAGGAACTGCTTTAGAAGATTTTACCACTATATCAATAATATATTTGGATTTATCACGTAGCTGTTAGGAACTGCTTTACAAATCTTACATCGTCTATCATAAATCAAAGTTTGGTCCATAAGAAAGGAAAAGAAAACAGAAAAAGCAGGGTACGTGTTTCAGAGGAACTTTTTATTAGCCTTGAGTACTGTACAACATTGGATGTTTTACCTCTGGGTGTTCCAACTTCATCTGTATATATGTATCGTCATATGTTTATTTGTATTGATCAGAAAACAGTAAACGTGTCTACGATTAAACTCCCATGATTTAGAAATAGAGTTTGAGAGATTTAATAATATAGATAGAGAAAATGAGCTATGAAAATTGTGTTATATGAATGTCATTGAATCTGAATATCATTTTTGCTTTGTTGCCCAAGATACCATAGCATTAGACTATTAATTTAAATAGTTCATCATGGCAAACAGTCCAGAAATTTTCGAATATCATGTCAAATTAAAAAAAAAGAAATTATTTTAAAAGTTGGAAAATATGTATCTGAAGCTATTAAGACAAGACAACACTAGAACAAGTAAATATTGTGTAATTATAAAACGACTTAACGAACTTAGTAAATAGCTATATAATGTAACTGTTTCTTATACTCAATATGTGTATAGCTTATTACCTAACTTGAATTGTATGATATTTATGATTTTGGTGCGTATTGTGTCTTGGCAATATTTATTTAAAACATTGTAAATGGCTAAAGACAACTATTTGGCGAAATTGCCAATAAAATTTAATTTCATTTGATTTGATTATCATTAGTCCAATGTATCGTATTTCGTTTTATTTCTTATTTTTGTATAATACATAAATACCACGTTTGCGATTAGTTCATACACCTTATACCATATTTCCTCTTTAGAAAAAACGATAAAAATGCAATGTCATTTGTATACAGGGAAATAGATGATATAAAAGACATATTCAATTAATAATTAACAGCAATAATAGTCATTTCAACAAATGTCACCATGATGTGATGAATTATTTCACATACATCTATATATATATATATAATAGTATATACAGTCTCACTGTCAACAGCAGACATACAGGTTGTGGCTTCTACGTACATGTCAAATATAACAAATGACCCGTCCGTATTTTAAGAAATAACGGTAGTCGATGGATGTATATAACCACAACTGGTATTAATCATTGGCTAAAAAGCAATTAAGAAAACAGCAAAAATCACTGAATCTCATAAAATGATTACATACTGCTGACGTTTATTAATTTGAAAAAAAAAAGTATTTTGAGAAATTTGGTAGCCCAGACAACATATGCTTTGTATACTTAGATGACATTTATGCCCCTTTTGAAATACTGAAGTTTTTTTTTAATGGCGAATGCGGGTTATATAAACCGAGTAGATGTGTCTTCGCCGTCAAGTTTTGAATAAGTGACCAGTGGGTTCATTTCTACACCTAGTTCAGAAGGAGAACAAGGTAAGTGTTTCTTTTATTTTTTCAATTTAATTTCAATTAACTGTGTACTTATTTTAACTGATAAAACTATGCAAGTGTTGGCTATTTGGTCTTTAAATATACTAATTTATTGACGATAATTCCTAACTTAAAACAGCTGTCTTTTCTAGTTATGTATGTTATGCATATGACTTACGTTTTAGACAGCTTTAACACTTGTCTCACTTCTTCAATCTAAATGTAAGACGGACCCAGTGATATCTTGTGTTTCGAGGCGATGGGCCCAGTGTTTTTTTTTTCTTATTTGGATTATTTCTTAACCCTTTACTTCATATAGACGCTTTTGGACACCTCTAATATAGATGTCTTTGGACACCTAATATAGAAGGCGTTTGAATTATTGGGTGAATTATGTTTATATTAACACACAAAGAGGAAAACAATGCAGGAAGTATTCAGATTGCTCGTTACGAACTCTTCCTGCACTGTTTTCAAAGGCCTTCTGTGATTGGTGCGGTAAAACGCGTATCTACACTTCCTGCACTGTATTCCACTCTGTCAGTTAATATAAACATAATTAACCCAATAATTCAAAAGCCTTCTATATAAGAGGTGTCCAAAGGCGTCTATGTTAGAGGTGTCCAAATGCGTCTATATGAAGTAAAGGGCTATGTATACATTTTACACCTCCGTTAACCAACTGCAAACAAATGTTTATTCAACGTTGTATCGATGATACAGGAAATAGACGGGGCAAGATGGGTGTTAATCCAGCTGTCAAAGGTCCAAACCAGTGGTATTATGTGTGCACTAGCCTGTTTAATTAATTTGTTTCCAGAAGAGTATTTATGACACCAGAATGTGTATAAACAATTCTTTATCGAACGCGCAAAGAAGAGCACATTTGTTTCCTTCCCCTTCAAGAAATTTCTTTTGAAGATAGCTACAAAAACATATTTATGCATCGCTGCTACATTGCTTTTGGAAGGGAATGCAATTTTAACGACTTTAAAGATTCTGACAACAAACAAACATTTTTTTTCCATTAGATAGTCAAATTAAATCTGACTGGCAATTGAGCCTGGATGGATTGTTGTCTAACAGCGCTTTTTAAATCATCAGATTACAATTTACATTAAATACTAGAGGTTTACTTTTGTAAACTAATGGGTTTTTAGAAAATGTATTTATACAACATCATATATTTCTTTATTTAATATGAGTTTCATCATTGCGCGCATCTTTTTGCACTTTTCATGCGGAATACTTCTTCTTCTTCCGAAAATCCTCTTCTACTGTCCCACTGGCCGAAGAAAGACAATCAAATGAACGGTCTTCTCACTACCGAAATCTTCTGGAGAGGCAAATAAAACAGGCTATACACGTGCGTTATGATGGGTAATTGAACACGCATTTTCATGTGAAGTGTGTTAGTTGGTATGGGCCTTCATTCCAAAACCGATATAGATCTAGATAAAACCGGCAAAATCAATAATTCAACAAATATATTTGAACCTTTTTTCATCATTTAGATATCACTATGATGATCCAGTTCCTAATCATTGCCTCGCTTATGGCCATGGTGGTGGCGACACCCGGTTTGTACGGGGATGATGATGATTATCGGAGAGGTGGATATGGAATGATGTACGGCCGCGGAATGTATGGTGGCTATGGAGGTTACGGCGGCGGAATGTACGGCGGCGGCAGGATGTACGGGGGTGGAATGTATGGAGGTGGGATGTACGGCGGCGGAATGTACGGCGGCGGCAGGATGTACGGGGGTGGAATGTATGGAGGTGGGATGTACGGCGGTGGAATGTACGGCGGCGGCGGAATGTACGGCGGTGGAATGTACGGAGGTGGAATGTACGGAGGTGGAATGTACGGCGGTGGAATGTACGGCGGCGGAATGTACGGAGGTGGAATGTACGGAGGTGGAATGTACGGCGGTGGAATGTACGGTGGAGGCATGTATGGCGGTTCCGGTGGCTATAGGTAAGTTATTTACTATTAAGAAAACGACAATGTTTAATAACCATGAGCAAATGGTTTATATCTTTATGTTAACTGGTCTTTAAACACCACATTGACCGTAGATGGAGGAAGGCTGAACCCGTGAACTCCATTTGCTTTGAAATTAACACATTTGACCTTTAACTGCAACCTTGTTGAACTCGCTTCAGTTACAAAGCTAGCGAAGTAACACGCCAGCCCAGAACATTTTAACAATATGAACCTTACTATGACAGCGGCTCTTTGGCATGTAAAGATAAGACTTTATACACATTTTCTATGCCCGCATGTATTGCTAGAATGTAAAATCATTTCACCTATCACAAAATGTTTGATCTGAAAAATTAATTATTTTAACATAATAATTAAGTTACTATAGTATTACCATCGGGAGGATGTACCATATTGATGATGGACACTTCCAAAGGATACCCGATGTTTGTAGATGGGAGGAGAGAAACGATTTGTCTTTTTTGTCTAGAATAAACATTTAACTGTTTCTATGTAATATCATGTTTGTTGTCAGTTATATTCTCCGTGATATATATGAGTGGTTACAACATATAAAACTATATAACAATAAAATACAGTTTAAAATAATTAACAAATCTAAAACAAAATTAATAACCTGTGTAAATAAATTACGAAACCAAAGAACGTAGTGTACATAGCATGGAATAGCACTGGTATGGTTGTATTGCTGAATCACCCGGTCGGGATGACTATAAATAGGTTAAACCATATTAAATCCAAAAAGGTATTTTATTTGGTAAAAAATATCCAACATAGAAACTGGTCGTCGTCATCAAAATATCGCCCTGTCTGTGTTGACAAACACCCGAACAATCTTACGTTCCCGCCAACAGTCTCCGTGATGAATGGTATACGACATTGTGTATCATTATCATTCGTCTCTCACCGCTGATTCAAATGGGAAAGTTATCAGTTACTTGCGGAGATGGGATGTGCTCGAGTACTGGTTAACTTTCCAGAATCCCAGGAAACAGTGATTAGATTAACTGATCGTCTGTTAGCCCTTGATGGCATAAAAATGACGCTAAATTTTCAATTAATCAATCAATCAATCAATCAATCAAACAATCAACAGAAGATGAATATCATGTATTCTTTAAATGAACAATCAACAGAAGATGAATATCATGTATTCTTTAAATGTCCGAGATACGCAGCTTCATGGCCTCTCTTCCTATTTTCTTCGTATTTACTTTTTTACAATACTCTTCAACTGGAAGATATTTATAAAATAAGAAAAATCTCCTGTTACATTTATTGTCTGTTTAAAATGAATTTCAGATATAACATGCACAGGTAACTCAAACAATGTGTTGTAAATATTGATGTATATGTTTGGACGTAGGCGTTTGTTTACGAAGTAAAACATTGTATTTTCTGTCTTTTGATCTTGATAATTTTATAACATCGAAGTTGCGCAATACGTTTTAATAATTCACACATTTGTTTAGCATTTACTAAAGGTTATGTACATTTATGCTTACAGGCGACATGGCTACCCGATGTACGGCTACAAGTACCGTTATTCCAGACCTTGGGGAGGTACGTGTTGGCATATATGACAGTTATTCTTAGTTTATACTAATTTCTTTTAGTTCGATTGTGATGAAAGCTTAAAGCTTATATGGACCGCTCTCGAGTCCGCTGCCTGGGTAGAATCAGTACTGAGTTTTGTTTTATCAGAAGCATCGGGTCAAGTTGGAGATCGAAACCGCAATTTCTGGCGTGAGCGGCCAACACTCTATCTATAACACTACCGCTCCGCTTAAATATTCTCTGTTTTTCTGAATATTGTTCAAAGGTTGAGGTATATTTGCCATCTTAATAGTCGTGTTTACTAGCGTGTTTGTTTATTTTTAGAAAAAAAAAATCTGAATCTCTTAGGTATGTAAGTCTTAAATAAAGTACATTCTTTATTTCTGCATTAATTTTCGCCATTGTGTAAAAATTCTTAGACATAAGCTTTAAATTTCAACTTTTAACATTAGACATCTAGTATACCATGGCAGACAGAATAACTTTGAGAGTTTATTTGATTATATATAATGTGTCTCTACAGGCTTGCAAATTTTTGTATCAACAAATCGTCTCTAAGTGTGTTTTTCAAAATTCAATTTTGAGTTAAAGTCTAAGAATATTCTTAAGAATGGTTGGTAAATACCACTTCTGACAGAATCGTTAATTGGTGTTTTTATTTTTCTTATCAGCTTAAGAGTAAATTACAAAGTTGAACCTGGCAATAAAAATGATAACAAGTTGTTACGACGCACACATTCGAAAAATTAATGCATGCAATCATATTTACATAAAACAGAAGATAACTTGAATTTCATGGGGTACAAATCTCACATTATGTAAATTATTCAAACCACAAAACATTTATCAGCGATAACTTAAGGTAGTTTATGGGGTGGTGGCTTTGAAGTTTCCCGATTTATGAACTTATATTTTAAATTGAAATCGTGTTTCTTTCAAGAAACCGTTTTTACATTATTTCTTACCTTAAAAAATAGGGGGTAATGTCTTCAATATTGCTTACATCGTGAACTTGTATAGAATTGCATCTCCTTACTTAAGTTTGATAAAACTGGTGTCTTGTACATAAACTGTAGGTTGTATGTAATTTTAAATGTCTAAACATTTTTCGATAACGCAAAATTCTCTTGAGTTAAAGTTAATGAGGTTCTAAGGAAATTATCGGAATTTGTCGTTATTTTAGCTGCAGTATACACATTTTGTAATCACAAGTATTTCGATAATTTAAAACACACATTACTGGAAATTTCATTCTGCAGTGTAAGAATTTTTATTTTTGTTCCAAAGATGAATGGAAGTTGAGATAATTAGAAACGAGATATTGAGAGATTTTGCGTGAATACGCGAGCGTTCATATAATCTCAATCAGTTGCCTTTTCTTCTCTATATAATTCCTTATTTTCATTAATAGTGGAAAAATTATATAATATGTATTTGGGCTATTTAAAAACTAAAACGAACGCAACAATAAATATTTTCTGATGCTATCAAATGTAATGATTATAAAAGTAGCGCCAACATATGTACAATACAATCATTATGAAAGTAAACCAACATATGTACGATACAATCATGATGAAAATACCACCAACATATGTACGATACAATCATGATAAAAGTAGCACCAACATATGTACAATATTATCATTATGAAAGTAGACCAACATATGTACGATACAATCATGATGAAAGTACACCAACATATGTACAATATTATCATTATGAAAGTAGACCAACATATGTACGATACAATCATGATGAAAGTACACCAACATATGTACAATATTATCATTATGAAAGTAGACCAACATATGTACAATATTATCATGATGAAAGTAACACCAACATATGTACAATACAATCATTATGAAAGTAGCACCAACATATGTACAATACAATCATTATGAAAGTAGACCAACATATGTACAATATTATCATGATGAAAGTAACACCAACATATGTACAATATTATCATTATGAAAGTAGCACCAACATATGTACAATACAATCATTATGAAAGTAGCACCAACATATGTACAATACAATCATTATGAAAGTAGACCAACATATGTACAATATTATCATGATGAAAGTAACACCAACATATGTACAATATTATCATTATGAAAGTAGCACCAACATATGTACAATACAATCATGATGAAAGTAACACCAACATATGTACAATATAATCATTATGAAAGTAGCACCAACATATGTACAATACAATCATTATGAAAGTAGCACCAACATATGTACAATACAATCATTATGAAAGTAGCACCAACATATGTACAATACAATCATGATGAAAGTAGCACCAACATATGTACAATACAATCATTATGAAAGTAACACCAACATATGTACAATACAATCATTATGAAAGTAGCACCAACATATGTACAATACAATCATTATGAAAGTAGCACCAACATATGTACAATACAATCATGATGAAAGTAGTACCAACATATGTACAATACAATCATTATGAAAGTAACACCAACATATGTACAATACAATCATTATGAAAGTAGCACCAACATATGTACAATACAATCATGATGAAAGTAACACCAACATATGTACAATACAATCATTATGAAAGCAGCACCAACATATGTACAATACAATCATTATGAAAGTAACACCAACATATGTACAATACAATCATTATGAAAGTAGCACCAACATATGTACAATACAATCATGATGAAAGTAACACCAACATATGTACAATACAATCATTATGAAAGTAGCACCAACATATGTACAATATAATCATTATGAAAGTAGCACCAACATATGTACAATATAATCATTATGAAAGTAACACCAACATATGTACAATATAATCATTATGAAAGTAACACCAACATATGTACAATATAATCATTATGAAAGTAGCACCAACATATGTACAATACAATCATTATGAAAGTAGCACCAACATATGTACAATACAATCATGATGAAAGTAACACCAACATATGTACAATACAATCATGATGAAAGTAACACCAACATATGTACAATATAATCATTATGAAAGTAGCACCAACATATGTACAATACAATCATTATGAAAGTAGCACCAACATATGTACAATACAATCATGATGAAAGTAACACCAACATATGTACAATACAATCATTATGAAAGTAGCACCAACATATGTACAATATAATCATTATGAAAGTAGCACCAACATATGTACAATATAATCATTATGAAAGTAACACCAACATATGTACAATATAATCATTATGAAAGTAACACCAACATATGTACAATATAATCATTATGAAAGTAGCACCAACATATGTACAATACAATCATTATGAAAGTAGCACCAACATATGTACAATACAATCATGATGAAAGTAACACCAACATATGTACAATACAATCATGATGAAAGTAACACCAACATATGTACAATATAATCATTATGAAAGTAGCACCAACATATGTACAATACAATCATGATGAAAGTAACACCAACATATGTACAATATAATCATTATGAAAGTAGCACCAACATATGTACAATACAATCATGATGAAAGTAACACCAACATATGTACAATATAATCATTATGAAAGTAGCACCAACATATGTACAATACAATCATGATGAAAGTAACACCAACATATGTACAATACAATCATTATGAAAGTAGCACCAACATATGTACACTACAATCATTATGAAAGTACACCAACATATGTACAATATAATCATTATGAAAGTAGCACCAACATATGTACAATATAATCATTATGAAAGTAACACCAACATATGTACAATATAATCATTATGAAAGTAACACCAACATATGTACAATATAATCATTATGAAAGTAGCACCAACATATGTACAATACAATCATTATGAAAGTAGCACCAACATATGTACAATATAATCATTATGAAAGTAACACCAACATATGTACACTATAATCATTATGAAAGTAGCACCAACATATGTACAATACAATCATAACGAAAGTAGCACTAGCATATTTACTCTAAAGGTTACGATAATTCGGCAAATATTTTAAATTGCAAGCGAATGAATTTCACAATACATCATACATTTGTTCAGATAGGACACTGCCAAATCATTAAAACTTATATGTTTAAAAAATATACAAAAATGGGTGGAAAATAGCAAATTATTGAAATAATGTTGATAACAAATAAGTATTATTTAAACCAAATATCACATAAACGTGCACGGCAGCATGTCTTTGTATCGCCATCACTCTTAATTAAGATAACTAATACATATAGTCTGAAACAGAATTTTGAAAAAAAAAGCTCTCATTTTACAACCCAACATCCTTAAAGTTATTGATGCCGAAAAAAAACATTTGGATATTAAATATAATGTTTTCCTTGTCAAGCACGATTATGAAGATATTACTAACGATAATATAAAAATCGAATTCATATACTGAATTAACCTCTATATAAACTAAACACCGTACTATAGCTTAATGGGTTGTAATATATTATCGGCAGTTTTAGTTTAAACATATTTTATTTCATTATTTTACATCAGCTGATAAGAGCAGTTAGTCTAAGAGTTAAATCAGTATTGTTGTGGACTGTCTTACTTTGTTTCT
The DNA here is from genome assembly GCA_029582155.1 of Panopea generosa. Taxonomy (NCBI): domain Eukaryota; kingdom Metazoa; phylum Mollusca; class Bivalvia; order Adapedonta; family Hiatellidae; genus Panopea; species Panopea generosa. The sequence continues at coordinate 59,501,846 of CM055908.1, read as the reverse complement.
ACACATTTACCCGTATGTTGTTTCCTTGTATGATCTACATGTATTGTAAAATTACACCTGCCATATATATCTTAATGATGTTTTGTTAAATTTACGAATGGTGCGATGATTTGATTTTGTCTTTATGTTATAAAAAATACTTTAGTTATAACAAAATTCCACGAACTTCCGAAACACCCATCATGCATGTGTTCATCTTAATAATAATCATACTATTTTTTATATTACAGGACGGAAGTACAGCAAATACTATTGATCGGATCGACCTGCTTGCTGTTTCTCGATTGCTTTTATTTAATAAAGAACAACAACTGTAATTAAACATGCTTAAGAAAAAGTATTCTGTGTTCATGTTCTGTTAAATGGCCTATGGATGTGCTTCTGTTATAGTGGTTTGATCATTTGAACCACGCCGTGTTTTTGGTTAATCACATTTGCGTCATAGTACCACCATTGTAAGTAGGAAATGCTTCCATTGGGTAGTCGCATAATGACGGTTATGATAACCCTTGTTTCTTCTTCTTCTTCTTTAAAAATGCAAACCGTCTTTTATATTTGAATTGCATTAATGATGAACAGTTTGAAAGCATTGTTATGTTTGAATTGTGTATTTAGAAAAAAAATGTTGATGCTTGGAAATTGGAGCAAAAAATATCTTGGAGGACACGTGACCCCCTACTTTTCTCGTCATATTTTTGTAGTGCAAAGGTTGACAAACAGTAAAATGTAAGTTTCACTTGTTTCATTTGGGTCTCTCTGTGAATGACAAGCATGCACACTTTCTTTTTTATTTACTATAGAATAAAGAACAAAAATTGTGGGCTTACATTTTGATAAGATCCCATTAACGAGTTCATTAGAGGTAATGCCATATATAGAGAACACCCGTGTCCCCTCAAATCGGATTAAGGGGTGTTCTATTTTGAGCATCCATGATCCGAACAGAAATAATGACAACACCGAGGCAGTGTATGCTTGGAAACATTCGGACCGTTATCTAGTAACCTCTCTGTGGTTTCATTAAATTATTGACATTGTTTCTGAGATAAATTGGACAACCTTACCTAATTAACGAATTATATAAGTGCTCATTTGATCAAACATAACCATTGTGAGTGATTAACTCACTGTTAAACCTCCTATATCTCAACTAATTGATCAATTAAAATAGAAAATAACCCGAACCTTACATGATATAAATTTATATAATCTAAAACAGAAATAGGTTGTTTTTTTTTAGTTTTAAAGTATACTTATGAAGTACAAATAAGAATAAGTTCTTTGCTGGCCATCCTATTTGAGTTAGATATGACTTTCATTTCACGTATTACTTTCAAAAGTGCAATCGCCTTAATCACACTACTATCACACTAAATCCTTAAAGGTTAAACTCATTTTATTTTACGTCGATTGTGAAACAAGTACTGACAACTTAGGCAACTCACGCTCAAAGTCTTCCTGTGTAGAACCAGTACTGCGGAAAAAGTGTCTTGCTAAAGGACGCCATGCATAGCCGTGGCGGCGGATCGAAACCACAACACTCCGGTCATTGGTTCGATGCTCTACCACTGAACCACGCGCTCCACTCTATAATTTAGTAATATGGTAACATTGAGAGATACAGCTACAAATTTCTGAATTTCTCTAAATAATTATTTGAACTTACTACACATTAAATAGCCACTCGGAATTGGAGTCCTGACAAACATTTAGCCATAGGTAAAGGGATAATATACAGGAGCTTAGGGAGCGGATAATAACGTTAAATGGGGGTGGGCAGGTCCTCTGGCGTATATAAAAAGACAAGGAAAGAATCAAACGTTGACCTCTTCCCCGATCAAAATTAGAATTTCGAAGTCAATAGGCCATCAATTTTAACAATCCCGGTCTCGTTATATCGCTTCTAACTCTTCATTCAAAACAATTATCATTTAAACATTTATATAGGAGTCAAAACTCCTCATTCAAACCAATTATCATTTAAACATTTATATAGAGGTAAAACTCCTCAATAAATCAATGATCATTTAAACATTTATATAGGAGTCAAAACTCCTCATTCAAAACAATTATCATTTAAACATTTATATAGGAGTCAAAACTCCTCATTCAAAACAATTATCATTTAAACATTTATATTGGAGTCAAAACTCCTCATTCAAACCAATTATCATTTAAACATTTATATAGTGGTCAAAACTCCTCATTCAAACCAATTATCAATTAAACATTTATATAGTGGTCAAAACTCCTCATTTAAACCAATTATTATTCAAACATTGATATAGGGGTCAAAATCCGTCATTTAAACCAATGATTATTCAAACATTTATATAGGGGTTAAAACCCGTCATTTAAACCAATTATCATTTAAACCTTTAAATAGGGGTCAAAACTCCTCATTCAAACCAATTATCATTCAAACATTTATATAGGGGTCAAAACTCTCCATTCAAACCAATTATCATTCAAACATTTATAAAGGGGTCAAAATCCGTCATTTAAACCAATTATTATTCAAACATTTATATAAGGGTCAAAACTCCTCAATAAACCAATTAGCATTCAAACATTTATATAGGGGTCAAAACTCCTCATTCAAACATTTATCATTTAAACATTTATATAGGGGTCAAAACTCTACATTCAAATCAATATTAATTCAAACATTTATTTAGGGGTCAAAACTCCTCATTCAAACCAATTATCATTGAAACATTCATATAGGGGTCAAAACTCCTCATTCAAACATTTCTCATTCAAACATTTAAATAGGGGTCAAAACTCCTCATTCAAACCAGTAATCATTCAAACATGTATATAGGGGTCAAAACTCTACATTCAAACCAATTATCATTCAAACATTTATATAGGGGTCAAAACTCCTCATTCAAACCAATTATCATTTAAACATTTATAAAGAGGTCAAAACTCCTCATTCAAACCATTTATCATTTCAACATTTGTACAGTGATCAAAACTCCACAATAAACCAATTATCATTTAAACATTTATATAAGGGTCAAAACTCCACAATAAACAATTATCATTCAAACATTTATATAGGGGTCAAAACTCCTCATTCAAACCAATTATCATTTAAACATTTATAAAGAGGTCAAAACTCCTCATTCAAACCATTTATCATTTCAACATTTGTACAGTGATCAAAACTCCACAATAAACCAATTATCATTTGAACATTTATATAGGGGTTAATGCTTCTCATTCAAATCAATAATCATTCAAACATGTATATAGTGGCAAAAACTCTACGTTTAATCTAATTAAAACTTTTTCTACACAATGGCATAACTTAATGGATTTTATTAAGAATAAAATACATGTGTCTTATGAACTAAATATTTTTTATATGTTCCTCGGCAGGAGGGGATAGAACCCCTGATTGAAAGTTGTCAAAAGTCTGCATTATGTTATTCGAATGTGTGTTTATAAGTAGATCTATATGTCTGCAGTTCACTAGACACCTAAACTTGTACTTTTCCTGCACTCAGATTTTTGAAATCCTATCTTATTTGCGTTGATCATTTTGACTGTGATCCTTTTACCAATTTAGATCTAGATCTAGCAAATATTAAGTATAAAGATTTGAAAAATAAATATGTTAGGTCTACCCAGACTCGAAAGTTAGTTACTCCATTTCACATTAAATGATATATTGTCATAAACCTTTATATAATTAAAGCGCAAGGACAAAAGTAAGACACGGATGATGCACATAGTGTTATTTAAGCTGTGCAGAAAGACATAACATTTCAGTTCATCGTTCAATTAAAGAATACAATTTATTTGTTGATTTTTTATGAGATATGAATATATACGTGTCACATGTCACGTGTCATGTGCAGGGTGTAAGTGCACATCTTCGTTCATTAACACTTTCTTCTTACACTTAAATGTATATCACGTGATTGTTTAAACATTTAAGTCATTTCCTATACTTATATTATTACGACACTAGATTATTCAATCTGATCACCTCGGCCTTTATGCTACGCAATAGACGGAGGATACGGAAATACCCGATGTTTCACGATTGTAGATTATTAACATCATGTTTCGTATTCCATTTATTATCTGCACGTCTACACCGATGAATACAGTGTTTCAAGTCAACACCTCTTGTATATTATCTGTTGCTTCATGACGTCATAAACGATATAAATATTTACATAGTTGACGTCACATCAAATATAAAATAACGCAAATCTCGGGCAAGGTTGATCTCATCCGTAGCTAAAATTGACCATACGTGGCTATGCGTTCACGAATGAGAACATATGAACGCCATAGTGTAATTATATATGAACTAAATGAAAAGTTATGCCACAAATGTAGTTATTTATACATATTTTGATCTGGCGATCTTATCATACATTAGGGTAAGTCTCGTTAAAAGAACTGTATACTAGCTTATCATTTCATAATACGCATTTTTTTAAATGTTATATTTTTTTATATTTACCATGACCGTTGTTCCATCTTTTCACCATTGTAGTTTCGACTGTTCACCATCGTAATTTCGCTGTTTCGACTTAAAATAATAAATATACCGCGATGGTCCCAACGGGACACCGTACTTAGATCAGAATCGTGTTAAGTTTCAATATCACGCCTATAAAAATATTTTACAACTTTATTTTATTGTAAAATAACCGTAAAAATTTATGGAGTCGGGTGACTTTTTCATATTGTACATGGATGCTGATGATATTTTTATATGCACCTAAGAAAAGTGATATTGTTTAAAACTAACACACGTGTATATTCAGCCAATCGCGTGCCGTACTGGGGTACCCGAGAAAAAAATTGTAACAGCAGTGGTTCAGTTAAATGATTTGACGTCATCCGATCATACGCTAAATAAAAACCGTAACTGTTTGCATATATTGGGCGATATACATTTGTATGGTTTTAGAGTAATACAGAAATACAGGACAGTTTCGTTGGCTCGAACACGGACGGCCGAAACACTAAATATAGCTCGAACCCCTTATCTGGTCCCGATCGAATTCCTATTTACATGTATATACATGTACATGTATGGAACGATGCTAATAAAATACTTGGCTCATATCCCTTAACTCAAACTATTTTGCCCAGTTCCGTCGAGTTCGAGCCATTAAAGTTCTACTGTATAATCAGACAAAAATCATATAATGGACATATATGTTAAAAAGCTGCATAGTGTAGCTGATGCACATGCATCTCTCTGTATTTATTAGTAACTTGCAGTTTGTAATATTATTGATCAGCTAGCCATGTTTATTTGTTCTCAAGTTTATGTATTGAGATAAATGAACGACGCAAATGATAAGACAAGCAAACAACACACAAAAAAACAAACACCAGACACGGTGTCATGTTTTACAAGACAGCTGACAACAACATAAAACCATTTTTGATATATTTTTTATTTAGATTATGATATAAAGCTTGCCATATTATATTTTTTCATCAACTGGCAATCATTCTTAAAACAACTATCAATTATATATCAAACGACCAACTCAGACACCAATGTACAAATGGAATATTTTAAAAACATGTTTTGAAATATCAATTAAATTAAATATTTGACATTTAAAATTGCAAAGTTTTGAGATTTCTTTGCTGGTAAGTTTTCACTTTTTCATGTTAATTGCTTTATAAATTGAATTTTAATTACACGTTGTTTTTTCCAATCTGACTAGAGGAAACCTTGAGTGGAGTGAATAATTTGTCAAAAAAAAAGAGATTGTGTTTTTGTTGTATCCAAAACTTCTCTGTGTGTATGATAATACATTTTGAACAATTTGTAAACTAAATCGTTACATTAGTGATTTTCTGATGCAATCGGATGTTATTAAAATACAACTATTTCTTTTTAAAAAACTATCGATGGAACCGATGGATGATCCCAAAAGTTATTGTTTGAGTCTGTACCATATGGTAATGCTACTGAACGGGGCGAGTAATGTGAGAGTTCTAAAGAGAAGTCAATATATTATTTTTTATTTCGTGATATAATACATTGTACAACATACTTTGAAATAGGTAAGTTTGATGCATCCTAGCAAGATTCATAAAATTCCAACCGGAGGTTGTAGAGAAATAACGCGGACAAGAATGTGGCCACAGACTTAATCAAAGGGCAATAACTCCATGAAAAATCATCGAACCTGAACACAAAGACAATATGCGCATCTCCACTTGGTAGTGATGCATCCTAGCAAATTTCACAAAATTCCAACCAGAGGTTTAGAGAAATAGCCCGGACAAGAACTCCGGGACGCACGGACGCACGCACGGGGGAGCATAAAAAACGGCAAATTTTATTTATATTTCTTTATACGTTCCGAAAGGATAACATTTTTCTGAAACTGAAACATTAAATAAATGCTATTATAAAAGGTGTAATACCTTTGCATGCTTTTGTTACATTAACAATAAACTATAATCTGGGATTCTGCAACGTATCATATACAGACAGAACATATAAACTTAATTACTACTGCCTTCTCATTCACTTAAATCGAAATTTGGAGTAATTCCAGGGTCAGGTTCGAAAGAAATGAGCGAATATGTCAAATCTGTAACAATATTGAAGATGAATTTCATTTTGTTTAAATGTGTTCTGGTTTTAATCAATACACTTTTTACATCGTCGTTTTATATTATGTAAAGTAAATAAAATGTAGTCTGGCAAAAAATTATAACCGAAGCTCAAAAGCTAAGGAAAGAAACTTAACTTGCTTGATACTAATACGATTTTAAATGTGTTTGTAATTACAGTTGTTTAATTACCATGACTGCTTCAGCTTGATTATGTGATAAGTGTGTATTTGGTTGTATTTCATTTTATTGTATGTCTATGTCATATTTAAATTAATTTGAATTTGTAAATAGCCATAGGCAATGATTCGCTGATATGCCAATGATATGTTCATATACGAATTTAACAACAACAACAACAAAAATATTTCACTCTCTTTTTTCATTCTGAGCTGTTCTTATATAATTTATGATTGCATTCGTTTCTTGTGTTAATTGTTTTACAAAATGTATTTATAATTTAATATGATGAGGCATTAACAGCTAGACTATTAAATTGATAAATCGTCTCTACAGATTTATTGTTATTGATAGATGTTTATTTTATGTATTGTTTATTGCCAAACTCTGATATTGTTTGTTTATGACACTGCTTATAAAACATATTCTCATTATGATAAAAAAATGTGATTACTGCTAGATTAATGTAATTATTCTCTATGCAGCAACTGGACTGAACTGACAGCTTAAGCTTTACATGAGAAGGATCCAGTTAAGGATTCATAACTACTCAGACGTTATATGAAGGACAAACATAGAGACACAATTGTTCACGTGTATCTGAAAAAAATACCGTTGTTATGATATCAATAATATCACTTTATGAAATAAAATCACCATGATTTCACTGTTTCTTATGATCCTTTAGGTTTCTATCTTTGTGATTTATATTGCGTATGAGTACTTTTTAAATCCTTAACTAGAGTCTACTCATATCAAGTTATAAGTTCATGTATGCAAATTGTCCCTCCAGTCCAGACGTGTTGCATGTAAAACCATAGTATGTAAGTCATTGTTTACACCAATTCTATTGGGTTGGTAGATACCTTGATCTTGTGTCTATGGTTTTTCATTATAGCTAGGCGCGCTCACGTAGTCTGGTCTGTTGATTTATGTGTGGCTGTTCTCAAATAGTTATTTCCTATAATTATCTCCTATGATTATCTCCTATAATTACCATGTATATATGTAACCACCGACACATAAATAGTGTAATTAAGCAACTGATTTTGCCAGTTATAAACAACCATAGTTTTCATACAATCTCATTATATCCAGATCAACCTTAGCTTTTTAGAGTATGGAAGCTAAAACTGATCTGATTTTAATAGGTTTACCTTGAAATACACCCCCCAAAAACTACACGTGTGAATTAATTGTTTTGCATTTTTTAATATTAATGATTATTGTACATACAACGTTGCCTATCTGATATGATTTATGTCATTTAGGTATTATACTATATATTATCAGTTATGCATTATCAATCGTGTTACTTATATACACGTATATCATTTTCTGAAAAATATCCTGTGTGACGATTTGTCGCGAAAATTAGGCAGATCTGTCTATCAAAGGAGATATATCAAGATTTGTTTAAAATTTTACAATTGGCTTAAAAAAAAATTTTTCCCCAATATATCATGCCTATATGTACTCACTGACCCCGCATTGCCAAAAGGAAATCCAAAAGGAAATCGTTTAAACATGATATATCCAAACTTGGGCTACAGGCCTAGGTTAGACTAAAATAGATTTGCCGCTTAAAATTGCAACATATTGTGTGGCGTATTGAATGAGGTAAATGTGTATATATATAATATAAGATAATATTTATTTTAAAGTTACATTTCGCATTGAATATATTTAACATAAAACTTCAGAGAAAACGCACTCTTCTAAACAGAATTATGAGAGAATGTCAAACACTATATTATAGTCTCATCTAAACACAAAAACACGGGCAACTCTACTGATGTGCAACATATACATGTTAAAACAACTTGAAACAAAAAGACACATAAAACATCATTAAAATACAACATATCACCGCTATGCTAATGTGCACATGCGTGAATTAACATCAAAAAGGATTTTCCTCTTTAATTTTAAAAACAGTGTTGACAGTATAGAAGTAATTACAACACTGTCAATCAAGAGAAAAAAGATTCTGTTTAATGTACATGTTTCTACGAATTATGCAATGTTCACTGCGAGTAGTTCATCTTCAATGGAGCTGAAACTGTTGAAACAATAACTATTATTTAATGTTACAATTACAAAAAGTACAGCATACCATTCTCTGAAAAGCATACAATTCCTATGTGTCCATTTGTCGCGAAAATAAGCCAATCATTTTAAACTTTTCTAACTTCTTAATTCCTAAGTCTAATGACATCAGACGGGCATTACATATTTTTAAGTTATGTCTGGGTGCAAGCCCATCATTATCTCAGTATGGTGAATAAAACATTTTAAAGGCTTGTCATTCATAGAAAGAGACACATCAAAGAATAGAAAACTTACATTTTATTGTTTGTTGATATATGCAGTGCCAAAGTGACATTAGAAAAGTAAGCGTCGTTTTTTTCATCCAAGAAATTTTGTTTTTATTCAGTGTGTATACATACTGTTGACAAAGTGAAAGTAGACGTCAGAAATAATGTATTTTTAAATATGTTTTTTTTCTTCTAAATTCACAATTCAAACACGACAGTGCTTTCAAAATGTTCTAAATACATCAGTATTGCCCTTCAAATAACCAAATGAGCATTAAAACGGAAAGTGCAATTAAATAAATAGAAACTATGATTATTTATCACCGCCATTAAAGCGTGTTATGCAATAAGGGACATCACTCTCCAATATATAGTTATGAACCCTTTTTATGGATGACCATTCGATCCTCTCAAAACTATTACATTTTAACGGTTGAACTTAGAAAGCATATTTGGTCGGTGTGTGAGTGATTCTTTGAAACACAGGGTTACGGCGCCTAGCAAATACAATACCCTCACATCCACTCCCACCTCATCCCCATCTCACTTGCACACACAAAAACACGAAACAATTAAATATATATAACTTTCACCCCTCCCAACCCCGCCAATAAATAATAAACAAAACACTCACCAATAGAACCTCTCTATATGCCGAACAATCAGAGGGGGGAGTGGGGGCGGGGTGAGAGGGGGTGAAATCATTTGATATATATAGAGAGAGAGAGAGCGTTTTTCTGTTGTTGTTTTTTTTGTGTGTTATCTTTCGGTGGGGTGGGGGTTAGGTGGTATTATTTAGACGACGTACCCCTAGCTGTGCCTAGAAGTAGTACTATATTACTACCCCAGCTTGATTAAATGAAGCATGGATGGACAGCTTTTTATTATTTGGATATCCGATCTGCTCTCGAGAGACGCAAAATAAACAATCTCTAGAAGGCTCCTTAGAGACGTCGCACTATTTACTCCCCTATGGCTTTTGACGCATTGTTTTCGCCTAAAACTACCTGAACAGTGTTAGCAAAATTTCTCCTTGAGACAAACAACCAAAGGACAAACACCAATGTTTACATTGCCATGGTAGGATATTACTCAACTACTGTGCACCAATTATGACAGATCACCGTACCGAAGTATAAGGTTTTATTGCCTCGTTACAGGTCAATTGGGATGGAGGCCATCCCCAATTAACCGTACAAAGTATCATATAAGTTTATGCAATAGTCACAAATTACAACCAGGGTATATGCAGATATATATGTCACTGACTAATTATTTAAAACAATCATTAAACTACAAAGCTGAACATTTGTGGAGAACAATTCCAATTGACATTAGAAAAAATAACAAATTATACACTTTCAAACAAAATCTTAAAAAACATCTTTTACAAACACAAATAAATATAAACTACTCAGGCTCAAAGTAAACTGTATGCATTATAGTGTGTCTGATCATTGTTTTTATTATTATTATTATTCTAATTTGATATATAATTTCGTTGAATAATTTACAATACTTTTATAATCAAATTTAAATGTGTTTGTCTAGTTCATATTGATCAATATCAATTTACACTTCTTAATTGATTATTATCTAAGCATATCATTCAGAAAGTAGGTCTAATATTGACAATCGTTTTATTATTGTTTTTATTATTGTTGTTGTTGTTGAAGGTCATATTGAAAATAAGTTATATGTGATATTATATTATGTACTCTTGCTATGTTACCTTCGAAAAATAAAGTTGTTATTATTATTATTATATTATAATTATTATTATTTGTGCACAAATGAAATTCGTCCCGCCTTTCCCATTTATCCCGCCTTTTAGTGTCACCATAACTATGATGTCGTACCGCTATATTTAGACTTCCGGTATCCCTTTCGCGAGATAAACAAGACACGAAGTACCTGTTTTCCAAGTTTTTTTACCTGCCTAATGAACGCTGTAAGTACAACGATATAATATGTATTTAATTGAAAGATTGTTCATATGTGTATAACTTCGTTGTTAACGTGTTGTCAGGCGAAAATAAACTGCTGCTTGGCTATGATATTTCTACATTCGTGATGGATGTGCAAAAGACAAGTCGTCCCAAGACAACTCGTCTATCTATCTTCCTGAAGTGAATGCACATAGGTCACTTACAACAGCCTCGCTGTTAAGCTGGCTTTTATAGCGACATGGTTGAAGTGCACGTAATGTGTTGGAAGTTAAGCAACGAAGTACGGGGTTAGTACTTGTATGGGTGACCGCTGTCACTTGATTCCATTAACTGATTAATGCCAAACCCCTATTGGGATCTAGGCAAGCGTCGTCATACACACACAGTATGTAAGTATTTAAAACATATATTAAAAGAAATTTAAAAAAAAAATTGATGTTTCGGTTGTTAGGTTTGAAAATAAAAACATACTACCAATTTATGGTGAGATATGTTCAATTCTGCAGAATTGCACTGTTCTATGGTGGGTAATATAGGGATATCAGAAGCAAATGAATTCCAATGAAAAGCTGTTCTGGAAAAAACGAGAATTTGTAAAAGTCAGTGGTTGCGTCAATTAATTTGAAAGCAAGTGAGTGTGAATGTCGGGGATTGTCTGTTCGTCAGTGTCATATAGTCTTCTAGAGGGATAGCTACAAGGTCATTTGTGATCTTGTAACATGGGAGATTTGGCTGTCTCTGCCCCTTTGGTATAGTCCTTTCCACTGGAGACTGAAGCATCTCAGTGACGCTACTGGTCTGTATGTCGACAATTAATTATAAAATGAAGCCCAGTTATTCAATTTTAAATTGGCCAATTTTATGAGAAAACTCATGGTGGCCTAAAGGGAATTTTGCATATTGGAATCCTCACACCAGATCAAGGACTTGTAGAAGGATAGGAAACTTGCATCTCCTGACTAAATGTTGATAAAACAGCACACGAAGGATTCATAATTTACAAATTAATCATTCATAATTGACAGGCAACTGATTTCTTCAAGACTTGTATATAAACTGTAAATTGTATGAAATCTTAGATGTTTAAATATGTTTTCGATCCTGCAAAATGTCCTTGAATTAAAGATATTGAGTTTTAAGGAAAATTTATCGTAATTTGTCGTTATTCACATTTTGTAATCACAAGTACTTCAACAATTTTAAATACAAATTTCTGAGAATGATATTGTGTTGACGACAATTTCATTCTGCAGTGTAAGAATTTTAATTTGTGTTCCTGAGATGAATGGAAGTGAAGATAATTAAAAACGAGATATTGTGAGATTTTGCGTGAATACGCGAGCGTTCACAAAATCTCAGTCAGTTGCCTTTCTTTCTCTATATAATTCCATGACCATATGTACAGTTTAAAAACATGTTAAAATCACTGCTACTGACAATCTATAGGGATAGAGCTACCGCAATCCAAGAAATGAATGCATCAATGAAGGTGGTGTTGACATGCTCTCTGGAAACTGTCCACAGACAGATACCTGATGGGATGAAGCACTTTCTGGATGGATCTGTCTTGCTGAGTCTGGACTGGTGTCCTCTTATTTCTACAGCACTACTGGAAACTTTCCCATTCAAGGGCTCTCATCATTGCTGTGATGCAGTCTGTATGATTACAGTCAATCTTTATGAGTCTTGTAGCATGTTGGATGATGGCTTCCAGCTTTTATGTTGATATTGACTTGTGGTTCTTATACTGTTGCTGCATATTCCAACTGGAATCTGACCAGGGTCTTGTAGCACGTGTCTTTAATGTGTTGATGATTGGAAGACAGGTTTCTGTGAAGAAAGGCATTTGTATTGTTAGTCTGACAAAGTGTCTATATATGCATTTGTAGATAAGGTATATGGCAATGTTGGTATGTCTGATTTCTATTTCATGTATGGCATTTAAGTATATATTTCCACTTCTTTGTGTCCCAATAACCTTGCATTTATTAGAATAGAAGTCAGTGTTTTTTTTCCAGCCATTTCTATAGCCGTTATTGGGTCATATTCCCAATGGCAAATAGTATCTTTTTATCCAATTGAGTGGTAAAAATTTCCAATTGAAACTTGCCATAATTCCTTGATAAAATAAACAAAGTTTCCCTATTCTGAATTGAGTATGACATTGTTTCTTTAATTAAATGGCCAGAGAAGCAAGTATACACATTTTTATGAAGATGAACAAATATATTTAATGCAAAAGTTTTTCCAATGTTAATGAAAACACTGCTAAAATTCCCAATCCCGAGGGTATGGGTCATCTTCCCAAATTGGTGGAAAAATTAAAAACACCTGAAGTACAGAAGCCAGTCTTTCTCCCAAAGATGAAGAGAGTCTCGCTCATCTTGTAGAGATTCTGTATCCTGTTGTGTGTTGATGATATTATAGAATAGCAATCATCTGCAAGCATGCATGGTGTGGCTTTGGTTATTGATGCATATTGTTGACCTGCTTGAAATAGCAAGGGTCCAAGGACTCTACCTTGATTCATGCCAGAGGAGACTGACTTTATTTGAGAACATTTGTCAGGTCAGTACTAGTCTCATTTAATCGTCGTAATAGGGGTGAGATACATAGCATACGATCAAATAAAATAAAAATAAAATCGTTCCACAGCATGCATTGATACGCACTACGTCAGTACAATAAAATAAATACATTCCTCGTCTTAATTATTTCAGAACATCCGGACTGTGGCAGACCATTAAGTTTGGTTCCGATGCAACTGTTCATTTATCAAAATGAGTACCAAAGATGGGAATAAAGTGCTCCTGTTTAGGGCTCCAAAGGAAAAAGAAGTTGATCTGTATGCGCAGGTTTGTACACTTTGAATAATTTTAACTAGTGTGGTTGTCCATGACTGATTGGCCTCAGGTACAATCTGAAGATCATTTACCTCTCACCACTTTAGTTTGTGGGTCAGAGCTCTGTCTGTTCTAAACTGTTAATATAAGGAAATGTGCCAGTTACTTGCAGAAGGATAGCGATTTTACTGAGAAGTTTAATATGTCCGACACTGTGACTGGTAGATGTGATTGCCGTGTAAATAACCTTTGTGTGCTGAAAATGGTGTTAAAACTTGATTCCAAACTAATTAAAATTAAGGGAAATTAAGAGAAATATCTTGAAATTTGCACCCTCAGGTACCATCTGAAGATCATTTACCTCTCACCACTTACCTCTCTGTTTTTAAGAAAAATTTGGTATATTTCTACTCCAGCTAGTATGAGCCAGATGCGCATGATTTTCTTTTGTATTGTCCCTGTGTCTGTCTTCTGTTATTCACCATTATCCCTTTACTTCATATATATACACCTTTGGACAACTCTAATATAGATACCTTTGGACACTTAGTATAGATGGCTTTTGAATTATTGGGTGAATTATGTTTATATTAACTGACAGAGTGGAAAACAATGCAGGAAGTGTTCAGATTGCTGGTTACGAGCAATCTGAACTCTTCCTGCACTAATTTCAAAGACCTTCTGTGATTGGTGCAGGAAAACGCGTATCTATGGAGTAAAGGGTTATCTGCATTTTTTTTATCTTGACAAAACTCTTAATTGATGTTCAAATTCTTTAATAAACCCCACGTTTTCCACAGCTTCATCTATATAAGATCAAAACAAACCCGAAGTCGTATCTACACAGTCATTTTTAATATTTATTGCCCATTTATTTTTTCTGGCTTCAACCATATTATGAAGTATCAAATAACATTGTTTGAGTGGAGCGACAGTGTATTTTATAGAAGGTTGGTCCCCACCTCGACCTGATTCCTCTAAGAGATTAACACTATGAAAGAATAGGTTTGACCCAGGAAGCAGACTCAAGAACAATTCATATGAGTTTTTAGCTTTCTTTGCAAAAGAGCTTAAATAAATTAGTAAAAACTTGAAATAACAATGTTTAGAATATCTAGTTCAGCACATGCCTATAGGACATAACCAATATTTAATACGCAGTAATAAATGATGTATTAGTTACTAGATGGTGGTCTACTTGAATGCAGTCCTGCAGTTCTTGACCTCCTCTTCTATAAGCACTGAGGTTTGTGTTACTTGACATAGCTGTAGGGCCGGTGTTAGTTTTCATACCTTGTGCTGCTGCAGCTAGTAAAAGAATAATGTGAATACTAAATGAGAAGAAATTTGGCTTCACTATTGCCTGATCCTGCCTTCCAAGTATAAATATCAATCCGCATGTCCTTCAGGTATATATGAAGGACATTTAGCTTCAATATTGCCGATCCTGCCTTCCAAGTGTAAATATCAATCTGCATGCCCTTCTGGTATATATGAAGGAAATTTGACTTCAGTATTGCCAATACTGCCTTCCAAGTGTAAATATAAATCTTCATGCCTTTCTGGTATATATGGAGGAAATTTGAAATTTCATTTGAGGTCAGTAGCTCATTTTCAAGGCCATTTCAAGGTCATTGTTACTAAATTAGAAGAAGTCAGGATTTTTTCTTAATATTTTTAGTTCCCTTATAAGAACCACGTTGCTAGAATATCTTCCAGAGGGATGTGATTACTAGAGATGATAATGATGATGGTGATGATGATGATTATATCCTGATGAAATTAAATATATAAAATTCTTATACCAAAATGTTGTCAATGGTCACCGCAGGTCAAGGCCTTATTACTTAAAATAGAAAAATGGATTCTGATCTGACAACAATGTGATTATCTTGATATTTTATAAATAAATTGCTTCTATCAAAAAAGATTGAACAGTTTCTGTTGAGGTAATTTACTGAAATTGAATAACAATGGTAGTGATTTCATAAAAATCCCTGTAATACTATGATAAAAAACAGTTGAATTGTGTGAGAAGGGGCATCAAGGTTTTGTATTGAATCTGTTCAAGGTGAGCAAATTACTAAACCCTTCACAAACCTCTGGCACTGGCCTTAAAGGGAATTGATCAGGATTTTTAAAAATTTAAAAATTGGCTAAAACATTTTTTTCTAATATATCATGCCTATTTATTATCACAGACGGCATACTGCCAAAAGGATATCTATTTAAATATGCCAAAATGATATATTGAAAACGGATTTCCTAACTAGGGCTATGTACCTAGGTTAGACTTCAATAGATTCCCGCCTAAAATTGCAACATAGTTTGTCGTAATAAGTAAGTCAGATGGTTAAATTTTGATTTCAGTTTGATACGTTACACAAGTTTACATATAGTAAAGCTTGTTTCATGTTTGAAAGAGACCGAGTGTCAATGTAAAGGTATTTAAAGGCTGCCTTTTTTTAGAATGGGGATTTTGTTTCAAGTTACATACTCCAGTTTGAATATTGATACGGTCACATTTTGTTGGATTCTATTATATACAAACCATTTGGATTCTATGTCTTAATGATAATGAAATGCTTTTTATCTATTTCAAAAATTCTTTTATTTTTTAAAGACATTAATTTCATAGTATTTTTTCCTGATATAATCCCTTTAAAGGAAAAAAAAACCGCTAAAAATGTCTTAAAAAATAAAATTATTTTTAAAAGGATAAAAAGCATTTCATTTAATAAATGAAATTCTTTTGGTTTGGTACTGGTATGTTAAATCCACCAAAATGTGACAAATTGATATTTAAATTAGGGTGGTAAACTTGAAAGAAATCCCTCTTCTAAAAATCTACAGCACTTAAGTACTGATTGACGACCTTTACATTGTCATTTGGACTTTTTCTAAAATGAAAGATTTTTATTACATGTATGTAAACCTGTGTTAATTCGAAATCAAATCACGTGACCTATGTCATAAAATATTTTGTCTATTTTAAGCAGGAAATCAATTTTAGTGTAACCTAGACGCATAGACCAAGTCAGGAAATCACTTTTCAGTAATATCCTTATGGCAAGTGTATATAGACATGATAATTTGGAGAAAAAAAATGTTTTTAACCAATTTTAAAATTTTGAAAAATCCTGATAAGTTCCAATCAATCATTCCATTTTCAAGCCTAATATACTGAATAAGCTCCATGAATCCAATTCTACATGTAGAGCAACTTTTTAATAATCATAAAAAGAGCCACATTTATAAGATAATGTAAATGCGTACACTGAATTTGATATTTTGCCCAGTGGCTTCATAAATCTTTGTAGTACAAATCTTTTGCAGTAATTACCCAAGTGTCATATTATCCTTTCTCCTTCTCAGGTAACTACACCTGAAGTTAAGCTTATGAGATTACCATGAAGGTTATTGTAACACCCCCTCCCTCCACCCCATCTCTTTTTATGGTTGCTAGAGAGGGAAAATACATTTTTGATGAACCCGTTTTTTGATATATACACGTGTTATGATGATCTGTCCAGATTCATGTGACACCCACGGGTGTCGTCAATTCTGATACTCTCCATCCATCACCCACGGGAAATTACGCTAGCTCTGCATCGTTTTATTTGAACAGAACAAAATACAGGTAATGTTAACGTTTTATCAAAACAGCGTTTACATGAAATTAGCGTTGCGGCTGGATAACATTCCCTTCATGAACTCGTGAAAGACAAATCATATGGTTGCATCGTGACTTAAAAACAACGAAAAACTAATGTAATATCCCACGGGTGATATTTATGGAGAGTATCGGAATGGATCACACGAGGGTATCTGACGATGTGTAATGTCATGAGTATATGGTAGCTAGATGACTGTTGATTCTAAAAATGTCTGTAAAATAATATAACGTAGCATCCAATTTACTATCATTGTTTTTTATTACTATAAAAGCGGAGTCACAGCCATGATATTAACTATATATATATAATTTATGGTTAGGTATTTAGTTTTCTGGAATTTTCTTGTTCTACAATGACATTTATTAGTGTCATTAATTGATGACAGGAAGTGTGCTTACGTCTGCTGACTCCCATATATTTATGTTTGCTAAATAATCTTGATGCTGTCAGTACCCCAGCCAGTCTCATAATTAATACTCAGACACGGTGCAAATCAGTATGTGATAGATGGATGCTCAGCATCAATAAAGATCACTGTTGTGGGACCCGCACATTTAGAGAATTATAAATCGCATCATAAAATGACAAATATGACCAAGGACTTTTATAGAAGGATAGGAAACTTGCGTCTCTCTACTAAATGTTTATAAAATAGCATGCGAAGAATTGATAATTTGACAAAATAATCATTCAAATGATACAGGCAACTGATTTCTCATACATAAAATGTTAGGTGGTAATAACCTTAGATTCTTTTATATGGTTTTTAACATGAAAGTTATCTTGAATTGAAAATATTGCAGGTTGAAATAAAATTTCCAATACTTTCCTTGATTTTTTTAGTTGCCGTGTACAAATTTTGTAATAACTACATCAACAATTTTAAACACAACTCTATGGGAATGGTCTCATTTTGTAGAAAATTCTATTGTGCAAAGAAAGAATTTAAATTTTTATTTTTGAGATGAATGGAAGTTAGGATATTTGAAAACGAGATTTCATGAGCTTTTGCATGAATACGCTAGCATTCATAACACCTAAAATAGTTGCCTTTCCTTCCTTGATTATGACTACCAAAATATTTAGTTTTTATAAATTTCATTTGCATGTTTTTTATATTTATACCTCAATCTCAAAAACAGACAGACAGACAGACAGACAGACAGACAGACAGACAGACAGACAGACAGACAGACAGACAGACAGACAGACAGACAGACAGACAGACAGACAGACATTTACCCTTTGTGAAACATAGATAAAGCATGCAGTTAAAACCAGTTATGTTGAAGTTATCAGTGTTTTTGCAGACTTTTTACGCAGTTCTCAATACCTGCATTTGCACTAGTAATAATTCATATGCACTCCCCAGGGAATACTATCTATTTCCAGTTATATTTGTGTATAAAACAGCTGCTATCACTTTTAACCTAGGCTTATCAAAGTATAAAATCACTCAAAGAAATATTTGTTACAATTTGTTACTATTAATAGCAGTTTGTTACCATTTATATCTCACCAATGGAGCCACATTGTGCATTCCTAAAATATTGACATAGGAGGTGCAGCCAACACATTCCGTTTTTACTGTCACTCCTGTTAGCGACCATTTCACCATTGAAAGTGTATGTTGGTGAACTTTTATTTTTATTTAACAATTCATGGACAAATAGTATTAGGTACTGTTGTTTAATGACCCGACTTACCTGTTCATTGAGGTTGCGGGTTTGAGTCAAGATTGCTACGATAACTTGATGTGAAAAAAAATTGTCAGTAATATTAATGGAGACAGTCATAATTGTACTAACTTAAGTTCATTTTAAGATCTTCCTGCACCAATAAAACTGGACCAGCCCTGTCACGTGTTGCAAATAAATTGAGTTAAACCCTGTTACCCTGCCCCACCAGCCCAACACCTCCCCCATCAGCTCTTTTACTATCATTCTATTTTGTCATGAATCTTTGTATGATCAATTTCAACAAATATGCATGGGAAGAAATGAAAACTTTTGGATAGTGTAAAATGTTTGTTGACAACTTTTTTCTGTTTTTATCATCCAGATTACGGTAGTCCAGCATTAAATTAACTTTAAGTTACATAAATTCAAAATGAAAAGTGTGATTACTGATACATTGAAAATTTTGCGTAAATTTAAACAGATTGACAATCACTTGCTGCAAACTGTGGTTGAGCAATGATTTGAGGCGTCTACGCCAGGGCCTCATATTCTAGGAATTGTCTTATGATCATAGGAACTATTACAGTTCATTATAAGTTATTTTCTTCTTATCATATTGGATAATGTGGCACTCAGTAAAAAGAAAAACAAAAGTTTGAGATCATGTTGTGTTACAAATACTGGCACAGTGGTTTAAATTTTATGCTGGCTTTTGTTTATGTGTGCATATAAAAAAAGGTAATGTGACTACTTTTGTTGGTTTAACCTGTTGATGTTTATAAAAACAAAAAAAAATTGTTGAGTCAATTATACTTATAATGGGCAGTACTCTTGCTAGTTGGTGATACAAATTTGGGATTCATTGTTTAAACTGCAAAATATTTGAAGGCAAAATATTCAGGTTAGGCCATTACAAATTAATTGCTAGATTATCATCCAAAATTTTTCTTAAAAACGAGGAGGGCGGGGGATTTTATTTTTTTATTTTTAAAATTTTTGATATTTTTAAATTCTGTTATTTTTATGAAAATTAAGTGGCGGGCGGGGATGATAATCTAGCAATTAATTTATTATGGCCTTATTGATTGTAATAATAATATTACAGTATATATATAATTTACTCAGTTCGAAATTTGATTGGTCATTTAGCGTTGAGTGCACGACCACTAGTACAGACTGGTGGATTAAAAAAAAAAGCGAAGATGTAGGAATTACAAGATGCTTCTATTGCAACATTGTAATACTTTGATAAATTTGGCTGTTCGGGACACACATCTTTTTTGACTACATGATATTGTGAGGGTTCAGTAAAGTTTCGATGTTAATGTACCTATCAAAAACTTGGCAGAGTGCACACCCTAAGGATTGGAGTGTCACCCAGGTTCGATCCCAACCACGCAGTCGTGTAGTGTCTTTAATCAAGACTCTTTGACCACATAATTGTTTATATGCTTTATACTGGTTCTATCAAGAGAAAGGCTTCAATAGTGGTTTTGGCCTAGCTGTAAGAACATGTTTTACAATCAGTTTTAGATAAATAAGTAAATGAAACATTTCTTGAATCCTGTCTTCCCCATAATGTTGGCATGTTCTTATAATGAGGTTATCAGGGTTATGGGGAAATAGTTGTGAATATTTCTTATAAAAAATTATTTCTGAAAACTACTAATTGTGAAATTGTGAATATTATTCAAAGTTGAGTTACCATATGAATACTTCTCAAAGTGAATTTGTGATGAATTTTTCAAAGTGAAATTGAGACTGTTACTCAATGTGAAGTTGTGACTATTATTCAAAGTGAAATTGTGACTTTTATTCAAATTCAGCTGTGACTACTTCTTAAAGTAAAGTTGTGACTTTTATTCAATGTGAAGTTTTGACTACTTTTTAAAGTGAAGTTGTGACTATTATTCAATGTGAAGTTGTGACTATTATTCAATGTGAAGTTGTTACTATCATTGAAAACTGAAGTTGTGACTATTATTCAAAATAAAGTTGTGACTTCATTCAAAGTGAAATTGTCACTATTATTTAAAGTGAAGCTGTGATTATTATTCAGATTGCAGTTTTGACTATTATTCAAAGTGAAGTTGTGATTATCATACAAGGTGAAGTTGTGACTATTATTCAAAATAAAGTTGTGACTTCATTCAAAGTGAAATTGTGACTATTATTCAAAATAAAGTTGTGACTTCATACAAAGTGAAGTTGTGACTATTATTCAAAATAAAGTTGTGACTTCATTAAAAGTGAAGTTGTGACTATTATTCAAAATAAAGTTGTGACTTCATTCAAAGTGAAATTGTGACTATTATTCAAAGTGAAGTTGTGATTATTATTCAGATTGAAGTTTTGACTATTATTCAAAGTGAAGTTGTGATTATTATTCAGATTGAAGTTTTGACTATTATTCAAAGTGAAGTTGTGATTATCATACAAAGTGAAGTTGTGACTACCGTATATTCACTTGTTAATGCCCCCTCCTATAATAACCCCCCCCCCCCCCAACCTATTTTTCTGGAAATAAAAAAATAAAACGTATATGCGAGTTGAGTGTGTATTGACCCATCTTTCCCAGGTCCATTATTTTGTTACACAGACAACAATTAGCGAAGTGGTTATCACCTTTGAACTCTCTAACCACTTGTTTATATCTTGGGTGATCACTTAACCACTTTTGGTTGAATAAACACTTCCCTGTATTTGCCTTTTAAAACTAGTAAAAATGCCGTCTGTCGATTGAAACATTACAAAACGTCGGAAAATGCGGTTAGTCTGTGTATGCTGAAAGCTTATTGTTCTACGTTGATAAGAGCAAGTGTTCAAGTGATTTAAAGTGAAGAGTACACTGACCATAAATTCGGATATTCCACTACGCAGACTAGTAGTTTTATACAGATTTTCAGCTTTTTTTTTCATCCTATGTCAATCATTCATTCTCAAATAATTCTGAACCACTTTTGCAGGGATTTAATCCGGATTTAAGGTTTTTTCCAGGGCTTTATTGGTTTTATTGTGTTTTTAACTGCTGTTAAATTTGCTTTTTTTTATCTTTAATAAATGCCCCCTCCTTGTAAAATGTAACCCTCCGGGGGCGTTAATAAGGGAATATATAGTATTATTTAAAGTAAAGTTGTGACTTTTATTCAAAGTGAAGTTGTGACTACTTCTTATTGTGAAGTTGTGACTATTTTTCAAAGTGAAGTTGTTACTTTTATTCAAAATAAAGTTGTGACTATTATTCAAAGTGAACTTGTGACTTTTATTCAATGTGAAGTTGTGACTATCATTCAATGTGAAGTGACTATCAGTGAAAGTGAAAATGTGACTTTTATTCAAAGTGAAGTTGTGACTATTATTGAAAGTGAAGTTGTGACTATTATTCAAAGTGAAGTTGTGACTATCATTCAAAGTGAAATTTGGACTTTTATTCACGTGAAATGGTGACAATTTTTCAAAGGGAAGTTGTGACTATTATTCAAAGTGAAGTTGTGACTATCATTCAAAGTGAAATTGGGACTTTTATTTACGTGAAATTGGGACTATTTTTCAAAGTGAAATTGTGACTATTATTCAAAGTGAAGTTGTGACTATTTTTCAAAGTGAAGTTGTGACTTTTATTCAAAGTGAAGTTGTGACTATCATTCAAAGTGAAGTTGTTATTATTATTCAAAGTAAAGTTGTGACTATTATTTAATGTGAAGCTGAGATTATTATTCAAAGTGAAGTTGTGACTATTATTCAAAGTGAAGTAATGACTTTTATTCCAAGTGAAGTTGTGACTATCATTCAAAGTGAAGTTGTAACTATTATTCAAAGTGAAGTTGTGACTTTTATTGAAAGTGAAGTTGTGACTTTTATTCAAAGTGAAGTTGTGACTATCATTCAAAGTGAAATTGGGACTTTTATTCAAAGTGAAATTGGGACTATTATTCAAAGTGAAGTTATAATTACAATTCAAAGTGAACTTGTGACTATTATTTCATGTGAATTTGTGACTATTATTCAATGTGAAATAGTGACTATCATTCAAAGTGAAGTTGTGACTATTATTGAAAGTGAAGTTGTCATTGACTATTATTCAAAGTGAAGATGTGACTTTAATTCAAAGTGAAGTTGTGGCTATTATTCAAAGTGAAGTTGTGATTATTATTTAATGTGAAGTTGTGATTATTATTCAAAGTGAAGTTGTGACTATTATTCAAAGTGAAGTAATGACTTTTATTCAAAGTGAAGTTGTGACTATCATTCAAAGTGAAGTTGTAACTATTATTCAAAGTGAAGTTTTGACTATTATTGAAAGTGAAGTTGTGACTATTATTCAAAGTGAAATTGGGACTATCATTAAAAGTGAAATTGGGACTTTTATTCAAAGTGAAATTGGGACTATCATTCAAAGTGAAGTTGTGACTACTTCTTAAAGTGAAGTTGTGACTGTAATTTAAATTGAAATTGTGACTATTATTCAAAGTGAAGTTGTGGCCTCTATTCAAAGTGAAGTTGTGACTACTTCTTAAAGTAAAGTTGTGACCTCTATTCAAAGTGAAGTTGTGACTACTTTTTAAAGTAAAGTTGGGACTGTAATTCAAAGTGAAGTTGTGACTATTATTCAAAGTGAAGTTGGGACTATTATTCAAAGTGAAATTGTGACTTTTATTCAATGTGAAGTTGTGACTATTATTCAAAGTGAAGTTGTGACTAATATTCACTGTGAAGTTGTGACTATTATTCAAAGTGAAGTTGTGACTATCACTTAAAGAGAAATTGGGACTTTAATTCAAAGTGAAGTTGTCTATCATTCAGAGAGAAATTCGGACTTTTACGCAAAGTGAAGTTGTGACTATCACTCAAAGTGAAGTTGTGACTATCATTCAAAGTGAAGTTATGACTTTTATTCAAAGTGAAATTGGGACTATCATTCAAAGTGAAGTTGTGACTAATATTCACTGTGAAGTTGTGACTATTATTCAAAGTGAAGTTGTGACTATCACTTAAAGAGAAATTGGGACTTTAATTCAAAGTGAAGTTGTCTATCATTCAAAGAGAAATTCGGACTTTTACGCAAAGTGAAGTTGTGACTATCATTCAAAGTGAAGTTATGACTTTTATTCAAAGTGAAATTGGGACTATCATTCAAAGTGAAGTTGTGACTAATATTCACTGTGAAGTTGTGACTATTATTCAAAGTGAAGTTGTGACTATCACTTAAAGAGAAATTGGGACTTTAATTCAAAGTGAAGTTGTCTATCATTCAAAGAGAAATTCGGACTTTTACGCAAAGTGAAGTTGTGACTATCACTCAAAGTGAAGTTGTGACTATCATTCAAAGTGAAGTTATGACTTTTATTCAAAGTGAAATTGGGACTATCATTCAAAGTGAAGTTGTGGCTACTTCTTAAAGTGAAGTTGTGAATGTAATTCAAATTGAAGTTGTGACTATTATTCAAAGTGAATTTGTGTGACCTCTATTCAAAGTGAAGTTGTGACTACTATTCAAAGTGAAGTTGTGTGACCTGTATTTAAAGTGAAGTTGTGACTACTTCTTATTCAAAGTGAAGTTGGGACTATTATTCAAAGTGAAATTGTGACTATTATTCAAAGTGAAATTGTGACTAGTATTCAAAGTGGAATTGGGACTTTTATTCAAAGTGAAGTTGTGACTATTATTCACTGTGAAGTTGTGACTATCATCCAAAGTGAAATTGGGACTTTTATTCAAAGTGAAATTGGGACTATCATTCAAAGTGAGGTTGTGACTACTTCTTAAAGTGAAATTGTGACTGTAATTCAAATTGAAGTTGTGGCTATTATTCAAAGTGATGTTGTGGCCTCTATTCAAAGTGAAGTTATGACTACTTCTTAAAGTAAAGTTGTGACTGTAATTCAAAGTGAAGTTGTGACTATCATTCAAAGTGAAGTTGGGACATTTATTCAAAGTGAAGTTGTGACTACTTCTTAAAATGAAGTTTTGACTGTAATTCAAAGTGAAGTTGTGACTATTATTCAATGTGAAGTTGGGACTATTATTCAAAGTGAAATTGTGACTATTATTCAAAATGAAGTTGTGACTATCATTCAAAGTGAAGTTGTGACCTCTATTCAAAGTGAAGTTGTGACTATTATTCAAAGTGAAGTTGGGACTATTATTCAAAGTGAAATTGTGACTATTATTCAAAGTGAAGTTGTGACTATCATTCAAAGTGAAGTTGTGACCGCTATTCAAAGTGAAGTTGTGACTACTTCTTAAAGTGAAGTTGTGACTGTAATTCAAAGTGAAGTTGTGACTATTATTCAAAGTGAAGTTGTGACCTCTATTCAAAGTGAAGTTGTGACTACTTCTAAAAGTGAAGTTGTGACTGTAATTCAAAGTGAAGTTGTGACTATTATTCAAAGTGAAGTTGTGACTATCATTCAAAGTGAAGTTGTGACCTCTATTCAAAGTGAAGTTGTGACTACTTCTTAAAGTGAAGTTGTGACTGTAATTCAAAGTGAAGTTGTGACTATTATTCAAAGTGAAGTTGGGACTATTATTCAAAGTGAAATTGTGACTATTAATCAAAGCGAAATTTAAGTTTTGGAAATTACAGTACTGGAAGTGAATTTTAGGAATACAGTCAAACCTGTCTTAAAGCAACACATCCACGTTTAAACTTTTTTAAAAAGTTTATCAATTGAGTTGTGAGCACATTTCCCATACATAAATATATGGTCAGTGAGCTGTATATGTGCTAACAAACACTATCCAGAACGCTTTAGAATTATAAAAAAAGATGTCCAAATTATAAAGCGTGACAAACGCTTTATAAATTATTTTTAAATTGCTGAGGATTCCAACTTGGCTTCAAATTGAATTATGCGAGTCGTATTAAAAAACTTCACGTTTTAGTGCGTAGTGTACTTTACCTGCCTTGAAAGTCATTTTGACAATTTTTTTGACTCGGGTGAGTTACACGCTTGTTTTATAAAGTGTTAGTCACGCATTATAATTTGGGCATCATTTTGT
The DNA here is from genome assembly GCA_029582155.1 of Panopea generosa. Lineage (NCBI taxonomy): Eukaryota > Metazoa > Mollusca > Bivalvia > Adapedonta > Hiatellidae > Panopea > Panopea generosa. The sequence goes on along the minus strand of CM055908.1, from coordinate 59,475,582 downwards.
ACAGGATTGTGTTTATATGCTCATATACAGCTAATTGATCATATGTTTGTATGGGAAATGTGCTCATAACTCAATTAAATTTTTTTTTAAAAGTTCAAACGTGGATGTGTTGCTTTAAGCAGCCAATCAAGGGAAGGAGCAAAAGTTGCCTTTAAATACAGGTTGTTGCTTAATCTAATTAATTTGTTCTGCCAGCAAATCTGACTGCTTAAGACAAGTTGCTGCTCAATAGAGGTGGTCGCTAACACAGGTTTGACTGTATTACAAAAAATGATTTTGTGAATATAACTAACTCAAAATAAGTTTGTGAATATTTCACTGAATATTACAGCCAATAACAAGCAATTTATTTATTTTCCCTATAAATACATTTAGTATAACTAGCAGGTCCCGGCAATAATTTATTTGTTTGAAGTGGACTTACACTTATATTGACTAACAATACATCATTTTAAAAGTAATAGCACAATTATTTTATCTGGCTTCTCTGACAATTAACATTACATTTTTAATGGCAACATATATATTTAGTAAAAAGATGTTCCATGTGCTATCATCATTAAAGGGAATATTTTTATCAGAATTTTTAATTTTTTTAAAATTGGCTATATAATTTTTTTCCCAATATACCATGCCTATATACATGCATATACTCACTGACCCCAATTGCCAGAATGATATCTATTTTAACATGCCAAAATAATATATTGAATTGGGATTTCTTTACTTTGGTTACTCACCTAAGTTGGGCTAAATTGGATTTCCCGCATAAAATTGCATCATATTTTGTGACGTATTAAATGAGTCGCATGATTTTGATTTCAATTTGATCCATTATACAAGTTGACACATAGTAGAAATTGTTTTATCTTAGAAAGAGTCTGAGCGACAATGCGAAGGTCATCATGCAATATTTATGTGTCATCAAATTTATAATGGGGATTTTGTTTTCAGTTTACCACTCCAATTTAAATATTAATTTTGTCATGTTTTGATGGATTTGACATACCAAATTATTCAGATTATATTTATTAACGATAATGAGATGCTTTTTATCCATTTTAATAATTGTTTTATTATTTAAGACATTTATAGCATTTTTTCTTGATATATACTCCCTTAAAAGGGAGAATACTCCTGTTCATATACCAATACAAGACATGACATAGTTACAGTTCTTACTGTATGATACTATACTCATACCTACTGTACAGTTACTATTAATGATTAGTGATACATTATGATAATGCCTTACTTAAACAATATATTGTTTACCGTGCTCTTACCTACTAACTCAAAATTGCAGTTACCCAAACTTTTTAATTGACTTGCAAAGAATTGAATTTCTTTATTCTATGATTTCTGTTCATCTTTACCTCTACTGGCCAAAGGCCAGAAGTGCTCATGCGATGGCGAGTTGTCCGTCGTCTGTCAGCAGCACTTTTTCTGAAACCACTAGGCCAGTTAAACTGACACTTTACATGAATGTTTTTATTGCATAGGAGACTTTAAAGGAGATTTTTATTTTCAATCTGAAATTCAAGATGGCCACCATTACTAAAAATAGTTCAAAACTTAAACAATCTCAAGAAAGACCCAACAGATTTTCAAAATGTTTATGTAGTAATGATGACCAACTATAGTTTTGTAAGATTTGTTCAAATGGTGTCCCTAGGGTTAAAAATGACACTGCATTGAGGGTTCAATTAGGAGACAGATGTCATTATAATAATTTTTTTTTCATTTTTTTTTAAATGGAAATGATTTTGCCTATATTTTCACAAAAGCATTGTTTGGTGAAGGAGATTCAGATTTGTAAAAATGATTGGATTCCACTGTCTTAAGGGGTCAGGAGGGGCCCAAAAAGGGTAAAAATTGGGAATTACAAAAATTGTTTTCTTAAGAACCGGTATGTCAGATTTTTTCATATTTGGCATAAATTATCCCTATGTGTAGGGGTTTGATTGCAAATAAGAATTTACATCGGAATATTATAGGGAAAACTGAATTTTTCATTTTGCATCCATGTGTACAAAAAAACTTCTTTTTAAAGATTGAATCATTTCTGCTCATAACAAATCAAAAAGAGTGGGTGATTAAAGTTCTGACAAATTAAGGGGCTGGGTTGTATAAGGGTTCTGTTCTCGGACTATATTTTGTGAAGGTTTTTCTTATCCATACGTTGTTAAGATGACCCCTCCCCCCAAACCCCCCCCCCCCCCCCCCTTTAAAGAGGGTAAATATTGTGAAATTTCAAAAAGTGCTATGGTCACTATGAGTCAGTAGAGCATCTTCAGGCCCTCTTGGGCCTCTTGTTCTTTAAAATGACTATGCAAAATCGAAATTTAGCACAAAAAAAAAAAAATAGCTACCTATCACATGAAAAATACTGAGTCTGAGCACAGAAAACAATGAAACAATGAAATTTAAATTCAAGACATACTGTAATGTTAAATTTTTCAGGTGCTGACGGACGGTGGGTTCTTCCCGTATAGTGTACCAGTGCTTCAGTTTAACTACATCAATGTTGACAGGTTCTCTCAGTACCTCGGACAGTATGAAGAGTACTCAGCAATTGTGTTCACAAGTCAACGCGCTGTCGAGGCAGCTGCCAAGGCATTATTGCTGCTTGAAGGTAGGTTTTGTTTTGTTTATGATTGCAGGATTGTCAGATTGTGTCTGCTTTTCCATTTCTTTGAGATGCAAAATTCTTAACCCTTTTCTTCATAAGCATTTTCTTGGACTCTTGAAAGCATTAATTCACCATTTATCAGCAATGGGTTAATTACGTTTATATTAACAGACAGAGAACGTAATAGCGCAGGAAGTGTTCAAATTGCTCAGCACGAGCAATCTGAACTCTTCCTGCACAGTTTTCAAAGGCCTTCTGTGGTTGGTGCAGGAAAATGTGTATCTATGGAGTAAAGGGTTAAATTTTGTAGTAAATTTATTGTGTAGGAATTGCAGTTTTTCTAAAGTTGTCATGAAATAATGGTATTTGCTAAGTAAAGTACAAAAATGAAGTTTACTGCTTAAGTGAAAGCCAGACTGGTGTCAATATCACATAAACCCATAGGTATGTATGTTTGCATGCACACACATATGCATGTATGCACACATGCTTATAAACACTGAATTGCATGACACAACAATCATGATAATTTTTCATGACATGACACGGCTTGGAACAGATAGCACAATGTTTATAACAGTTGTTTATTATATCATTACAGTATGTCATGAACAACTCTCAGTTATATACTGGTAAATCAAGGTCATTTTTATATGTCAAAGGTCATAATGATATATGGGGTATCATACCATGTGCCTTTGGCATGATATTTCAATATGGCAGCACTGAGAATACTGTCTGTAGTGGACACTATAATGATATGAAACATTATGTAAATTTTTAAAGCTTCTTGTGACACTGATCTCTGAAGTAAATTCTCATGCTACATTGATTTATACTTATTATCCCCCGCCACTGCTTGTAGAGCGGAGCAGGGGGATGTAGATAGGAGCTGCGTCCGTGCGTCCGTCAGTACATGCCTCTGTCCCTGCGTCTGACGGTGCATCCGTGAGTCCACACCATATCTCCTTCATTTATGATTGGATTTTTAAATAACAAATTTCACTAGGACAAGGCAATGTGTCATGCGAATGACTTGAATCTGTTTGCCAAAGATCAAGGTCATAGTTCCGTCCGTCCTTCCGTCCGTCCGTCCGTCAGTCCGTCCGTCCGTCCGCTGTTGTATTGACCTTATCTTCTTTAGTTGTAATTGGAATTTTAAATAACTTAACACAAACGTTCACTAGGACAAGACAATGTGTCATGCCAATAACTTGGGTCTGTTCATCAAAGGTCAAGTTCATAGCTGAAGGTCAAGTGTTTGAAAATCCAATGTATACACTGTGTTTCGTCCTGTCCGGACTGTATCTTCTTAAGTTGTGATTGCATTTTTAAATAACATGGCACAAATGTTCACAAGGACAAGATGATGTGTCAAGCGACTGACTTGGGTCTGTTCATCAAAGGTCAAGGTCACAGCTCCATCCGTACGTCCACTGCTGTCCGGACCTTATCTTCTTTAGTTGTTATTGGATTTTTAAATAACTCTGCACAAATGTTTAACTAGAACAAGATGATGTGTCATGCGAATGACTTGGGTCTGTTCTTCAAAGGTCAAGGTCACAGCTCCGTCTGTCCGTCCACTGCAGTTCGGACCGTATCTTCTTTAGTTGTGATTGGATTTTTAATTAATTTGGGACAAATGCTAACCAGCCCAAAACAATGTGTCATGTGCATGAGTCGGGTCTGTTCATCAAAGATAGTTTTTCTTTTGTTTTGGGGTTATAACTTACATATTTATTGTTCGAGTTAGAACATCACACCTGTCCTCACTGGGACCAGACAATGTGTCATATAACATTCGGCTATGTATTTCAGTTTGCGGCATTTACATGTGATTTATGTGCTCAGTGACTTTTTCATTTTGCATAATTTAAATCCACTTCTCTTGAAATGCCTTTACGGGTTTACCAGGTGGCAGGGGATATGACCACGTAAGTGGCAACCTCTTGTTTATTTTACCTTGATGATGAAATAAGTACTTACATGTACAACTTAATACAAATCAAGCTTGAGCTCTTTTTGGGTAGAACCAGTACTAAACATAAGTGGATAGTCTTGCTGAAGAAAACCATGCCTAGGTGTTGGGGAGGATCAAACCCACAACCCTCCAATCCTGGTCCGATGCTGTACCACAGCTGTACCACTGCTCTACCACTGGACCATGCGGTCTACACAAATCATAATACAATCATAACAAGACACTTAAAGGGGCATAACTTGTATATCAGATAATATTAGGACAAAATGCTAAATAATGATAATTCTTATGACATCGTATAAAAAAAGCTATTTTATGAACGTCTTGTTAGAAACATTGTTTTATGGTGTGCTTCTCTAATATAGATTTTGTAGTCAGAATGGGAAGAATAGTTGTTGTTGTCTTCTTTATCTCACCCTTTATAAAATCTACTTTATCTCACCTTATTCTAAAGTCTACTCTATATCTCACTCCTTTCTAAATTCTACTCTATCTCACCCCTTTTATAAAGTCCACTTTATCTCAACCTATTCTAAAGTCTACTTTATATCTCACTCCTTTCTAAATTCTACTCTATCTCAACCCTTTCTAAAGTCTACTTTATCTCACCCCTTTCTTAAGTCTACTTTATCTCATCCCTTTCTAAAGTCTACTTTATCTACCCCCTTTCTAAAGTCTACTCTACCTCACCCCTTTCTGAAGTCTACTTTATCTCACCCCTTTCTAAATTCTACTCTATCTCACCCCTTTTTAAAGTCTACTTTATCTCACCCCTTTCTAAAGTTTACTTTATCTCACCCCTTTCTAAAGACTACTCTATCTCACCCCTTTCTAAAGTCTACTTTATCACACCCCTTTCTAAAGTCTACTCTATCTCACCCCTTTTTAAAGTCTACTTTATCTTACCCCTTTCTAAAGTCTACTTTATCTCACCCCTTTCTAAAGAATACTCTATCTCACCCCTTTCTTAAGTTTACTTTATTTCACCCCTTTTTAAAGTCTACTCTATCTCACCCCTTTCTAAAGTCTACTTTATCTCATCCCTGTCTTAAGACTACTCTATCACACTCTCTAAAGTCTACTTTATCTCACCCCTTTCTAAAGACTACTCTATCTTATCCCTTTCTAAAGACTACTTTATCTTACCCCTTTCTCAAGACTACTCTATCTCACCCTTTTCTAAAGACTACTCTATATCAGCCCTTTCTAAAGTCTGCTTTATCTCACCCCTTTCTAAAGTCTACTCTATCTCACCCCTTTCAAAAGTCTACTTTATCTCACCCTTTTCTAAAGTCTACTTTATCTCACCCCTTTCTAAAGACTACTCTATCTCACCCCTTTCTAAAGTTTACTCTATCTCACCCCTTTCTAAAGACTACTCTATCACACCCCTTTCAAAAGTCTACTCTATCTCACCCTTTTCTAATGTCTACTTTATCTCACCCTTTTCTAAAGTCTACTTTATCTCACCCCTTTCTAAAATCTACTGTATCTCAACCCTTTCTAATGACTACTCTATCTGACTCCTTTCTTAAGTCTACTTTATATCTCGTGCCTTTCTAAAGTATGCTCTATCCAACCCTTTTCTAAAGTCTACTTTATCTTATCCCGTTTTAAAGCCTACTTTATCTCACCCCTTTCTAAAGTCAAAATACAACAACAGTTGTACAAATAAGAGCATGTGGTACAGTGGTATAAGGACCCATGTTTGGAGAGTCATGGGTTCGATCCTCCGCCACAGCTATGTATGGTGACCTTGAGCAAGACTCTTTATCTACAAATGCTTATTACTGGTTCTACCCAGGAAGACCTTGAGCGTGATGTGTCTAAACTGTAAGAATTTGTCACAATTGCATTAAAAAAAATGTCAAAACAATAAAAATACATCTGATTATTTAGTCAGCTAGGTCATACCAAAGACTTTTAAAATGGTACTAGAAGCTTCCTCGCTTGGCACTCAGCATTTAGAGGACAGTTCTAGGTCTGGTCGGCCCGATGTCAGTATAATGTGACTGGGTGGGGTATCATACCACGTGTCTGCAGCATGATACTCTAGTGTGACAGTGCTCAGAATACTGTCTCTAGTAGACACCGTCGCGATATGACTGAAAAATTGTTGAAAGCGACGCTAAACACCATCCATACATATTAGTCAGAGATAAGATAAACCTTAAAATTTCTAGTGATAAGCAAAACCAATTTGTTTTTTGCTTCTCCAGTATTGATTTTACTGAAACAATCATAAATACAATATATAATAAAAGACTGTTTTAAACACAATCAAGCATCACCCTTATTTTTTAGTTGAACTTAGTATGGCCCTTAGTATGACCTTTGGAGTGAGTGGCAAACACTGTAGTGGATAAAGTGTTGGTCACACAAGGCAGAGGTTGCAGGTTCAATACCCTGCACAATCCGATGACTCTCAAAGAACAACACTCAATACTGGTTCTGCCCAGGAAACAACACTCAATACTGGTTCTGCCCAGGAAACAACACTCAGTACTGGTTATATCCTGAAAGAGGACACGAGAGCGGTTCATTCAAGTTCTGAGGTTTCTTTAAAATTCAGTTAAAATAAATTTGTATAAAGAAATGTGGCTCTAAATGATGTATTGCTTTAATTCTTTATAGAAAATGAGAGGAAACATGAAGAGAAAAAAAGACGAAGATGTTTGGAGATGCCATGCTATGTTGTTGGATCGAGTACTCTTGAATTGGCAGAAAGTGCAGGATTTTTACCAATCAAAACAGATGCAGGAAATGCTGAGAAGCTGGCTGATTTTATCACAAAACGTGAGAACATTTAGTTATGTACATGTAGTTTAACACACAGTCCTGTTGCCATTTGCTATGCAGTTATGATGTTTATTTGGGAGTTTTTTTGTGACATAATACATATCTCTAAGGTGTGCCAAGTCGGTACAGTGTCTTACTATAAATCCAGGGGTCATGAGTTCAAATCTTAGACCCAGCACAGTCTCCATAATGATTGATATACAACATGGCGCTCATTGACATTCATCCCCCACCACTGATTCATGTGAGAAAGTTATCAGTTATTTGCAGAGATTGGTGTACTCAAGTATTTGTTTACTTTCCAGGATTCTTGGAAAGAGTGGTTAGGTTAACTGATTGTCTGTTAGCTCATGATGGCATAAAATGGCACTAAATAAATCTCTAAGGTGCTGTTTAAAACAATTTTTAGGATCCTTCACAAAGTTTGTTCAAACTGTAGTGATTCATAAAAAAACATGGCGTCCATGGGGTGGGGTTTGTTTACTATATAAGCTATAGTAAAAACATAAAAATCTTCTTGTCAGAAACCACTGAATCAATTTTAAAATAATTTCACAGAAATGTTCCTTGGGTGACCCCTACCAACTTTGTTCAAATGGTAGTGATTCGTCAAAAAACATGGCGGTCAGGGGATGGGGTTAGTTTACTATATAGGCTACAGTAAAAACTTAAAAAATCTTCTTGTCAGAAACCACCTGATCAATTTTAAAATAATTTCACAGAAATGTTCCTTGGGTGACCCTTTACCAAGTTTGTTTGAGCCGTTGTGATTTGTTAAAAAACATGACTGCCACAGTGAGGTGCTAGTTTACTATATAGGCAGCTATAGTAAAAACTTCAAAAGCCTTCTTGTCAGAATCTACTGACCTGATTTCGATGTAATTTCACTGACATTTACCATGGTTGCACCTCTACCAAGTTTGGACTCTTCTACGCATCTGTTACATCTTCAAAACAAATCAAAATACTAACAACTAGCCCATCTTGTTTTTCTGAAATTTTGAGTGTACATGTATTATACCGGTATAATCTACTTAAGTTCGGTGATTCAAGGTTAGTCAGGTGAGCGATTTAGGGCCATCTTGGCTCTCATGTTTTTATTGTTGTCTTCAATTACTAGTAGTTGATTGTTGATAATGTCATATTGGCAGTACTTAATCTCATCTTGTCATGTTGGCCGTAACGATTGTCCTGGTGACATTCAGTTTTGTTTCCTCAACAGTTAGTATTGACAAGATAACTGTTGTTTTGTATGCTGACAGCAAAAGGCTAACACTTGAATTAAAATTAGCATGTTAACGCTAAACTGCCTTTGGTTTCCTGCCTGTTTGTAAATGTCATCGTCGGATACCCATGCGTAATCCATTCCAATACTCTCCATTTATCACCTGTGGGATATTACACTAGCTTTGCGTCTTTTCTACCAAGCCACGATGCAACCATATGATTGGCTCCTTCACGATTTTATGAAGGGAATGTTATCCAAGCGCAATGCAAGTTTCATGCAAACGCTGTATTGATAAAACGTTGTAAACGTTAGCTGTATTTTGTTCTGTTCTGTTCAAATAAAAGTACATAGAACTAGCATAATTTCCCACGTGTGATGTATGGAGACTATCGGAATTGACACTCACAGGTATCCGACGATGGTAAATGTATACTTATTTAACACTTAATGGTGTATCTCAAGTGGAACTCAATATGTTTGTGTGTTACAGTGTGTGTGTGGGGTTGGGGAAAGGGTCAGCAGAAATCTTAAATATAATCTTATGGATCCCTTGTCACCTTCTGAAAGCCCAGTGACATTGATTTACACACAAACTTTGCAAGTGTGAGGGGACATTACTGAGCTAACACAGTTTCTGTGTGAAGTGATGCAGTAGTCTCCCTTGCATAGCAACTCTTTGCTTCATTTTAAAAATGGCTTGAATCAATTTGGTGATGTCTTGGGATATTTCATTAAATATATTATTCACTAAATTAAGTCAAATTCTGAATTTGAGTATGTACAGGCATGCCGTTAACAATGCAATAATAGTCGGTAACCACCATGGCATAATTATTAGCACAGAGTCGCACAAAAGACTCAGAAATGGTTCTATATGCTAGTACCAGGTGCATCTAATATTTAGAGGATAGTTCTAGGGCTGTTAAGTTGGCCCAATATTGGTGTAATGTGACTACAAAGCAGGGGTGTCATACATGATACATTTGTGGCGTAATACTTTGACCCATTGTTGGTAAATGGTGTAACTGCACGGCAGGGGTAGCACAAATACATTGTGTTTGTGGGTGAGAGATTGGATTAAAGAAATTAAACATTAAAGGAAAAAGGTTATAACATAAACATATAGGTCATTTCCCCCAAGTCAGATAAATCATTCAGATAATATACAGATATGTACAGATAATTATAACTGGTATTTTTACTTTTTCATGTTCTGTTTCATGATTGTTTTGCAACCATATGTCATTGTTGGGCCAGGGTTCTTTCACAGTCAATCACACCTATAATGTTTGTTGACCCCACCCATTTAATAAGATAATTTTATAACACTAACTGAACTTAGTGTCATACAATGAAGAACAGTATACGCCATTTAAAATTCCACAATTTGTATATCGTGCAGAAAAGGAAAGGAAATATCATATTAACCAATCAGAATATTTTATCAGTTTGATGTCTAGATCATTTGATTGAATTGTTTGAGAATATCGGTTGCTTTTTTTGTTTCTTTGTTCCAATATGATAGGCTTTATCAAAAAGATGCACCTGCTCTATTGAGGAAATGTATATATCTTTTGCCGTTTCTTCTCACCCAGTGAATAGGTGCATAGAGGGTACTGTGGGGGTTAATTTTAAAAGACATATTTGTGTTTGAGTCAGAGTTTCATAATCTTTTGTGGGTTTGAGGTGCAATTGGAAAACTATTTTGATGTAAACGTTACTGCCAAAACATATATACGAATGGATGGAAATTTCCATTCGCACGAAAACCAAATAAAAGATAATATTTCTTGTAATGACCCCGATTGTGTGATTTTTTAGGATTTTCATTCCATTCTATTTTTTTATAGTAGCGTAAAGATACCATTAGCATTATGATGAATAGCATGAGGTAGTTAGGATTTTACAAATGGCGTAACGTCACAGCGCAAGGAAAGTAGGATAAGCGTGTGGCAGGGGTTTAGGATGAAAAATCTGTACCTGGTAAAATACAAGGAAATCTTTGTCCGGTATGATGCTGAAGGTCGTGGGTTCAATACCCGAACTGGTCATACCAAAGACTTTAAAAATGGTACTAGAAGCTTCCTCACGTGATGCTCAGCATTTAGAGGAAAGTTCTAGTATGGTCGACCTGGTGTCAGTATGAAGTGACTGGGTGGGGTATCATACCATGTGTCTGCGGCATGACACTCCACTGTGATAGTGCTCAGTATACTGTCTCAAGTAGACACCGTCGCAATATGACTGAAAAATTGTTGAAAGCAACTCTTAACACCATGTAACAACATTGTCCAGTATGAACAACTCTTACTACATATATCTGATATATGAATCTAGGGTCCTAGATAAGGAAAACAGTTACCTCTCACTGCTGTGGTCATGTTTTCAAGCTGTTTTAGCTAGACGAAAAAAAAATAAAAATGTTTACCTTTTTTTTTTTGCTAAAAGCCAGTTATTCTACTCAGATTCATTGATATAGGCCTTCCTCCAGTAATAACACAGGGTACCATATATATCCTGTATCTAATGGGCTGGAAATGGGATTGAACTTGAATTGATTATACCTTATATATATGTATACAGGCTTTCTGTTATACTTTTCATTTCAATCATAACAAAAGAACTTCTGTCCGTTGTTCATTTTACTGCCCATTTTAACATAGTTTAACATATTGATACTGATATCACTTCTTATTTTTAAATGATTAACATGCATTATGCATATAAACATACAAAATGAAATATAATCACGACAAAAGTTCATGTATAAATAATGTTTGATATTTATTGTTACCTTTTTTTTTCAGATTTGACTTTCAAAGATAAACCTGTTTTGTATCCCTGTGGCAATCTGAGGAAAGACACGTTAACAGTAAAATTAAGGCAGGCAGGTAAATATCTGTCTTATTGTATTTGTTTCATTCTACTTTCTTTTTTATCACATTTTACACTGTCTTCTCCTTATCAATATTTTCATTAATAGTATTATTTTAATATTGTTGGCATCATCATCAACATCATCATCATCATCATCATCATTGTCATCATCATCATCATCAACATCATAGTTATTGTCACAATAATCACCAATATCATCATTATAATCGTCATTTTTGTCACAATTATCATCATCATAAGTATCATCATCATCATCATCATCATCATCAACATTATCATCATCATCATCAACATCATAGTTTTTGTCACAATAATCACCAATATCATCATTATAATCATCATTTTTGTCACAATCATCCTCATCATTATTATCATCATCTATTGATATTTAATCAACATCATTTTATTAGCAGCAGCAAAAGCAACATCATGATCATGATCAGTGTCACCACCATAATCATCATCTCCCTTTAATCATCATCATCATTTTGTCACGATCATCATCATGATGATCAAATATCATCACAACCAACTTAACTACCGCCATCATCATCATCAACTGCGTATATTTATGTATGTTTATATTCATTACTGGAGCTTAATTATGTCCATAAAAAAATCTTTCAATTTACTCAACACTGTTTGCATTCATCATCATCCTAAGGGCTCATCATCATCATCACCATTATCATCATCACCATCATTATTGTAATCAATCAAAACAGCACTTCAGTTTCATTTTTGCTGAGTTTTTGCCAATCTACCTTGAGATTGGAGTCCCATAATAACACACACACGTGTTGCATAAGGCAAAAATATACTCTGCAGTATAAGCTGGAAAGCTGGAAATATTCAATTTTAATAATAAGTTATCTGTATATAGTTTTTAATGATGGTTTCCTACCGGGTTTAATCATAGACTATAACCTTTCTACCAGCTACACTATCTCTTGATGAGGAAAAGGTCACATAAAATATACATCGGGACAAAAGTCAACTGTCTGGGTTACATCTGCCGTTAAAGGGACACTAGACAGTGTTGAAAACGAAATTTATTTAATATGTTCATGCATGGAATCAGTCTTTACATCTATGAATGTGTAACTGTTTTGAGATGTTAAACTCAGAGCGTAGTTTTCTCAAACTTCCTATTTGAATACAGTGTAATTGTTAACAGTTTTATTTATTTAGCAGCCTGGCCCGATTAGCTCAGTCAGTAGCATGTATGACTATCAATCCAGGGGTTGTGAGTTTGAATCTCCGCCCAGCAACAGTCTTTGTGATGATTGATATATGACATTGTGTCTCATTATAATACGTCTCTCACCACTGATTCAAGTTGGGAAGTTATCAGTTACTTTTGGAGATAGGATGTGCTCGAGTACTGGTTAACCTTTCCGGATCCCAGGAAACAATGGATGCTAATTGATCATCTGTTAGCCCTCAATGGCATAAAAATTATGCTATATTTAATTAATAACTTAGCTCAAGGTATTAATAGCTATTCTTATCACCCTCTGTCTGTCTGTCTGTCTGTCTGTCTGTCTGTCTGTCTGTCTGTCTGTCCGTCCGTCCGTCCGTCCGTCCGTCCGTCCGTCCGTCCGTCTGTCTGTCATCGGTTCTTCTACAAATTTCTACAGTAGTTATGTACCTGAAATAAATCGCATGAATTTTTGAACTGGCCAGATTTGGATTATTATGATCCTTGAATCATAAAAAATTGAGATATTTTATTTTGTGTGCACTTTAGCATCCATCATAAGGTTTCATTTGATATTTTTTTAACTTACACGGTAATTATATGACTATAATATCTCGGATATATCACCAGTTTTGAGAAAATGGGTAAACATTCTTAAAAAATACTTGTCCTTGTGTTTAACATGATCATTCCAGTTATGAAACTTGGAACTAATGTTTTAGTGCTGGTGTCAGTGTTGTCGTTTTTTATTGAAGTTTTTATTTTTAAGCTCATACCTACATCATTGTAACTCCATTAAGCAATGAAGTAGTGTAGTGAATAGAGTATTGGCCGCTCACGGGTTCCATCCCCAGCTGCATCTGATGTATCTAAAAAAACATCACTCAGTACTGATTTTACCCAGGAAGCTGACAACACTCAGTACTGATTCTACCCAGGAAGCTGACAACACCCAGTACTGATTCTACCCAGGAAGCTGACAACACCCAGTACTGATTCTACCCAGGAAGCTGACAACACCCAGTACTGATTCTACCCAGGAAGCTGACAACACTCAGTACTGATTCTACCCAGGAAGCTGACAACACTCAGTACTGATTCTACCCAGGAAGCTGACAACACTCAGTACTGATTCTACCCAGGAAGCTGACAACACCCAGTACTGATTCTACCCAGGAAGCTGACAACACCCAGTACTGATTCTACCCAGGAAGCTGACAACACTCAGTACTGATTCTACCCAGGAAGCTGACAACACTCAGTACTGATTCTACCCAGGAAGCTGACAACACTCAGTACTGATTTTACCCAGGAAGCTGACAACACTCAGTACTGATTCTACCCAGGAAGCTGACAACACTCAGTACTGATTCTACCCAGGAAGCTGACAACACATTCTACCCAGGAAGCTGACAACACTCAGTACTGATTCTACCCAGGAAGCTGACAACACCCAGTACTGATTTTACCCAGGAAGCTGACAGCACTCAGTACTGATTCTACCCAGGAAGCTGACAGCACTCAGTACTGATTCTACCAAGGAAGCTGACAGCACTCAGTACTGATTCTACCCAGAAAGCTGACAACACTCAGTACTGATTCTACCAAGGAAGCTGACAACACTCAGTACTGATTCTACCCAGGAAGAGGACTCAAGAGAAGTTCATAGGTGCTTTGACCTTTCATCGCAATCAAGCTAAAATAAATTAGTATAAACTTATGAAACTTCACTTATGTTTTTGATACTGTTAAAGGCACTCAAGAGGACAAGAGGGATAACTTGGATTTGATTTTAGGCATAATTATGGTCCCTTTTTATGCTCTCCCAAAGCGGGGAAGCATATAGTCGCCGCTTTGTCTGTGCGTGCGTGTATGCGTGTGTCCTTCCATTCGTCCCCTAGTTTTTGTCCGGGCTATTTCTCTACAACCTCTGGTTGGAATTTTATGAAACTTGCTAGGATGCATCATTACCAAGTGCAGATGCGCATGTTGTCTTTGTGTTTCAATTCGATGATTTTTCATGGAATTATGGTCCTTTGATTCTGTTTGTGACCAAATTCTTGTCTGGGCTATTTCTCTACAACCTCTGGTTGGAATTTTATGTAACTTGCTAGGATGCATCATTACCAAGTGCAGAAGCGCATACTGTCTATGTGTTCAGGTTCAGTGATTTTTCACGGAGTTATGGCCCTTTGATTGAGTCTGTGACTAAATCATTGTCAGCGCTATTTCTCTACAACCCCATCTTGGAATTTTGTGAAACTTGCTTAGATGCATCATTACCAAGTGCAGATGTGCATACTGTCTTTGTGTTCTGGTTTGATGATTTTTCATAGAGTTAAGGCCCTTTGATTCTATTTGTGACCAAATTCTTGTCCCCGCTATTTCTCTACAACACCATGTTTGAATTTTGTGAAACTTGCTAGGATGCATCATTAGCAAGTGTAGATGCGCATATTGTCTTTGTGTTCCAGTTTGATGTTTTCTCATGGAGTTATGACCCTTTGATTCTATTTGTGACAAAATTCTTGTCCGCGCTAATTCTCTACAACCCCATGTTGGAGTTTTATGAACTTTGCTAGCATGCATCATTACCAAGTGCAGATGCGCATATTATCTATGTGTTCCAGTTCGGTGATTTTTCACGGAGTTATGGCCCTTTGATTGAGTCTGTGACCAAATTCTTGTCTGCGCTTTTTCTCTACAACCCCATGTTGGAATTTTGTGAAACATTCTAGGATGCATCATTACCAAGTGCAGACGGCATATTGTATATGTGTACTGGTTCGATGTTTTTTCACAGGTTTATGGCTCTTTGATTGAGTCTGTGACAAAATTATTGTCAGCACTATTTCTCTACAACACCATGTTGGAATTTTGTGAAACTTGCTAGGATGCATCATTACCAAGTGCAGATGCGCATATTGTATTTGTGTTCGGTTCGGTGATTTTTCACAGAGTTATGGCCCTTTCATTCTGTCTGTGACCAAATTATTGTCTGTGCTATTTCTCTACAAACCCATGTTGGAATTTTGTGAAACTTGCTCGGATGCATCATTACCTGCTATGCAGTTTGGTATTTTTCAACCAAGTAGCTGGTACAGAGTCAAACACTCACTTGGGGAGCATCCATCGGTTCCACCAATATTTTCTTGTTTATTTCACATGTATGTTCACTGATAGTAAAGGTAGAATTATTGCCCTTTTTATATCCTAAAAATAATTGATTAAAGTGTATTAGAAAGATCATACCTCATATTTAAATACAGTTCAGATTAATTTGAATTGGTGTGTTCGGTATGATAGCAATAATAGAGACAAGTTCAAAAGTCATTTCTTGTACTTCATTACATTTTAAATCATTTTTATCCTTAGAAAAATTGAATTGAATTTTTATAGGCATCACACATTTTTAGCTTGACTGTTCGTAAAATAGGGGGGCTGATGAACTCGCCCGGATGTCGGCGTCTGCGTTGGTTTTTCAGGTTAAAGTTTTTTATCACTTAAGATATCTATGCAACCACTCATTCAATATGAACGAAACTTCACATGTGTGTTCAGCATCATTCATGGAACTCACAGTCATAAGAACCATAATTCTTGGTTGCATTTTGGCAGAGTTATGGCCCTTTTTGGACTAAAATTTTCAGATTAAAGTTTTTTATCAGTTAAGATATCTGTGGAACCATTCATACAATATGAATGGAACTTCACATGTTTGTTAAGTATCATCTATGAAATGCACAGTCATAAGAACCATAATTCTTGGTTGCATTTTGGCAGAGTTATGGCCCTTTTTGGACTAAAACTTTCAGGTTAAAGTTTTTTATCAGTTAAGATATCTATGGAACCATTCATACAATATGAATGAAACTTCACATGTTTGTTAGGTATCATCTATGAAATACACAGACACAAGAACAATAACTCTGGGTTGCATTTTGGCAGAGTTATGACCTTTTTTAGACCTATTTTTTCAGGTTAGAGTTTTTTATCAAATTAGATATCTATGCTACCACTTATATGATATGAATGAAACATCACATTTGTGTTCAGTATCATCTATGAAACGCACAGAGATAAGAACCATAACTCTGGGTTTCATCAGAGTTAATTATGGCCCTTTTGGACTTAAAAAAATTTGGTCAGAGATTTTTAGAAGTTAGAGTTTTTGATTTGGTACTTATTCCATCATCCTATCATTGGACATGAATGAAACTTCACAATCATGTGTGTTTAACATCTTCTAGGAAACTCATAGAGACAAGAATAATAACTCTTGATTGCATTTTGGCAGAATTATTTCTCTTTTAGATGTAGAAATTTTGTTTTTAAAGTTTGTAGTACAATGCCTTGATCTTAGATAGGGTCAAGGTCAGTTTGTGGTCCTTACTCAAATTTGTTCAAAACCATGACACTGGTGGCAAAATTGACCCTCCCTATTTTTTATTTTATTTTATTTTTTTTTTTTTATTTATTTATTTATTTTTTTTTTATCCTTTTTTTTTGCCCGCCCTGAGGGGGAAAATATTTTTACTTTTTTTTTGGTTTATTTTCTTCATTTTCATGAAAGGGTATCCAGCTGTGATAAACAGTGCATGCTGGTACAAGATTATTTCAACTATAGATCCATTTTCATGAACTGTTACCGATATATTACCCTCTGAGCTGAAGTTAGTGCATAGGCCTATATGTCATGCTGAATTGAATAATATTAAGGCAATACAAGCCATCCATTTACTTTGTTGTTTTCAAAAAAACATAACTGTTGATAATAAAAATAAATACTGTTGGTGAATTATTTTGCTAATATATTGTTAACAGACAAGCAATAATTATTGCTTTATTTTACCACCCCTGAGCTTTAATTGTTGTCCATTTGGTACTTATTTCCTGAAAAAGCTGTTGTTTTAGAACAGCATGGAAACAGATGAGCGCGCTGTCCCTACGACAGCTCTTGTTTATTATTCATACCGTAAATTAAATTGTCCAGTTCTGTGTCATCCGACAGCATATGTTTTAAGACTAGTGTCCAAAATAAGCAAGTGTGCTGTCAGACAACTCTTGTTTTGTATGGAGTTGATGTAAACATATGAAATCAAACTGTGTTTTAAGCTTAGTTTATACTATGCTATTTTAGATGAACAGTGAAGAAAGCTTTAAGCTTTTTTGAAATGCTCTTGAGTTCACTTTCTGGGTAGAACCAGTATGGCGTGTTGCTTTTTGTGATGCATCGGTTCAAGCTGGGGATCGAACCAGAAACATCTGGTGTGAGCAACCAACACTTAATCCACTATACTACTACCTTGCTCTTTTGTTGTTTTTTTTCGTTTTTTTTAGTAGATAAAAAATAAGCAAAATGCGATGCCTTTCAGCCAATCACACGAGGAATACCCATTTTTAAAGTAGAAAGGAAATTAAGCTGGAGTACACTACCTTCATATTTGCAGTCTGTAGAAAAAAAAATGTAATTTTCAAAAATTGTATGAAGTGAAAAAGTAACAGTATTGCTATGTGTCCCTCTAACAATGGCAGACAGTTAGAT
Organism: Panopea generosa; assembly: GCA_029582155.1. Taxonomy (NCBI): domain Eukaryota; kingdom Metazoa; phylum Mollusca; class Bivalvia; order Adapedonta; family Hiatellidae; genus Panopea; species Panopea generosa. The sequence goes on along the minus strand of CM055908.1, from coordinate 59,457,298 downwards.
GTTTGTCTGTTACTTGTGCCAGTCATGGTTTACGTTCATGTCAGCTTCTTTTGTTACGATGATTTATTTCATAATCACTTTTGTGTACTTTGTTATGCAATAGGTAATTTGTTTTTTTATTAGAATTTCTTTTTTTATCTATATATTTAAACTGAAAGTAATTATATACTTATATATTCCTGTATTTTGCAATAAAAAAAAGCTTTTTTGATATTTGTTATTATTTTATGTATCAGTGGCAGATCAATAAGGGGATGGGGGGTCTTTACCAGTTATTTCAGTGAAAAAGGTAAAAAATCATATCCTTGGACCACCCACTGGAATTAGCAGATCCTCCAAATGATTTCCAAAAGATAACAAAAGAGATCTATGCACATTACAGTTAAAATGCTGTTAAAATGTACTTGAATCTTCTTAAATGTATTGAAACTTTACCAAAATTATGAGTCTACAAAAAATCCAGACCTCCCTGGTTGAAAATTCTGTTTGGATTTTCATTTTTTTTTTTTGAGTAAGTAATGCTTCCCCATTGTCAAGAATAGAAAACTTGCTCAAATTGTGAGTCAACAAAATTTCAGACCCCACTCTTGCCAGACTGAACCAATAGAAACTTCTAGATCCAATTCTTGTATATAGATACTACCATATAATAAGACCTCGAGTAATTAGTGCGGTTTATCAAAAACAGTTTATGTCAAACATGAAGATATTTCAGTTTTTGAACAACACAACACAAAGGGCTGTTGTCACCACCTGAATAGCATTCATGTCACAAGTTTTTGTGCTTAAACAGAATCTCTCACTTTTAAGAAAAAGAAGAATGTAAACTAAGTGAAAACTTGAAATACTTCATTTTAGTCTAATGGTAAAATGTCCATTAGAATTTATATTTATATCATTAACAGTACATTTTGGTGTAAGCATCACTCTCTGTGTTTGTGTTAGCAGCACCAACTGCGCTGGTGTTAGCAGCACTACTTTTATAATCCCCAGCCACCGCTCCGCTCTAGCTGAGCTCTATGAGCAGAGCGGGGGATATAGAAATGGGCTGCGTCCATCCTTCTGCTATCCGTCTGCTGCTGTCTGGACCTTATCTTCTTTAATTGTTATTTAATTTTTAAATAACTTTGCACAAATGTTTACTAGGACAAGATGATGTTTCATGCGAATGACTTGGGTCTGTTCTTCAAAGGTCTAGGTCATAGCTCAAGGTCAAGTGTTTGGAAATCCAATGTATACACTGTGCTTCCTCTTGTCCAGACCTTATCTATAAGGTCACAGTCTGTCTGTCTGTCTGTCCACTGCTGTCTGGACCGTATCTTTTTTAGTTGTGATTGATTTTTTAAATAAATTGGGACAAATGCTAACCAGCCCAAGGCAATGTGCCATGCAATTGAGTTGGGTCTGTTCATCAAAGATAGTTTTTCTTTTGTTTTTGGGTTATAACTTACATATTTATGGTTTAGAACATAACACCAGTGCTCACTGGGACACAACAATGTGTCATATTACAGTCGGCTATATATTTCAGTTTGCAGCATTTACATGTGATTTTTGTGATCGGCAACTTTCATTTCACATTATTTAAATCCACTTCTCTGAAAATGCTTCAAAGGGTTAACGAGGTGGTGGGGGATATGACCACGTTAGCCTCTTGTTTGGGTAACATCACCACCTGCCTACCATCATTGTTGTTAGCATCATATCAAGCATCACCATCTGCCCTGGTTTGAGCATCATTTCTTCCCTGGTGTAAGCATCACCACCTACATTTGTTTTGGCATCACCATCTGCCTAGGTGTTAGCATTACCACCTGCCCTGATGTTAGCAACATTACCTGCCCTGGTATTAGCATCACCACCTGCACTGGTGCTAGCATCACCACCTACCTTGATGTTAGCATCATCACCTGCCCTGTTGTAATCATCACAACCTGCACTGGTGTTAGCATCATTACCTGCCATGGTGTAAGCATCATTACCTGCCCTGGTGTTAGCATCACCACCTGTCCTGGTGTAAGCATCACCACCTGCCCTGGTGTTAGCATCTCCACCTGCCCTGGTGTTAGCATCACCACTTGCTCTGGTGTTAGCATCACCTCCTTCCTTATTGTTAACATCACCGCCACCTGCATTGGTGATTGTATAACCACCTGCTGTGGTGTAAGCAGCATCATCTGCCCTGGTGTTAGCATCATCACCTGCTCCGATGTAAGCATCACCTCCTTCCCTGTTGTTAGCATCACCACAACCTGCATTGGTGATTGCATCACCACCTGCTCTGGTGTATGCAGCATCATCTGCCCTGGTGTTAGCATCACTACCTGCACTGTTGTTAGCATCACCTCCTTCCCTGTTGTTAGCATCACCACCACCTGCATTGGTGATTGCATCAGCACCTGCTCTAGTGTTGACAGCATCATCTGCCGTGGTGTTAGCATCACCTTCTTCCCTGTTGTTAGCATCACCCACCACCGGCATTGGTGATTGCATCACCACCTTCTCTGGTGTTAGAAGCACCATTTGCTCTGTTGTTAGCATCACTACCTGCACTGTTGTTAATATCACTACCTGCATTTGTTTTGGCATCACCATCTGCCTTGATGTTAGCATCACCACCTGCCCTGATATTAGCACCATTACTTGCCCAAGTATTAGCATCATTACCTGCCCTGGTGATAGCATCACCACCTACATCGCTGTTAGCACCATCATCCGCCTTGGTGTTAGCATCACCATCTACCCTGATGTTAGCATCATCACCTGCCCTATTGTAATCATCACAATCTGCACTGGTGTCAGCATCACCACCTGCTGTGGTATTAGCATCATTACCTGCCCTGGTGTTAGCATCACCACCTTCCCTGGTGTTAGCATCACAAACTGCCCTGGTGGTAGCATCACCACCTGCCCTGGTGTAAGCATCACCACCTGCCCCAGTGGTAGCATCACCATCTGCCCTGGTGTTAGCATTGCCACCTACCCTGGTGTAAGCATCACCTCCTTTCCTGTTGTTAGCATCACCACCACCTGTATTGGTGATTGTAACTGCTCTGGTGTTAGCAGGATCATCTGCCCAGGTGTTAGCATCACCTCCTTTCTTGTTGTTAGCATCATCATGACCTGCATTGGTGATTGCAACACCAACTGCTCTGATGTTAGCATAATCATATGCCCTGGTGTTAGCATCACTACCTGCACTGTTGTTAGTATCACCTCCTTCCCATTTGTAAGCATCACCACCACATGCATTTGCGTTTGCATCACCACCTGCTCTGGTGTTAGCAGCACCATCATCTGCACTGGTGTAAGCATCACCACCTGCAGTTGTTTTAGCATCACTACCTGCACTGTTGTAAGCATCACCACCTGCCCTTGTGTTAGCATCACCACATGCCCTGGTGTAAGCATCACCACCTGCCCTTGTGTTAGCATCACCACATGCCCTGGTGTAAGCATCACCACCTGCCCTTGTGATAGCATCACCACATGCCCTGGTGTTAGCATGACCACCTGCCCTGATGTTAGTATCATTATATGTGCATTGGTGTTTGCATCACCACCTGGCCTGGTGTTAACATCCCCATCTTGATTGTTTTCAGCATCACCATATGCATTGGTGTTAGCATCATCACCTGCAGTTATTTGAGCATCACCACCTGCCTTGGTGTTAGCATCCTAATCTGGACTGGTGTAAGCATCACTACATGCATTGGTGTAAGCATCGACACCTGCAGTTATTTGAGCATCACCACCTGCCTTGGTGTTAGCATTCTCATCTGGACTGGTGTTAGCATCACTACATGCATTGGTGTAAGCATCAACACCTGCAGTTATTTGAGCATCACCACCTGCCTTGGTGTTAGCATTCTCATCTGGACTGGTGTTAGCATCACTACATGCATTGGTGTAAGCATCAACACCTGCAGTTATTTGAGCATCACCACCTGCCTTGGTGTTAGCATCCCATCTGGACTGGTGTTAGCATCACTACATGCATTGACATAAGCATCACCACCTACAGTTATTTTAGCATCACCACCTGCATTGTTTTTAGCAGCACCACCTGCACTGGTGTTAGCATTCCCATCTGCATACAGATTGCATTTGTTTTAGCACATGCATTGGTTTTAGCATCACCACCTGCCCTGTTGTTAGCATCATCACCTGTGCTGTTGTAAGCATCATCACCTGCATTGAGTAGCATCACCACCTGCATTTGTGTAAGCATCAGCACCTGTCTATCTGTATTGTATCAGTCTCTGTGTTGGTGTTTAATTCATCTGAAACTCAGCAGTTCTTCAGGTATCCAGGTTCTGGTTTATTCTACATTATACAGTTGTTTATGAGCTGTTCCTTAATGTTTACATTGGTATAATTCATAAACCAAAATTTCATTAATCTATTATATTTTGGGGTCTTTATCACCAACTGTATTGGTTCCAGCTTAAGCACCTGCGTTAGTGTCAGCATAAAATATACATGTATTATTGTTAGCACCAAAACCTGCATTGGTTCCGGTAATGTATCGCGTTTCATGTTTGTGACAATATCACCATCTGTATTGATGTGAGGCTCGTGTCTATATTTTTATGTCTTGAATTTATATTTGCAGGTTTTGTGTTAAAAGAGCTGGAAGTTTATGAAACAGTAAAGAGTCCACTAATAATGAAGGATGTGGAAGATTTTATAGCAAAACAAGTATGTTGTCTAGTGTGAATACCTTGGTATCTAAATGAAAACAAATATATTGTTCTAGGTGTAAGTAACTGATAAACTGCTATGGTATTTTGTCTCGCATGTTATACACCATTTTGTGTGTATTTTAAACAGTTATTTTAATAAGGCGATGCATGATACTATCATGGTGAAATTCCTGTTTAATGTTCAGATGTATTTGAGTGTTTCATTATTTTAAAAAAAGATGACATTACTTATATTAAAACATTTTTAAGGGAGTCTGTTTAACATCAGTATGATCTAAGTGTAACATAATTCTGATGTCATCCCACTTTATTGCGTAGGTCAAGGTAAGCTATTCTGCTTGCCCTTTGTCTGTCAGTTTGTGAACTTTTGGTTGTTTGCTTGTGTACACATACTTTTCACTGGATATTTACCACACTATAAAAGTAGTTATTGAACCGTAATATCACAGACAGGCTCTTGAACACATGTCACAGTAACGACCCTTTAAACATAAAAAATGTTCTATTTGACCTTGTGTGTACCCTAGTACCTGCATTTTCATTTGACATGCACTACATTTATACAGCAGTTAAATTGCCATAGTATATAGGAAAAGGTCTTAAACTAGCCAAATCTGGTAATTGAAATCTGAGTTACAACCCTTGAATTGTCATATTTTTTGTTATTTGGTGTTGTGTGCTTTCTAGTATCGCAGTTTTCATTTGATCGTTACAAAACTTAAATACTCTTGGACTCATTGCAATATGACTAGGGTTGACCATGGCCTAAACATAGATGACCATGGTCTGACAATAATCCCCTTACACTAGTCACAGGGGACAGAGCATAAAACCAAAATGAACAGAAGTTAAGATAAGACATGATTAAAACTACAATTAGCCTTTATCAGACAAAACTATTGTCAGTCAGTTTAACTGAACATTTATTTAAGAAAAAAGGAGGAATGTAGGTATTTCCAAAATGTAAAAAGTTGCAATGATTAACATAGCTATACATTCTTGTGTTTATATCAATAAACACAATATATAATATGAATCATAAATATATAAGTTGTTCATATTTATATTTAAACTGTCAGTTATTATGCAAATGATGAAGATGCTACGAACATAATTTTAGTGGAATGGGTATTTAAACTTCATAACTTTCATCCGATCTTTTGACTTAAATACTCAAAAGTATTGTTATTATTTAAAGTAATATTTGGCTTGAAATTCCAGATGGTTCTTCAGTCATATCCCATGACAAATTAATTATGGATCAATTACTAAAATCAAAAATGAAATCAAACTGAAAAGTGTACAGAAATGATACCCACATGGTAATTCGGTGTTATGGTTATTTTACTATCTGTGACCATTTTAATCACATTTTTGTGAGATTCACAATACATTCAAATTGTAATATAATAGCTAAGTGGAAATCATTCAGGACAATTCAGAGTCATAAAGTTACTGTTGAATAATACATTATATCTAAAATATATGAATGATATATTAAAGCAAAATGCTATTTATATTTGAATTGCAAGCATTCAAAACATTAAAACTAATACTATATTTCATGCCATGATCAGCCATTTACTACATGAACAGACCATAGTGACAAACATAATAACTGTTAATTATGTATCTTAACATAGTGACACTTGTAAAACATGAACCGCTGACAAACAACCGAGTGACACTTGTAAAACATGAACCGCTGACAAATAACTGAGTGACACTTGTAAAACATGAACCGCTGACAAACAACCGAGTGACACTTGTAAAACATGAACCTCTGACAAACAACCGAGTGACACTTGTAAAACATGAACCGCTGACATAAAAACGAGTGACACTTGTAAAACATGAACCACTGACAAACAACCGAGTGACACTTGTAAAACATGAACCGCTGACAAACAACCGAGTGACACTTGTAAAACATGAACCTCTGACAAACAACCGAGTGACACTTGTAAAACATGAACCGCTGACAAAAAAACGAGTGACACTTGTAAAACATGAACTGCTGACAAACAACCGAGTGACACTTGTAAAACATGAACCTCTGACAAACAACCGAGTGACACTTGTAAAACATGAACCTCTGACAAACAACCAAGTTACACTTGTAAAACATGAACCACTGACAAACAACCGAGTGACACTTGTAAAACATGAACCACTGACAAACAACCGAGTGACACTTGTAAAACATGAACCACTGACAAACAACTGAGTGACACTTGTAAAACATGAACCGCTGACAAACAACCGAGTGACACTTGTAAAACATGAACCTCTGACAAACAATTAAGTGACACTTGTAAAACATGAATCGCTGACAAACAACCGAGTGACACTTGTAAAACATGAACTGCTGACAAACAACCGAGTGACACTCCTAAAACATGAACCTCTGACAAACAACCGAGTGACACTTGTAGAACATGAACTGCTGACAAACAACAGAGTGACACTTGTAAAACATGAACTGCTGACAAACAACCGAGTGACACTTGTAAAACATGAACCTCTGACAAACAATTGAGTGACACTTGTAAAACATGAACTGCTGACAAAACACCGAGTGACACTTGTAAAACATGAACCGCTGACAAATAACCAAGTGACACTTGTAAAACATGAACCGCTGACAAACAACCGAGTGACACTTGTAAAACATGAACCTCTGACAAACAACCGAGTGACACTTGTAAAACATGAACTGCTGACAAACAACGGAGTGACACTTGTAAAACATGAACCGCTGACAAACAACCGAGTGACACTTGTAAAACATGAACCTCTGACAAACAACCGAGTGACACTTGTAAAACATGAACTGCTGACAAACAACAGAGTGACACTTGTAAAACATGAACCGCTGACAAACAACCTAGTCACACTTGTAAAACATGAACCTCTGACAAACAACCGAGTGATACTTGTAAAACATGAACCTCTGACAAACAACCGAGTGACACTTGTAAAACATGAACTGCTGACAAACAACCGAGGGACACTTGTAAAACATGAACCGCTGACAAACAACCGAGTGACACTTGTAAAACATGAACCTCTGACAAACAACCGAGTGACACTTGTAAAACATGAACTGCTGACAAACAACCGATTGACACTTGTAAAACATGAACCACTGACAAACAACCAAGTGATACTTGTAAAACATGAACCTCTGACAAACAACCGTGGCATTAATTTAGTTGGGAAAACAGATGGTGTTTGATGATGAAAAGACCATGGTCATAATCATTGTTGACCATGGTCATATAATTATGACCAAAGTTCTGGAGAAAATCATGGATGCCTATGTTTCAAATATTGTAAAACAAACGGTCACCTTTGGTATCGTGGTGAAAGTTTTCCATGGATGGTAAGATGGTGAATCTCTTCAAAAGTCCATTTAGTTGATATAACCTTTGGTAGTTCCTATTTACATGGAGCATGTGGAGTATAGGATCAGTGTAGAGCAGGAGCCACGATTGGGGGATCATTATTTTGATTGTATGTGTGATATCCTTTAGCAAGATCCTTTATTTACATATGGCCAGTACCAGTGGTTTTACTAGGGAACACTTCCAGCACAGTATGCTAGTAAAGTTGTACAGATTTGTTGTCTAAATCTATGTGAAGTAAAAAAGCTAACACTTATTTCTAAGTTATTTTCATTTTCAGGGTCTCCCAGACTATGTGGTGTTTTTCAGCCCTTCTGGTGTGCAGTTTACAGCAGACCTGGTGGCCAGTAAACTGTTACCTTTATGTGATCTCAAAGTAAGTTAGCCCTGATACATAACCTGTCATATGCATTGCAAGGTGGTACAACTTATTTTTATGTATTCTACAGTATTTGTCATATGTTTCTTATCATTCCTTTATTGCACGCACCTCTTAACCTATATATGATGAGTAAAACGCAATTTAATAGTTCCGTTCGCTGATTACCTCACAGTTGAGCTTTTATCATGATCTTGGTTCTATTGTGCAGCTGTTATTATATTTTAGCCAAAGGGTCTAGTGACCTTTGTAATTGCCTTGTGTCCAGCACCTGTCCATTGTAAACCACAGCGTGGTCTTATGGTAGAGCGTCCGCCTCACATCCTGTCTTGGGTTCAGTCCCCGGCAGGTTCATACCAAAGACTTTAAAAATGGTACTAGAAGCTTCCTCGCTTGACGCTCAGCATTTAGAGGAGAGTTCTAGGTTTGGTCGGCCCGGTGTCAGTATAATGTGACTGGGTTGGGTATCGTACCATGTGTCTGCGGCATGATACTCCAGTGTAACAGCGCTTAAAATAGTATCTCAAGTAGACACCGTGGCGATATGACTGAACAAGTGTTGAAAGTGACGCTAAACATCACACAATCTAACAATATATAAAGAAGCTCGGATATTTCGATGTGGCCACTTTTCATTCGTGGTGATATGACTCAGAAATTGTTGAAAGCGACGCTAAACACCATTCAATAACAACAACAATGTAAACATTTCCTTTGAACAATTTCATCTCAAAAACTACTCACCATCGCCATGTTCTGGTCTATTAACCTTTGGTTATTTCATTAATTATTTTGCTCATAATTATTGTTAGGACTTCTCCTTGATTGGGTCAAACTTGCTAGGAACAGTCACTATGGAGTAAAGCTGAATTTTGGTGGAGTTATGACCCTTTAATTATTTCCTATAGTAAAGCTTGTCAACACAATTCTTAAATATCTCAGCAGATTTTGGCCAATCTTTCTAGCCAGTATGCGTATATACTGGTAATCAAGTTGCGCATATCGTCGTCGCTGTATTAGCAGTTCTGTCACTGGTCAAAACACATTACTAGGTCATATGGCATTGCTTATAATAATACTACAAACAAGGTGAAGACATCCATACAAACAGACATACGTTTCAAGTTTCAAATTAAGGACCTAAGGTCTAGTTGGGCTTCATCGCATATCAACTTCTAACAGGCTCACAATGTTTTATCCATATTACAATGACCTGTTAAAAGGAAATTGAATTTAAACTGAGAGTTCCTCCAAAACTGATAAAACTTCTTGTTTCTCAATCCACGTGACAAGTACATATTAAGCAGAAACTTTTAAACTGGGATATTAAACTGCAGGTTCTAAAGTTTTTCTAAACTTAGGTGACACAGTTGATGTTTTAGAAATGTTACAAACACAACTCATTCTGGTCCAATCAACACATCTTATATGATTTTAATGTCAAAAGAAAGGGCTTGATTGTAAATTTTCTATTGAAATCTCATATTCCTATGATGTATAGTTTGATTTTTTTTATTAAAGTAAATACATTTCCTTATTTGTTGAAGCATATATTAAGTGAAAAATATTCAACAATAGTAAAACTATTATGAAATGAAACCTAAAAGTGTTAGGAAAAAAAGATTAAAGAATTGATTATTAGAAATATGCATCATATTTATCAGCTTTATTTTGACAAAAAATATTAAATAATTGATTATTAGAAATATGCATCAATATTTATCAGCTTTAATTTGCCACAAAAAATAATAAATTATTGATGTTTAGAAATATGCATCAATATTTATCAGATTTAATTTGACACAAAAATTATAAATTATTGATGATAAGAAATATGCATCAATATTAATCAGCTTTAATTTGACACAAAAACATTAAATTATTGATAATTAGAAATATGCATCAATATTTATCAGCTTTAATTTGACACAAAAATATTAAATTATTGATAACAAGAAATATGCATCAATATTTATCAGCTTTAATTTGCCACAAAAAATAATAAATCATTGATGATTAGAAATATGCATCACTATTTATCAGCTTTAATTTGTCACAAAAATATTAAATTATTGATGATAAGAAATATGCATCATATTAATCAGCTTTAATTTGTCACAAAAATATTAAATTATTGATGATTAGAAATATGCATCAATATTTACCAGCTTTAATTTGACACAAAAATATTAAATTATTGATGATAAGAAATATGCATTTTATTTATCAGCTTTAATTTGAATAAAAAAATATTAAAATCATTGATAATAAGAAATATGTATCATATTTAATATTTATCTGCTTTAATCTTACACAAAAAATATTAAATTATTGATGATTAGAAATATCATATTTATCAGTTTTAATTTGACACAAAACATATTAAATTCAGACCAAGGTTCAAAGACTCATTTAATAACACTAAAAGTGCCATCCAAATTGTCAGCCACACATATTGAATCGATATTAGTTTGCAGATCTTAAAATCACTGACTGAAGTAACTGAAGAGTATTTGAAAAAGAACATCAACAAATTAGTTTGCAGTAATAAGAAACAAAAACAGAGCACTCTAGTGCGTTTAATTGGATTTCCTGTTCTTGAAAAAAAAATGTTTACCAAATTTAGTACTCTCACCCTAAAATGATATTTTTAGCAATATTTACACATTTGTCAACATTAAAGTGAAGCAGCACTTATTGGAAACAATTTCCTATTATTTACAGACACACCCAAGGGAACGGTAGACTACATCTTCCAGTCGAAACTGTTACCTGCATAATAGCTGTAAGAACTATTTCGAGTGGATGAGATCGTATCAGTTTATATGAATTTGTTTTATGATGAATTGTGTCTGCTTCATGTCTGAGTTCTCCAAGTTGATATATTCTGCATATCTGTGTATCCTCTAAGTGGAATGGTTCAACCACCTGCATTTTGTCTCAAGTAGCAACTATTAATGGGGATTTTTAATTAAGATGTGGAAAAAAATAGGTGAAAATCATTCTGCGGAAATCATTCTGCGATTCAGGGACGAGACTAAGAAAATTAGATGTTTAGTTTTATATTATGGCTTGTATAGGTTTGTGTTTCTATAATCACACTCTGCACGCTGATATTATGAATAATTAATTAGTATTTATTAATTTAATTTAAAGGAAATTTAAAAACAATATTACAATATTAACTGTCTATTTTGCGCATCTTTATCTTGAATTTAAGATGAAGTAACATCGTATTTTTTGTGGTAATGTTCTATATTTATTGAGCCAGAATTTCGAAAAATAATTGTATATTTTTAATATCAAAGAGAAAAATGTTGGATTTGGACCTGTTTGGATAATTTTCAATCATTATATTAGTTCTTCTTCAAAGAGCCAAAGGCTCATAGGTGAGCTTTTGTGATCGCCTGGTGTCCATTTTCTGTTGTCCGTCATTAACTTTTAGCTAACAACTTCTCCTCTGAAACCACTGGGCCAATTTTGATATAACTTCACAGAAATGTTCGTTGGGTGACCTTCTACCAAGTTTGTTCAAAACATCTTGATTTGTCAAAAAACATGGCCGCCAGGGGGAGGGGCAAGTTTAATTAGTAAAAACTTAAAAAATCTTCAGGTCAGAAACTACTGGGTTGATTTTAAAAGAATTACACAGAAATGTTCCTTTGGTGACTCTCTACCAAGTTTGTTCAAGCCATCTTGATTTGTCAAAAATCATGGTCGCCAGGGGGCGGGGTTAGTTTACTATATAAGCTATAGCAAAAACTTAAAAAATATTCTTGTCAGAAACAATTGGGCCAATTTTGATATAACTTCACAGAAATGTTCCTTGGAGGACACTTCACCAAGTTTGTTCAAACCGTAAACTTCAAAAGCCTTCTTGTCAGAATCTACTGACCTGATTTCGATGTATTTTTACTGATATCTAATATTGGTGAACCGTTACCAAGTTTGAACTCTTCTATGCATCTATTACATCTTCAAAACAAATCAAAATTCTAACTACTCACCCATCTCGTTTTTCTGGAATTTTGAGTGTACATGTATTATATTATCTACTTAAGTTGGGTGACTCAAGGTCAGTCAGGTGAGTGATATAGGGCCATCTTTTATCAAATTAAAATGCATGTTAGTTTGAACAATGATAGCAATGTCACTGATGATAGACAACACTTTATACCCATTTGATGACTGATCAAGAACGTATATCATTTATGTCCATTAACTAGGGTCTTGTATGGCCAAGTTGTCTAAGGCGCTGTCTCAAGATCATTTACCTCTCACCACTAAGGTTGTAGGTTTGAGTCCCACTCGCTCCAAAAACTTTATGTGGAAAGTTTCAAGTTACTTGCGGAAGGATGTTCAGTCTGACTCAATCTGAGGTCTTCCTCCACCAGTAAAACTGGATATGCCATAATTAATACAACCTGGAATGTGTTGAAATGGGGTTAAACCCCATTAAAAAAAAAAAAAATGTCCATTAACTATTTCGGTAGCAATGAATTTCATTTTTAAATTTATACACAATTAATGTTCTTCTTTTTTGTAGGATGGCACTCCCTATTTATATCAAAGGCCACTTTATATCAAATGGCATAGTCATTTTTAGCTGATAAGAAAGCTCTAGATGTTCTTCTATTTTCTCAGCCAATGAAATCACTCAGTTTTTCAAAAGAACATTCCATTTTACAAAGCATGGCATGACTTTCAGTAGATAATGACCTAGTTCCTCGGCCAATGAAATCGCTCCAGGAACAAGAAAGTAGATGAGCATCTATCCTGGTTAGAATTCCATAATTCCATGTTCTATATCTTCAAACCTATACCTCTCAAACGTTTGCAACTTTTGTAGAAATTATCCTTCCAGCGCCTGATACGTGAAATTGCACAGGGTTTCAAGATTGGCATCTGATTCCATTTTCTTCTTATTGCGAGATATGATGACCTATCAGTGAACTTTGGGGAATTGCTGATCCTTGTTTATATTCTAGCCCTTTCTGCATTTGGAACATAATAAGCAATGCGTATTTAGTTTTCTTTGCTAGATTAATAATGATATTTTAATTGACACAAACTTAATGTTAACAGCAGCAGGAATTATATTATCAGAATTCATTGTCTATCAGCTTCCAGAAATTAATTGCAATCATCCAATTGCGTCATAACTGTAGTTAACATACAGAGCGTGTACCTGTGTGGATATTATGCAACACTTGATACTTGCGTCTGTCATATCCTACTTTCAGGCAACAAAAAAATGTAAGTGCATCGTTTCCAGTGTGGTCTATTGGAACTAATTAAACCTGTAATTGTTCATTTACTATTGTTTTTCTCTTAGTTTTGACAGCATTTAAGTGAATAACAAAAGAATAATTTCCTTTTTATACGTGGATTTTCACGTTATTGCCGGCGGCGAGATGATCCAGCAGATGATGGAGTTGTTAAAACTACTTGTTACATCGTTTTAACACCACATTACATTACAAGCTAATTGAATAGGATCACTTAAATACTCATTAACACCATAGCTGCGCGATGATACACAACTGCAATTAAGATGGTAGGTTAGCACTGTTTGATCTTAGGAATGTTACTCTATTCCAGACTCAAAAGTAAACCTCGTCACCCTGTGTCTGTTACTCTGACAAGTTACTCAATAAGTGTAGCGGCTAGTTCAGGATTGGTTTGTTGGGGTTGTATTGTATTAAGGTTTTGCTAATTTATTAGCATACATTTGAACAGTATATCAGTCTTTTATGTAACTGCATGAGGTAGTATACTATGTTATAGAGCTGCCTCAGATATCCTTTAATACGCTTGACATATCATGCTGAAACATTGCATGATCTGAACAATCACATTGCCGTGACAACTGCCCTAGGACTAGCCACTGAATGATGACTGCAAAATAATAAATATTCTAGTATTAATTTTCAGCAAAGCTTCCGCTCGGTATTATATATTGTAGAGTGATATAGAAGAGAAGAGCATAAATGATAATCTGCTGAGTAACATTAATTTGCTTAATTGAGTCACTCTGGTTCATTTTATCGTACGAAATAATTGTTTCCTTAAATCGTTTTAGCTTACCTGAGTGAAAGGGTCAAGTTGGGACATTTCTGTTCATCTTGTTTTAATTCATCCATCGACCATCTGTTTGTTTTATTTTGTGTTGATTCAAGGGTATTCAGTTTTAAACCTAAAAAGATCACCAAATCTAAAGCCACCCTGCATCATCCTGGTTCTGTCTGCATGTCCATCCATCCGTCAGCACCTTTGTGACAACTTTTCCCAAACTATCAGTTAGAATTACATAAAAATATATTGGACTGTTGCATTCATTGTTTCGTAAGAAAATAGGCCGTGTGTTTCCAGCTAAGAATAGAATCACTGTAGATTTCTTCAGAGGGGTAGGAATCCTCTGAATTGATGTCATGTTCTTTTAATCATTTTTTGTCATGTTCACTATTGTGGATAAATTATCAACCCCTGTGTGGTTCCAGGGAGCCATGAGTGATGGCAAGAATAGGATCACTGTGGCTTATGCTTGTCATAAGAAGTGACAAATTGGGTGATACGATAGAATTTGCTGAAACTCTGCAGTTCTGCAGGTATCAAGGTTCTAGGTTCATTCTGCATATTTATTTATTGATGTATTTTTTTTAATCTGTATGTTATTTGTTGTTTTTGTACATATAGAGTGAACCTGGAATCTTCCTTCATGTTGGCGTCAAATAATGTGTTGGTACGCCTTAAAACCCTATTCATTCGTAAGAAAATTCATGCCGATGTGAAATCAAAAAAGCTGCATTAGCTGAAAAAGATTACAAGATTCAATTTAACTGGCCTTAACCATTGTAACTGAAGCAGGTCTATATGACTAGTATTGAACAAAGCTCTCAAAGTTGAAATATAAGGCAATTAAAATGAACAGGAAGTGAATTAGTTTGGTTTTAAAGGTACATAATCTAAGTGTTTTTCTGTAATGTGAAAAAATGTTTTTTGCTTATACACTTCCCTGTGACAAGCAATTAAAAGTGCATAATTTTCAGATGACCGTGGTTTTAATCAGTTTAATAAAAGTTTAATAAAGATTGATTGATTGAATATTTAGCATCATTTTTATGCCATTGAGGGCTAACAGACGATCAGTAAACCAAGTAAACCTAAAAACTGTTTCCTGGGATTAACCAGTACTTGAGCACACCCCATCTCTGCAAGTAATTGATAACTTTCCCACTTGAATCAGTGGTGAGAGACGAATGATAATGAGACACAATGTTGTATATATTAATCATCAGGGAGACTGTTGCCGGGCGGGGGATTCAAACTCACAACCCCTGGATTGATAGTCGACTAAGTTTATCGGGCCCATGATGTCCTGAATCCACATCATTGAAAATAATAACAAAATCAAGAAAATATAATAGTTAATTTTCTTGAAATAACGGATATTTTCTTCTACACAGCGGTTTTGTCGATGCTGAGTATTTTAAGCACATAGTAAGAATCAGTTGATAATTATCTCACATTGTGTTTTTTGTTTGTATAATGTGAATATCTACCTATTCGCTCGCCATTCATGTTTTACCTCATATCAAAATAGATAAATTTCTTTGATAAAATAAGGATTCGGTTTTTAAGTAATTTCCTTAAAATAAATTGCATGTTTCTCTCTAATCAAAAACCAGTCAGAATCTGCCTGGAGAGTGCATTAACGTCACGCACATCTTGTAGCTTAATACCTGCATGTAATACTATGCATTCTGACAGTACCAGCATCTTTGTTGAATCAAGATTTAACTAACTGAAGTCTGACCTGGGGTGATATTCACCAACCATTCTTAAAAATATTCCTAGACTTTACCTCAAGATTGAATTTTGAAAAAAGCGCTTAGAAACCATTATTGTAACCAAAATTTGCAATCATGTACGGACACATAATATAAAGTCGAATGAACTCACAAATATTCTATGGGTCATCGTAAACTAGGTATCGAAGGTTGAAATTGATTTTTAAGCTCAAGTCTAAGAATATTTTCAAGAATTATTGGTGAATACGACTCCAGCTTTACTAAGTTGAATTAAAGATCTGACGTGTAAGCCAAATCTGACATCATGGAAGTAATTTGCTTTAAATCTTAACATACATATAAATACAACAGAACTTAATGTATCTGCCTAAAACTATAAAAATGATTGATATAGTAATTATTTATCATATCTCATAATTTAGTAAAACAAGCTGTTATGATTTCGATGTATACTTGGAAAATTTTGAATTGTCATGACATCTTGACGAGTAAATTTAATGTAATTAGAGCAAAAATATGAGAAATGAAATAAAATAATCACTGCAATGAAACATGCTGGCGACAATGAGGCTGAAACTCACAATGTCCAAAAATGTAGTGTCGGAGATCTCTGAAATATTTTTGAAATAACAATAAATGTCATGCAAGTCGTGTCTGAGGTATTTTATGTTTTGACGTTATTGTGCAATTCATATGTTAAAGGTAATACCAACTTCTTGTTTATTGTTCAGCTTGAAAAAACTCTTCTTAATTAGATAAGTGACAATGTTGATGTTAATATAGATAATATGATTACAAGTATAAAAAGTATAAAAAGATCAACTGAGCAGTTATTTGTAAATATTCCTGTAGCATAGGTGAGGAATATAAACAAGTTAAACGAAATACAATTACACATATTGGTAAACTAGAACTTGGAGGGCATTGCTGTCTCATACATTTGTCGTTGCTTGTCGAAACTGTTGTAAATAATTGAACTTCAAAATTAATAAAAAAGAGCACTCACAATAATATACCTTAGCTTAATGCTCCAATTGCTTACTTAACTACATTTTCATATGAGCCCTTCCTGACAGAGTGGTTACATTTATATATGAGCCCTTCATGACAGAATGGTTATATTTTCAAATGAGCCCTTCTGGACAGAGTGGTTACATTTATTTATGAGCCCTTCATGACAGAATGGTTATATTTTCAAATGAGCCCTTCCGGACAGAGTGGTTACATTTATATATGAGCCACTCCTGACAGAATGGTTATATTTTCAAATGAGCCCTTCCTGACAGAGTGGTTACATTTATATATGAGCCTTTCCTGACAGAGTGGTTTTATTTATATATGAGTTGTATGGTGTTTAGCGTCACTTTCAACAATTCTTTCAGTCATATCGCGACGGTGTCTACTTGATACAGTATTCTAAGCGCTGTCACACTGGAGTATCATGCCGCAGACACATGATATGATACCCCACCCAGTCACATTATACTGACACCGGGACGACCAGACCTAGAACTCTCCTCTTAATGCTGAGCGTCGAGTGAGGAAGCTTCTAGTACCATTTTTAAAGTCTTTGGTATGACCCGGCCAGGGATTAAACCCACGACCTTCCGCATGCGAGGCGGACGCTCTACCACTAGACCACGCTGCGGTCTCATATATGAGCCCTTCCTGACAGAATGGTTATATTTTCGAATGAGACATTCCTGATGGTTATATTTTCAAATGAGCCCCTCCTGACAGAATGGTTATATTTTAAAATGAGACCTTCCTGACAGAGTGGTAACATTTATATATGAGCCCTTCCTGACAGAATGGTTATATTTTCAAATGAGCCCCTCCTGACAGAATGGTTATATTTTCAAATGAGCCCTTCCTGACAGAATGGTTATATTTTCAAATGAGCCCTTCCGGACAGAGTGGTTACATTTATATATGAGCCACTCCTGACAGAATGGTTATATTTTCAAATGAGCCCTTCCTGACAGAGTGGTTACATTTATATATGAGCCTTTCCTGACAGAGTGGTTTTATTTATATATGAGTTGTATGGTGTTTAGCGTCACTTTCAACAATTCTTTCAGTCATATCGCGACGGTGTCTACTTGATACAGTATTCTAAGCGCTGTCACACTGGAGTATCATGCCGCAGACACATGATATGATACCCCACCCAGTCACATTATACTGACACCGGGACGACCAGACCTAGAACTCTCCTCTTAATGCTGAGCGTCGAGTGAGGAAGCTTCTAGTACCATTTTTAAAGTCTTTGGTATGACCCGGCCAGGGATTAAACCCACGACCTTCCGCATGCGAGGCGGACGCTCTACCACTAGACCACGCTGCGGTCTCATATATGAGCCCTTCCTGACAGAATGGTTATATTTTCAAATGAGACATTCCTGATGGTTATATTTTCAAATGAGCCCCTCCTGACAGAATGGTTATATTTTAAAATGAGACCTTCCTGACAGAGTGGTAACATTTATATATGAGCCCTTCCTGACAGAGTGGTTATATTTTCAAATGAGCCCCTCCTGACAGAATGGTTATATTTTCAAATGAGCCCTTCCTGACAGATTGGCTACATTTATATATGAGCCCTTCCTGACAGAATGGTTATATTTTAAAATGAGACCTTCCTGACAGAGTGGTAACATTTATATATGAGCCCTTCCTGACAGAGTGGTTATATTTTCAAATGAGCCCCTCATGACAGAATGGTTATATTTTCAAATGAGCCCTTCCTGACAGATTGGCTACATTTATATTTGAGCCCTTCCTGACAGAATGGTTATATTTTCAAATGAGACCTTCCTGACAGAATGGTTATATTTTCAAATGAGACCTTCCTGAAGGAATGGTTATATTTTTTTCAAATGAGCCCTTCCTGACAGATTGGTTACATTTATTTATGAGCCCTTCCTGACAGAATGGTTATATTTTCAAATGAGACCTTCCTGACAGAGTGGTTATATTTATATATGAGCCCTTCCTGACAGAATGGTTGTATTTTCAAATGAGACCTTCCTGACAGAGTGGTTATATTTATATATGAGCCCTTCCTGACAGAATGGTTATATTTTCAAATGAGACCTTCCTGACAGAGTGGTTATATTTATATATGAGCCCTTCCTGACAGAATGGTTATATTTCCAAATGAGCCCTTCCTGACAATTGGTTATAATTTCAAATGAGACATTCCCGATGGTTATATTTTCAAATGAGACCTTCCTGACAGAGTGGTAACATTTATATATGAGCCCTTCCTGACAGAGTGGTTATATTTTCAAATGAGCCCCTCATGACAGAATGGTTATATTTTCAAATGAGCCCTTCCTGATAGATTGGCTACATTTATATATGAGCCCTTCCTGACAGAATGGTTATATTTTCAAATGAGACCTTCCTGACAGAATGGTTATATTTTCAAATGAGACCTTCCTGACAGAATGGTTATATTTTCAAATGAGACCTTCCTGAAGGAATGGTTATATTTTTTTCAAATGAGCCCTTCCTGACAGATTGGTTACATTTATTTATGAGCCCTTCCTGACAGAATGGTTATATTTTCAAATGATACCTTCCTGACAGAATGGTTATATTTTCAAATGAGCCCTTCCTGACAGAATGGTTATATTTTCAAATGAGACATTCCTGACTGAGTGGTTATATTTTCAAATGAGACATTCCCGAAGGTTATATTTTCAAATGAGCCCTTCCTGACAGAATGGTTATATTTTCAAATGAGACCTTCCTGACAGAGTGGTTATATTTTCAAATGATACCTTCCTGACAGAATGGTTATATTTTCAAATGAGCCCTTCCTGACAGAATGGTTATATTTTCAAATGAGCCCTTCCTGACAGAATGGTTATATTTTCAAATGATACCTTCCTGACAATTGGTTATATTTTCATGAGCCCTTCCTGACAATTGGTTATATTTTCAAATGAGACCTTCCTGATAGAATAGTTATATTTTCAAATGAGACCTTCCTGACAGAATGGTTTTATTTTCAAATGAGCCCTTCCTGTCAGAATGGTTATATTTTCATATGAGCCCTTCCTGACAGAATGTTTATATTTTCAAATGAGCCCTTCCTGTCAGGTTATATTTTTAAATGAGTCTTTCCTGTCAGAATGGTTATATTTTTAAATGAGCCCTTGGTTATATTTTCAAATGAACCCTTCCTGACAGAGGGATCTGAGAATTGTTCTCAAACTTCGCCAACTTCTAATTGCTACAGAGACTATCCCAGAACCTGATATCTCCTGAATCAGGTCTTTTAACCACCAATGGAAAACGCAGGAAATTCTATGCCTGTCCAACAACTCGTAGCAGTTGAACGCTTACTAAATTATGAAATCATTTAAACTTTCCCTGAAGCAGCTGACCAATCAGCGTGCTGGTAACAGTTGCTATTGAACGGAACCAAACGGGAGAGCTGGGTTTGTTATACGGACTAAGCTTGAGACCAAACTTCAAGACGACATCATGCGAGAAAGTGTGCAAGTTAGCTGCAGACAGGGATGGTAGTTGAATATATTCTGATTTGTTTTAAAGTATTTCTGCACCGATACACTGGATCTTAGTATATAATACACGATGTGTTGAAAATTGCACTTAATGCCGCTACCTCCCTCGCCAATTTTCACATATAATAACGAGTTGAGGAAACAGAATTACGTTGTAACTGTCGCTAGGATGTTATTTTGCGATGTTATTTAGGAATTTTCTTTTTATGTCACTATAAATATGGTAAAAAACAGTGGATATAAATGAAACAAGATTCGATAACATATGGCAATTTTGCATATGAGTCAAAGATTCATGACTTTGTTGTTTTGTTGATGGATTTTTGTTATCATGTAACGAGGTGTCAACAGCATGTATTTTGCTACTGGCCATCCTAAAGCAATGACATATGTTGTCATTATTTTGTATACGTGTTGTATTTACTATTATTGTTCTATATCGATGTTATGTTTATGCAGTTGTTGTAGCTGTGTCTTGTGAATTCTACATCTCCTTTCGGACATATATTTTCGTATTTTGTATGGTTTTTTTATTGTAAATTGAGAGTAAGGATGGTGTTATAATGTTACTCTGTTATGGCCATCTTGATATCGCTTTGTCAGCAGATACCTGTGATGGCACGACATAACAATGACACGATGATCATGACATTTCATGACAGCGTGATGACACGATGGTGATGGAGCAATGACACGATGGTGATGACATGACATGACATGGCAGCTCGATGGCACAATGGTGATAATGAGACAGAATGGTGCCAAAGACAAATATGGAGTGATGATGAAAATGCAATATTATATTATCTCTTCGTCATTATACCTTTGCCTATCACTGTCATGAACGTCATAGTGCCACTACCATTGTGTTTTCACGTCTTTATCACTGTGCAATTGCATCTTTATCACCATGCATTTACGATATCACCATTGTGTCATCGCTCCATGGCCATCATGGTGTACCGTCTTGTCATAACCATTGTGTCATTGTATTGTCATGCCATGATGCTTTTTTATCCTTGAGGATAATTTATCAGTGATATCGTCATAGATTAATTAAATAAATTAACCTGATTACAGTTTTATTTGTCCTTTGGCATCATGACGTAGGTTATAAGTTAATTCTCATGTCAGACAGGAAGGCAGTACTATGACAGCACGATGGTGAGATAACGACAACACAATAGTATACAATAGATAGCATGATGGTGATAGAGCAAAGGCACGATGGCGAAACGTTATATATCATGTTTTCGTCATTTAGCTGTTGTTTCATCACTCCAGTTCTATTGTGTCACCATGTTATCGCGTCTTTTTTGTCTCGTGTCATCACTCCATCACCATCAGGACATTGTATTGCTTTGTCAGCATTTGTAAATGTTAACACAGATATCTCGATGGCCCATACATCTTGCCATGTATATTCCTTTTGGAATTATGTACGTTTCGTGTTTGTATTATCCTAAATTCCTTCCTTATTCAGGTTGTTGCCATTGGACAAACAACAGAGAAAGAACTGCAAGATGCTGGGGTTTTAGTTCATGCAGTTGCCAAAACCCCAGATCCAGATGGAATTTTATGTGCAATAAATGAGGTACGTTTTTATACATAAACTTCAATGTAGTGTTTTCTTTGTGCGGGCGGGTGCTGTTTAATTGTTTACTGATGTATAGATCCAGTGTGATGTTTGTCCCATAATTTAAGTTAATTTTTAAAAAGGAAATTGGAAACAAGCTGTTCTGGTCAAAATTAAGAAGATCACCTCAGCTATTGTGTCATTTCAGCAGCCCATTCTCTGCAACAGCTTGCCGAATTCTACCGAATATGAGGCATTACGAAAAGTTCTTTGTTCAATTAGAAATTTAGATTACATTAGTGCTAAACATTGTCAGATCTTTTTAAGCATATTGACCATTGAACACATTTTGAATATGTCTTGACATTAATCTGACTATAGTTCTGCGCTGTTAACAAATAATATCCCTGGGTTAAAATATTACCATACTCTTGAGACTACAGAGATAGATATAAACAGCAATATTCTTCACAGAAACTGAAATATCCATGACCCATTATTCCTAAAGTAAATTCATTCTTAAAATGTTTGACTTGAGATGATTATTTATTTTCTAAACTGTTTTGTAATAACAATATATATTAAATCCAGTACAGTGTTGTGACAACTATGAGCCCGGTCAGATCAGTCAGTTACTTGTCTTGCTTGCAATCCAGCAGTCGAGCATATGATTTCCCGACCACTTTCTCTGTGATGATTGATATACAACATTGCTTCTTATTGTCATTCTTGTCTCACTGCTGATTCAAACGGGAAAGTTATCAGTTACTTGAAGGGATGGTTGCACTCCAGTACTGATTAAGCTTCCAGGATCCACAGAATGAGTGGTCCGGTTAACTGATCGGCTGTTAGTGATCAATGGCATAAAATGACGCAAAATGTTCAAACAAACAAACATCCCTTTTGTATCTGTTGCTTTCATGAATATTCAAATTAGCCAATATTCTGCAACTAGTCCAAGTTTTGTGATTTTCTCCACTGTCTTGCTATTCAACCATTTTTGCAAGAATTACTAGTACCGAATTTTATTAAGTTTACGTTCAACATGTCTTATATGTCATTTTATACCCAGCACATCACTGTATTTACAACAAACTCTAGTAATTGGATTGTTCATCGGTTAGAAAGACACATCTTGGCAATTGTCTTGATTGTGAAGTACAAACCACTTTCTTCTGTAGTCGGCATTGGCTTATATCATGTTAACTTAATATACTGCTAGACAATCGTGCCACACGGAGATTGTGAGATGGTATACCGATGTCAAAGTGGTCTGTTATAAAACAAACTAAATGTTTTATTATTTGTCTGTCTGGGGTGATTGATTATTGTAACCTTTTCCATCTCTACTTTTACTACCATGTTTCTGTTTACAAGTATTTTGTCTCCATCGTAGACTGATTGATTAGATGAGCAATCGCTGTCTGTACAGGTCTGCATTACATCAGATTTACTATGATACCAGAGTAGTAGCAAGTGGAAGCTTCTTAGATGGGCTGTTAAAAACAAATATATTTTATGGGCTTGAGTTGGAGTTGAATCAATCTATTATTTAAAGGTTTTAACTTTTAAGTTGGGGAATTCTAGACTTACATAATCTTTGCAATGTAATAGAAAACGCGACTGCACTTGCGGTCGACGTTTTATATTAAACTATTGTTTTGTACCGTCTGTGAGGAGCACATTATTTTAGATATATCAGATTTATTATGATGCCACATAGCTGTCGAGTTGAAGCTCTGGGCTGTTAAACAAATATTTTATGGCTGAAGTTGGAGTTGGATCATTATATTATTTGGAGGTTTTAGCCTTTAAGTTGGAGCAATCTAAACTAACATAATCTTTGCAATGAAATAGAAAACCAGACTGTTCTTGAAATCGTCATTTTGTATTATATTATAAATGATTATTTTACACCATCTGTGAGGCACACATTATTTTAGATACTAACAAACGTCCATCTTTAGCTTTAATGTTGTGTGTTAGATATGTTGGAATGGATGGGTAACTGAAAGAGACCATGTCAAACTTTGTAAACGTGAGCCTATGTTTTATTACTGATGTTTGCAAAACATAGCTGATAATTCAAATCTAACTGTTCATTTCATTTTCGGTATATTATGTTAGTATAATATGTAGTCATCTGACCAAAACAAACAGTAAATTCACATCTGTAAGTGAATTGTAAGCTTTTTCTGCAGATCTGTTTTAAGAGAGACTTATTATTTTAAAAAAAGAACCAGAAATAGTATCAACACCGGTGTCATATTATATTTTCACCCGCCTAAAAATACACCTGCGGACGAAAATATAATATTATATTAATATATATAAGTCACCACTACTTATTAGGATTAAAAAGCATCAAACTTCAATGTTAATATGGATTTTGAAGAAAAGAGAGGCGGGTGAAAATATTATAGAATTTTGCTATAATATTTTCACCCCACCTCCCCAGCCCCCCCTCTTAAAAATACACTTTTATCCCAAGTTGATTATCTACACTGTAATGACTTAATACTTGAACAAACAAAGGTAATCATATTGAGACAGTTACCAAATGTATTTTGTAAGAATAGAGGGGCGGGTGAAAATATTATAGCCATTATATTTTCACCCCCACCCCCTCCTCCAATTTTCATATTCTAAAAATTATAATTTGATTATAAATCTTCACTTTAATGACAAACTGTAGTGTAACAAACAAAAGCAATCTAATTGAGACAGTTACCAAATGTATTTTGTAAGAATAGAGGGGCGGTTGAAAATATTAAAGCAGTTATATTTTCACCCCCACCCCCCATTTTTCATATTTCAAAAGTTATATATTGATTCATTATTTTTAATGATAGCTTATTTATCTTCAATTTAATGACAAACTATACTGGAACAAACAAAAGCAATTTCATTGAGACAGTTACCAAATGTATTTTGTAAGAATAGAGGTGTGGGTGAAAATATTATAGCCATTATATTTTCACCCCCCACCAATTTTCATATTTTAAAAATTATAATTTGATTATCTTCACTTTAATGGCAACCTATACTGGAACAAAAAGAAGCATTTTGTTATTTTTTTCTTCTAAGTTTGTTTCATCATAAGTACAATTGTAATGCTTTCTTTATCATAATAAGAAGTGTTCATTTTTTGAACAACATATAAGGGGGTGGTGGGTGAAATATACTGGCTATAATATTTTCATCCCCATCTGGGTTTTTTTCTTTTAAGTTGGTTTCATCATAAGTAATCAATAAAGCAAATATTTTTTTTATTGTCTGATAAAACATATAATTCATACTATTGAATGTAATCTTTTAACCCTTTGCTCCATATGCATTTTCTTGGACTCTTCCAAATTAAAATGATTAATTCACCATGTATCAGCAATGGGTGAATTATGTTTATATTAACTGACAGAGTGGAAAACTGCATGAAGTGTTCATATTGCTCGGAGTGTATAATTCATACTATTGAATGTAATATTTTAAAACTGAAGTTGGGAAAAATGGGATGAGTTAGAGGGGGTAAAAATATAATGGCCATAATATTTTCACCCCCTCTGTTGTTTTTTTCTTTAAAATTTGCTTCATTATAAATGCAAGTTTTATGCTTTCTTTATCATAATAAGCAGTTGTGTTTAAATATATTTGGTTGGGGGGGGGGGGAATATATAATGGCTATAATATTTTCACCCACCCCAATCACCTGTTTTTTTTTTTCTTTTAAGTTTGTTTCATCATAAGACCAACTGTAATGCTTTCTTTATCATAACAAAAGGTGTTCATTTTTAAAAAAAAAATATGGAGGTGGTGGGTGAAGACATACTGGCTATAATATTTTCACCCACCCCTGTTTCCTCGTCAGATAAAATATTTCAATCAAGCAAATATATTTTTTTGTCTGATAAAGCATATAAGTCATACTATTGAATGTAATTATTTGAAACTGAAGTTAGGAAAAATGTGATGAGGCGGAGTGGGTGAAAATATTATCCGACACCCGGTTTAATTAACAATTACTTTAAAATATATACATGTAACTAACTGGAGACGTATCACCCAAAACACACAGACATTCGATTACTGCAATATATATACACTTAACTAACTGGAGACGTATCACCCAAAGCACACAGACATTCGATTACTGCAATATATATACACGTAACTAACTGGAGATGTATCACCCAAAGCTCACGGCCATTCGATTACTACACTATATATACACGTAACTAACTGGAGACGTATCACACAAAACACACGGCCATTCGATTACTACAATACACACACACCTAATTAACTGGAGACGTATCACCCAAAGCACACAGCCATTTGATTACTACAATATATATACACGTAACTAACTGGAGACGTATCACACAAAGCACACAGCCATTTGATTACTACAATATACACACACCTAATTAACTGAAACGTATCACCCAAAGCACACAGCAATTCGATTACTACAATATATACACAGCAAACAGACGTTCGAATATATACACACGTAACTAACTGGAGACGTATCACCCAAAGCACACAGCCATTTGATTACTACTATATATATACATAACTAACTGGAGACGTATCACCCAAAGCACACAGCCGTTCGATTACTACAATATATACACAGCACACAGCCGTTTGAATATATACACACGTAACTGACTGGAGACGTACCACCCAAAGCACACAGCGGTTCGATTACTACAATATATATACACGTAACTAACTGGAGACGTATCACCCAAAGCTCACAGCCATTCGATTACTACAATATACACACACGTAACTAACTGGAGACGTATCACCCAAAGCACACAACCATTCGATTACTTCAAATATATATACACGTAACTAACTGGAGACGTATCACCCAAAGCTCACAGCCATTCTATTTCTACAATATATACACACGTAACTTACTGGAGACGTGTCACCCAAAGCACACAACCGTTCGATTACTACAATAGATACACAGCACAAAGCCGTTCGAATATATACACACGTAACTAACTGGAGACCTATCACCCAAAGCACACAGCGGTTCGATTACTACAATATATACACACCTAATTAACTGGAGGCATATCACCCAAAGCACACAGCCATTCGATTACTACAATTTATACAACCGTAACTTACTGGACACGTCTCACCCAAAGCACACAGCTGTTCGATTACTATAAAATATATACACGTAACTAACTGGAGACGTATCAAAGCTCACAGCCAATCGATTACTACAATATATACACAGAACACAGCCGTTCGAATATATACACAAGTAACTAACTGGAGACGTATCACCCAAAGCACACAGCCATTCGATTACTACAATATATATACACGTAACTAACTGGAGACGTATCACCCAAAGCACACAGCCATTCGATTACTACAATATATACACATCTAACTAACTGGAGACGTATCACCCAAAGCACCCAGCCATTCGATTACTACAATATATATACACAAATAACTAACTGGAGACGTATCACCCAAAGCACCCAGCCATTCGATTACTACAATATATATACACGTAACTAACTGGAGACGTATCACCCAAAGCACACAGCCATTAGACTACTACAATATATACACACGTAAATAACTGGAGACGTATCACCCAAAGCACACAGCCATTCGATTACTACAATATATACACACGTAATTAACTGGAGACGTATCACCCAAAGCACACAGCCATTCGATTACTACAATATATACACAAGTAACTAACTGGAGACGTATCACCCAAAGCACACAGCCATTCGATTACTACAACATATACACACGTAACTAACTGGAGACGTATCACCCAAAGCACCCAGATATTCGATTACTACAATATATACACGAGTAACTAACTGGAGACGTAACACCCAAAGCTCACAGCCATTCGATTACTACACTATATATACACGTAACTAACTGGACACACAGCCATTCGATTAGTACAATATATATACACGTAACTAACTGGAGACGTATCACCCAAAGCACCCAGCCATTCGATTAACTACAATATATACACACGTAACTAACTGGAGACGTATCACCTAAAGCTCACAGCCATTCGATTACTACAATATATACACAAGTAACTAACTGGTGACGTATCACCTAAAGCTCACAGCCATTCGATTACTACAATATATACACACGTAACTAACTGGTGACGTATCACCTAAAGCACACAGCCATTAGACTACTACAATATATACACACGTAACTAACTGGAGACGTATCACCCAAAGCACACAGCAATTCGATTGCTACAATATATACACACGTAACTAACTGGTGACGTATCACCTAAAGCTCGCAGCCATTCGATTACTACAATATATAAAAACGTAACTAACTGGAGACGTATCACCCAAAGCTCACAGCCATTCGATTAATACAATATATTCACACGTAACTAACTGGAGACGTATCACCCAAAGCACACAGCCATTCGATTGCTACAATATATACACACGTAACTAACTGGAGACGTATCACCCAAAGCTCACAGCCATTCGATTAATACAATATATACACACGTAACTAACTGGAGACGTATCACCCAAAGCTCACAGCCATTCGATTACTACAATATATACACAGCACACAGCTGTTTGATTACTATAAAATATATACACACGCAACTAACTGGAGACGTATCACCCAAAGCACACAGCCATTCGATTACTTCAAATATATATACACGTAACTAACTGGAGACGTATCACCCAAAACTCACAGCCATTCGATTACTACAATATATATACACGTAACTTATTGGAGACGTATCACCCAAAGCACACAGCCATTCGATTACTTCAAATATATATACACGTAACTAACTGGAGACGTATCACCCAAAACTCACAGCCATTCGATTACTACAATATATATACACGTAACTTATTGGAGGCATATCACCAAAAGCACACAGCCGTTCGATTACTACAATATATACACAGCACACAGCTGTTTGATTACTATAAAATATATACACACGCAACTAACTGGAGACGTATCACCCAAAGCACACAGCCATTCGATTACTACAATATATACACAGCACACAGCTGTTTGATTACTATAAAATATATACACACGCAACTAACTGGAGACGTATCACCCAAAGCACACAGCCATTCGATTACTTCAAATATATATACACGTAACTAACTGGAGACGTATCACCCAAAACTCACAGCCATTCGATTACTACAATATATACACACGTAACTTATTGGAGGCATATCACCAAAAGCACACAGCCGTTCGATTACTACAATATATACAACCGTAACTTACTGGAGACGTATCACCCAAAGCACACAGCCGTTCGATTACTATAAAATATACACACACGTAACTAACTGGACACGTATCACCCAAAGCACACAGACACCAAAATAAAGTGAACACAATCAATATAAGACATAAGTACAATACATACATAGGTAAGAAGTGACAACAGAGACCTCCACCTTGGAACGGTCTGTAGCAAGAAATTTAAACTTGGTTAGCGGTTGCACCCAACCTCGCTCTCTCCCCATCATCATATCATACGACGAGACGATATAAATAAATATTATCCCAACCAGACAAGTCTCTCACAAATTACGACAGCAAGCACGTACACTGGCTGAACCTATGGTGATCTATGATGTTGTTCATCTGTCTACGCTAGAAATCATTCCTCTGACAGGACAGTATATGAACTTATTTGATTAGTACAGATATGCGTCACTATGACGTACAGAGAATTTGAGATGTCGATATGTTTTTATATTGGAAAATGTATTTGTACATAGAACTGTAATAACATAAATGACTTTGAGGCTCGTTCAAAATGTGGCTGAGTGGTCTAAGGCGCCGTCTCAAAATAACCGCTAAGTTCATAGGTTTGAGTCCCGCTCCCTCCAAAAACTTTATGTGAGAAAGTTTGCCAGTTACTTGCAGAAAGATGGTGGTTGCACTCGGATTTATTCTGAGATCTTCCTCCTTCAATAAATCTAGATATGCCATATATAACATAAAATGTGTAGAAGATTGCGTTAAACCCAATTCCTTTAAAATGTGGTGATTATTTTAAAAACAAGTGGGTCAGTATAGATAACGTTAGTATTTTGTATTTTTAGCGATTAATATCGGCTATATGGATCAAATTGAAACACATGGCTGCGTTTCACAAAATCGCCGTAAGTCAATTTGACATGTGTTTCGTGGAATGTTTAAATGTTGATTGACAATTAAAATGATTGTATTTCCAGAAATATATCATTCTCTGCATGATTTGATCGAATTTTGTGTTCGTTTAGATGAAATATTAAAATGTTATGAATAATTGTTGGTTAACGTTTACGTCGATTTTTGTGATAAGTTTTTTTGTGAAACGCAGTCCAGAACGTCACAGTCGGCATTCTATAATAGAGCAACAATTGTCATTCTTTATGAATCCAAAGGACCAGAAAGTAGAGATAATATGTACAGTCCTTGTTTATATCTGGACGCTATAGTTACGCTTGGAATCGCAGCTGACATTTGACATGCTCATTGAAAAGTATATAATAAACATTATTATTGTGAACTAATAATTGTGTTTCGCATAAATACATAAAAAGCAATAACATTTTAACTTTTCCCTCCAGCACATCTCTCCTTGTTGACAGTGGAACAGAGAGCATTGTGTTACCTTGTAATGGCAAAACTTTCGCAGGCATGTGATATGGCGCATTTGGTCATTTAAGTGGTGTCTGTCATAAATAAAAAAAGTATGACACACCTAACAGGTAATTACCTGTCTTAAGTTTGTAAACAGGATAGTGTTGTCAAAAAATGAATCCCTCGAATAACTTACAGAGCAGGCTTTGTTCAAATGTCACTTCAAAATCAAAATATATAGAAAACTAGAATGTGCCTACCATGTGCGTAGTAACGCCATCAAATGACTTTCTATGCCATGTCTTTTTGAGGAATTCCAGCTTCTATTACCTCTTTTAAATGTTTTTTTTTTCAATTGTTTTCATCCTAAAAATATTTATACATCAAACTAGGTTGTTTGTTTCCAGATTGGTACTTATTTTTATTTAAAATTCCATGTTTGCAAATATATCACAGGACATGCACAACTAGGGGTTACCCAGAGTCAAGAAAGTAGTCCGTGCATTGTTTTCAATTGAAAACTGCCATCATGAAGCCTAAAATGTGTAAACAAAATCGTGTTTCTAGTATCAAATGAAATATAATGTAAACGGTGCAATATCACCAGTTATGTATTATATAAGTTACGTTTCACTATCTTTGGTGGAAGTGACAAGTATTTAACCAGCAGTGGTTAGGTGGGTTGCGTTAGATAAACCTGTAAATTAATACATTACAAATTCTACAAATTCTTATTTATAACTTAAGGAAATTTCATCAGCGTCTCAAATAACAAGGAAAAAATACTACTACTAAACATAGGATGCTCTTTAATAATATTATTATGAAAATGTTATTTTTCAAATTTAATTGATTGGTTTTAATACATATGTGTATACTTACATGTGCACTTACGGACATGTTGCTAGTCACCCACGAGCCTTAATATATTGTACTTCTCAGTTTGTCCCTAAAATCTGAAAAAGAAACTGTCAATTTCAACATCATAACCGATATCATTAATTTAGTACTGTGGATAATTTAATGCATTATACATTTAACAATTTTACTTTTATATTAAAAAACATGCTTCAAATACACATAGCATATGCGTATTTGTTTTTTGTTGTTTGTTTTTGTTTTATTAAATCCCGTTGATATTTGAACATGTTAGCAGATATGCTACTAAGCTAATCACACTATATAGTTGCAAATGCAGCGTTCTGTAGACTTACACAAATTATTTCGAAGGTTTTCTCTGAACGTAAATTGAGTAGCGTGTGTGCATATCGTCTGCATATCGTGTAGCATCAATTTATTTTGACCAGGCAGTTACGTCACCGTGACGTACTTTCAATGTTTCCATGTTTGCTGCATACAGTTCAACGTCTACGATAGTGCAAAGTTTTAACACTTGTATACTTATATTAGATTTGTATTATATACTTAATTTTATAAAAATGTTACCACAGTTTGTAGCTCTTGACGAAAATGACAGTTATATACACTTTTTGTTTTATTTCTTAGAGTCGCCAATTTATCAATACTCAGATTAAAAGGTTCCTCGAAACCACAGGAATCAAATTTATTTTCTTGAATGGTAAGATATATGTTACACCGATCATCTCCCATTGTACGGACTTAAACTGTAAATGTTATTTTGAATTTGATGAGAACCATGTACGAGCTGCGTAATTTCAAGGAACTAGAATGACATTTCTTGTGTAAACCTCATATAATCGTTTTAATAATAATATGTACGTATCGTAAGGGTATTTTTAAGACGAAATATCAAAGAATAAATACTGAACGTAACAGCTAACCCGCAACTTTTTGCCAATATAGTCGTCAATTTTTTGAGTATCGTTATTGAAAGTAAACGAAATTAACAGACTATACGTGTCAAGTTTACATTGCCTAAATGTTCTTTCTAATTCAAGTCAAAATTTCAAAGAAAGTGCTTTGATACATTTTGAGAACATATATAAAATGTCAGGTACATAAAATGTCAGCTGGAGGATAAGCACTTCTATTCAGTATATGAGTATCAGTAACAGGTGATCTGGACAGTTTGGAATATATAGACAACGCTAGGACGTGTTCCAAAGATGTTAAGTTGGTATGCTTGAATGTTGTTTTGTAGTTAAATTGTACACTAGATTTAAAATATTCATTATTAAAATAGTCAGTTTGATTCACAACCACGTTTTCTTTTTAAAGTAAAACTTTAATATGTAATTAAAGGACCCATTACAGGTCCAAAATTAGGTTTTATTGTGCCTGTTTATTAGATGTATTTATGTTAACTATGTAACACATTGCATCCCCACCTCCTCTATACAACATAATGCATGCCTCCACTGCCTTGCCTTGAACAGTATTTCGAGTCAAAGTACGGCGGACTTGTAAATATTGGCTGCCAACTGGCATCTTAAACTGTTGTTGTGAACGTATGTAATCTTGGACAATAAGCTCCAAAAAGCCCAGATCGCAACTTAAAGATATATTTAAAAGAAACGATGAACAATGTCTCCATTCCATATACAATACAGATAGATGCCTGCACGTAACTATGATGGAACTCCTCTATTGGTATATAGAGCAGATGCAAGTTTGGCAATACAACCAATAATTTCCACTCCATATTTTCTAAATAAGGGATTTAAAATCTTTGCCACATTGAGACGGCGTGCAAAACCCGACTTTTATTCACGTATTTTCTATCACTAGACCAAAGCTTGTTCAACAATTTTATCAAATGTTGAAAACATGCATAACCGTATAAAAGTAGCAGCCTTTGATGTAGCTGTCGCTATGGCCGCTTGATTAAATTGTTGCCATGGAAATACATAGTTCTTTATGCAGTTTTCTTGGAATCGTTACGTCTGTTCAGCTTTGCTAAGAATTGTTTTATGTTAGGGTTGCGTTCTCTGTGCTTCCATGGAAACATTTTATCAGATATAATTACATAATAACACTTTTAAAACAAATGGAAACGTAGACAATTACATTTGTACTTTTAATTCCCCTCCTCTAATAAAAGTGCATTCCTTACTATTTTTCTTAAAGGACATATATAGGTCATGCATTTTTTATTTAACGTATCCTATATTGGGAACATACATTTTTTGTTCTGTTACATACTTTTAGTCTGTACCATACGTCTTTCTGGCGCTGGACTTTTCTTTTACGATAGAAAAATACAATTTTCAATAAAGATTGATTAAATAGTGGTTAAAAATCAAATTGAATTAATGAGCAAACATACGGTTCTTGGTCTTCTTAGCTCACATGAGCCACATGCACATACGTGAGCATTTGTGATAGCATTGTGTATATTGTCTGTCCTTCGTCAACTTTTCCTTCGAACGTCTTCTTCTTTTACTGATTTTCTTCAATTTTGTGAAGAATTCTCGCATTAACCTCTCTCCAGGTTTTTTCAACTCGTCACAAAGCCAAAACTATAGGTTCGAAATAGGAATTTGAATTTTAAAACTGGTATATGCAACTAAAGTAAAATGTGTTTGTGTTCGGTATAAACTGTTCATTGAAGTAGTGGTTTCAAGCTTTAAAAATAAAGGATATTTTAAAATCTCAGAAATGTTATTCTCAAGAACCGAAAAACCATATTATTGTATTTTTGTTATAAGTAATGTCTATGAGGGATTTAATATTTTTAAAATAAAGGGGCTGTTTAAACTTATTTATTTTACTTCGATTGAGAAACAAATTCTTACAACTTAGACAAATCACGCTCGAAGTCTTCCTAGGTAGAACCAGTACAAAGGATATGCGGAAAAAATGTCTTGCTCAAGGACACCACACATAGCCGTGTCGGAGGATCGAACCCACGACCCTCCGATCATGGGTTCGGTGCTCTACCACTAGACCACGCGCTCCACTAAAGGGGCTAGGGTTCATTGGTGCGCAGTAACGGACCTTGAGTTTTACAATAGAATATTACATCATGTATTTTTCATCCAGATTAGGATTTAATCATTTTGTTATCTTGAGTATTGTTTGGTTATTACAGTTACTGTTACAGTAGTAATTTGATTTTTTTTTGTTTCCACCAGGGACAATCAGGGACCAATATAATGCCAAAAGTGTGAAATTTTAACAATCTTCCCCTTAAGAACCTATGCTCTATAGTTGTTCCTATATTTAGTAGTATAAATGATCTAAATAAGCAATGACTTTATGTTTGTTCAAATATAGGGCTAGTCTTCATTCGGTCCCAAGGGACTGAATCTTTTTCTTTAGACTGCTAAGGAAAAAATAATTATCCGGCATTCATTTATCTATAGGCTTAGTCAAAAATGTTTTTATGAAATAACCGATAGATGAACTTATTTGAGCGACTAAGGCCCATTGAGCTCTTGCTTTGTGATATCACATATTATTCGGTTAACGACCAAATTATAAGATAAGATGTTTTAACGAGTGTGGGTGCTACATATTTGTTACTGTGTATTTTATGATTTAAAGTGGTACTTCTGGCGCGTTATTGTATGGTAGTCAGACCGTAAATTCCCGCTGGAGTAACAATCAAGGCACACTAATGCTCGGGTCGTATGCCTTAAACAATAATTCAATGCTGTAATAACACCACTTTCGTACTTCTTGTCTGTAAACGAAAGTAGATCAATGTATGAAAGTAAAACAGTTTTTGATTGAATACTGCATCATTTTTGTTCCAAAAAGTTTCGTTAATTTTACCGAATAATTGGAATATGCCAGTTATCTGACCATTGCCGAGTATATAAATGATTTTTTTCACAGGTAAAGTAAATCTTATTGACTGCATTCCGGTTATTTTCTAGACCGACCTGTTATATGTGTTCCTTTTTCATTTTAAATTGGTGAAACTGATGAGCTGAAACGATGTGGTTTGATGATTTTGATGAGGATTGTATTACACCTATTTCAATTAAAGAGGTTTACTTTGTAAATTTAGCATGACATAGGTGCGAGTGTAAGAGGCAGTTTTAGTCACGTAGCTCGTATCTGAAGAGAAAATCTTCATAGTAACTGTATTATTACCAAGTAAAGTAAGTTTGAGGACAGTAATTATGTCATAATCGTTTTCTTTTGTTTTGTTATTATACACATCATGGACTGTTTCGTATATAAAATAAAATTGGTTTGAACCAAGTAAATTACCAATCGGTTCATTGAATCGGTATTGATATTACAAGGTTATTATCCGACATAGTTTATTGGTTCATTTTTCATTATACTCCAGTATTTAACTGTAACGGTATAGCTTTGTTTATCACCTCATAATGTATTGAAGAACAATACCACATGGTCAATAAAACAGCAAAAAAACAACAACGTTAAGAGGGAACTTATTTGTTTTGACAACATGCAATACCTTTGTTTTGTCACGAAGAGCTGCCGATTTAAATTATAATTCGGTTGGAATTGCCTCCCCTTGATTACACACAGGTTGGTGACGCAAACAACATGTGAACATTACTAAGGTGGAAATTGTCGAAATATGATATACAACAACGGTCTTATACTAACAGAGTGCAAATAAAAATTGTGTTTTTTAAAGCGATATTTAATGTTATATTTATAAATTGAATAGTATGTATTGATTAGAGGTATATAGCTATAATTTCTAAAACAAAATCTATTTAATTACTTGTTTGTCATTATATATTTGATTTGGGTGATGATTTCTGAAGTCTTGTATCTTTCACAAGAAAGGTTTTTGCTCTTTGATTACTGGGTTATTTTAAATAAAGCCATCATTAAAAATGTGCGTTTGCTGTGCTCTGACCCAATAGTTTTCATGAGGGAGGGTAGGTAGGTAGGTAGGTAGGTAAGAAGTTGCTATTTTTTTTACCAGATTTTGATTTTCCATAGTCAATTTAAACAAAAAATGGACAGAAATGCTGTAAAAATCAACACTTTGAAAGCCAATGAAAACATTGTGTAGCTGCAATTTTAAGTGAATAGATAGAGGCACAGTAAACATTTTTTTAAGACGGCATAATGGTCCAGAAGGAGGCTGACTAAATACATATATCTTGATTTTACTCCTATTTATCCTGGAACACACAGCGTACTTTTCTGGCAATATATTCACCCCCTTGATTTATGGTGACGCCGTACTTCATTGTTACACAAGCGACATCTATATATTTATTTCTTATTAATTATTTCCTGTGTCTGACTTGGTGAGGGCCTTCACATAAAATATTCCATTGTCCGCTTTTCTGCATTTGTAATTACAATGAATACAATATTATAGAGACTGTATAGCTCATATTTGAGATTCATTAGTATATTTGCTTCTTGTAAGAGGGCCATTCAACTATTTTTTCTATTTTTCGTAAATATTTAAAGAAAAAAAGTTTTAACAGTTTAAACATATTTCATTGCAATAAATATACAATTGGGTAGGGTCACTAGTTCTTACAACGTTAGTTCCGACCCTTCCCTAAATACATACTACATACAATTAATGCATGGCTAAAATGTTGTTAGAACAGAACAGAACATATATTTTATTTGACTTATACATAGTACATCATCATAATACATTTGTTAACAAATTTATTTAGATCATGTCACGTGGAAACACACACAAAGTTATACTTTTATAAACAAATACAATGCTTAAGAGAAAACAAACATATTCTATAAACAGTATACAGTATACATGTAAACACTTGGAAGAATAAATAAAGTGCGACGTGCTTAGTACATTGATCAAACAGATGATTAACAGTAATTTGAAAAGACAATAGTGGAACTATAGAAGAGAAGAAGATATATCTACATGTCAACCAAACAGTATTGCTCTGTGATTAGACATAAATCATAGGCGGTTTATGTGGTCGGGAAAAAGTTAACAAAGATTCAGTGAAACAACTTGCAAATTATGCATCTTTACTGATAATGATGACATATAATGAGGAGTTTAGACAGGCAGCCTTGAATAAGTTCAGGATACAGCTCTACGTTCTCACCTGGTCAGCCAATTATTTATCTTGTAACCATTTTAACTGTTGTTAAACGTGTATCATTTGTTTCGAGCTAAAGTGATATAAATATTGTCCGTTTCTTAATGTTGGCGTGTTATTTCAAAAATGCCAAAATGTACATAAGGCCTTTCAAATTTTTTCTTAAAAACGGGGAGGGCGAGAGAATATTGTTTTTTATTTATATTTTTGAAATTTTTGATATTTTGAAAAAACATATATATATTATATATATTTTTTTTTTTTTTTTTTTTTGAAAATAAAAAGGGTCGGGGCGGCATGAAAATTAGTGAGCGGACGGTGATGATAATCTAGCAATTTATTCATTATGGCCCAAAGGAATCGCGAAAAATGTTGGCAGTTACTTATACCTATCAATATATGTCTGATATTTACACTCGGGAGATATGAAAACGCAACACATGGAGGAATATGAAAACGTAACTATTCTACTGCGAATGCATGTATCCATATCCTACAGTAATTATTGTCAATTGGTGTTATTGGCTGTTTACTTGAATTGTTACTGAATAATATTTGGTACCCCCTGCATTGTTGTCACGTTTTTATTTCTAAGTTGGTTCCCTCTTAACCTTGTGTGCGTTTGTATATATCTCATTGTGTTGCGTTTTCATATCTCTTCAGTATATATTCATCATTGTCTCGATAAACAATAACGATAACATTAATGTTACCTTTATATTTTCTGTTTTTGATTTAAGTTGTTAAGATGTTCTGTCTTTAGAAAATTACATTCAGTTAAACTTGGCCAAATCTAACTGACCACCAATCTAAAGAACAATTGGACTTGCCTTTTAATTATGCAGCTATGGTTTACTTTAATATAACAAGGAAAACAGACATCTGTTACTCATATACTTTTCATGTTGTAGTTTCGTGTATACGAGTGACTATATTTGTTAAACTGTTATTACTATCATTTATTGTTATCCACATGACTCATTTCTAACGGAATAAACTTATGAAACGTCCCACAGGTCTCGGTGTCTGAGATTTAGCGGGAGCGGTGAGTCAGATATTGGTCAATATAGTAATGTCGACATAACGGCCTGAGTAAATATTACATCTACAAAATCAATTACAGCTATACCATATATTATATTGCATGATAGCAACTCTCCAGTCGTTCTAAGCTAGCACTGTCTCGCAAAGTTACGTTTTCCGTTGCAAGTTGTATTGATACTGGGCCACAATTCAGTTACATAAGTGGAAATTAATTTACGTAGCACTCGGTCGTGATTGCATTTATTAAAAGAAGTTGGATGGACTTCCGCGGTATGAACAGGCATACAATATTTGTTTTCATTTTCATTTCTATTTGCGTATGAATCGTTCTGTTAACTTGGTGATTGTACCCTTGTTTACGTCTATTCCATTCCAAAGCATTATAAAAACTAGGAGACTGTAAACAATTCCAAGCACTGGAGATTTTAAGACAATTTTCATGATTTACACCAGTAGATTGCGTAACTTGAGAAGATAATACTCCGAGATAATTGTGTTCCCACATGAACGGATAACGATGGTTAACAATATAGATTTGTCAAATATTCATAATTTTATTAATTTATAAAGTTATCAAAGAAATTGAATATCAGCTTCATCTTGATCTGTAACGTTAGACACACGCACCAGGAAACATAATAGAAGCATACACAATATTAAAATGTGATTTTAACCAGGTTTTGTAGTATTGCTCTTGCCCGTTTATGTATGTTTTATTTGCCCTTTAAACTTTAAATAACCTGCATTTCGTGTCATATTTCGTTTATACCTTGTTTAAAAGCCGACACATGTCCAATGTTTCCATAAGTCAATAGCGATCACATGAAATTAGTATTAATACAAAAAGAAACAAAAATATATCATTATTACGTTATTATTTTTAACTGTTTTAACAGGATAAGGTGATCACTGATTTGTAAACTTTATGTTGATTGGCTAATCTATAGCATAATGTGAACCTAGAATGTATTTTCCCGCTGAAAAAAACCCAGATAAGCATGTTTTCTAATATAAGAACATAAATCATCTAGTTTAAGACTGATGTTAAGGCGATTAGGCATTTATAAATGTTCGTAGATATACATAATAGGCCATACAAAGGTTGGTATCTTTAATGCCATATACAACTGTTTGTGTATTGAAAATGCGTTACGTCCCATTAAAACATAACCAAAAACAATTTAAAACATTCGGTCTGAGCTGGTTTCCCTTGTTGGAATCTCTGGCCCTATAACTGAATACTCAAGGATTCAAGCGGTTATGCAGCCGCTGCGGATGCGAAGGACGAAGGTGACTGCAAGTGCGACCTTATTACTTAACTGCTCAACCACTAGCCACCGAAACATGCTTAAGAAACTATAACTCGGAGTTTGTGATATTTGTTACTTCATAAACTTAAAAAGTAAACATGTCAGAAACATACTACTGAGAAATAAAATTGTGTATAAGTATATATCAATTATATGTATGGCTGGTACAATATTATAGAACTAGTTGTAATGCATGTACTAGGCAACGTGCGGATATTAAGTATATGGTACTAGTCATAATGCTATGTTATGTATGAATACACGAATGTACACGTGCATTATGTCAGTATTCGAAGAAATAATAAAACTGAGATAGCATGTTTGGATAGTATTATACCATATATTACATTTTGAAATTACTAACCTTAGTAATGTATCTGATAAAGATAGTGCCCATTGTCATGCAATAGCGGTGCATGTTACAGTATGACTAAAGTATGTATATCGTTTTATTAACGCGTATTTGAGGAGATGGGGTGAGGGCTACGGACACAACGTGTCTTAATTTGTTCATATTTACATGCAGTATGTATCTGCATAGTTTTGATTGAATAGCATGCTGTCATGTTTTACTATGTTACGGGCCCAAGCGGGGAAAACAGTCTACATATTACATGAAATGTTGCCTAGTCGGTTGATTGCAATAATGGTCTTACGGGTTTTCACTGGCCATACCATTTGTATATCCTTTTTGGTATAAATGTATATTTATCTTCCCCATACATTTTATCTTAATGTAGAACCGCAAATTTGCGAGCGTCGATGCCGTGAGCATTTTTTCACTAATAATGCTCTAGAACGACCTGATGCAAATATGTTTAAAACAAAATGTACTATTCAAGAGTCGCCAAACTCTATAAACAGAATAAATACATAAAACAAGCATACTTAACACAATACTAACACATAGAAGACGTCGTTCTAACAGTTTTCTTCCGAGTCGGATCCATTAATCCCCAATGAAAAAAGCATTGAAGTCTATGCCTGTCCCACAATTCATAGCAAATGAACGCTTACTAAATTATTACGTCATTCAGATTTCCCTGAAACAACTGACCAATCAACGTGCTTGTAACAATTGCTATTTAACGGACTCAATCGGGAAAGCTAGATTCGTTTTACAGGCGTTAATCCGTTAAAATCGGCACCGCAGATTCAATAGAATGAGTTGATGACATATTTATTATAAATATACTTGGATTTGATATACGTTAGCAAACCCGTTTATATTTACTATTCCTCATCATTTACGTAGCTTAGATACGATATTTATATCAATACGTATACCCCTTAATGGTATTGAAGAAGAATATGTACATGTAGTCATTCATGTGCGAGATTCTCTGATTTCTAAACACTGATATTCTAGCAATGGAAATTATGTATCTTCCAATAAATAGGAATAATATTTCTAGAGTTTTTTGTCCAAACTATAAAAATAGGAAAATAAAATAATTTCATATTGAAAAATTTGGAGCAATACAAGCACAAACAATACCAGTTTTATCTCATAATTTAATAATGTTTCTGATACTTTTCTAAAAAACGTATCAATAAGCACATTTTCACCTCATTTATCAATAAGATCATTTAACTTGGTCTTGGTACGAATGTAATAATTCTTACACGATAACCTTAACTCTGATGGTGCAATCCAGCGGAGCTATTGTCTAGGTTATTGTTCAATGGACATAAGCCGACAAACAAAGCTGTTCTCGCGATAAGCTTTCTACTGTACACAATGATATCGAGGTTTTCCAGAAAGCAGATTCACATGGCTTTTCAAGTGTTACACATAGCTAATTATATTTGATGTATTTTACAGAATTCAGGTCATCGATGATTTCCCCCCAGCAACGACGGGTTCTCGATAGCATGAATGAAACCAGGTATAGACCGGATATGAGATTTGTTGATTTCAGTCTTTATTATGATTTGGTGTCCCACACTCCGGCGTTATCACAGACTCGATCTAGCTCTCGCTTTTACCTCCTGCTTTGGCTGTGCTATTGTTAATTGTATTTATGGCAGAGTATTTTATCATTGACAATGTGACAATTCCTGATATGATTGTTAGAATCGACTCGAGAAAAAACGCATTTGTCATTTAAGTAGGTCATTTAATAGTACAAAACAAATTTACGTTAATGATTGTGAGATGGTTAGCTATAATGTGTTTTCTTATTGACGGTTTGTTGTGTGTTGTGTTTGTGTTACGAAGACAATGGACAACCGTTGCGTAAGGACTTGTATTGAGACTGTCAGCCTGATTAGCATTCCTAAACTGATTTGTGTTTACTGATTGAATACCTAGATTAATTATATAATTATATCGTTTTAACTACAAAGACATTTGATACTAGTAGCTTATAAGTGGGAAAAGGTGGGCCTTGGCGACGTACAAACACCTTCAAAATAATGTTATTGACGGGGGCAAACACAATACAGGACTGGGATGGTGACAGGTTTTGTGTATAGATAACAGTAGTTTATTTATTTTGTAATTAGAAAATGAGTAATTCATAATTATTTATCTCGAACCAATGTGCAAAACGTTTTTGAATGAGGAAATCGACATGTGATGTTTTGTGCTTATGTGCCTTTGTCAACATGGACCTGTTTCAGTCTTAATCACGTGGTTAAGTTTAAAGCAAAAATGTGGATGGCATTTACGCCAGACCGTTTACACAATGTTTAAACTATCCTTATATTGAGTTTTCAGTAAGTTGAATAAAATTAAATAAAAGTTATTACTCAAGAAAGTTAAACCGATTTCCAAAGGAGGCCCCTGAAACGTATTTTTATAATGTTCCTTAGTCAACGGGTGATTTTATAGCTTATACAATAAATCATTCGCTTCATAATTTCAAATGTTCGGCAGTTATAATTTTCAAGTTATTGTATTCACGTTGAGTGTACAGAATAAACTTGAATCGTCTTTGACGTTTCTATATCGCGGTGGCCTGATACCATTTTTAAATGTTCTCTTTGTGTGTCTACATTATCTGAAGCCATATCAGTTTTAAACATATTTTTATAATCAATTACTTCTTTAACATAAATATATTTAGTGGAATCGTTTCACAATGGTTTATATATTAGTTAATGCAATGAATTAAGTTTAACGACTGATTTATGATTAATATTTCTTTCATATACAGCCTAACTGCTTTCTATTCTTGGTTGTGTTCCGTTTCCAATGGATAACTTAATAGCCATTTCCGTAAATGTTTTTTGTCGCTGATATATCTGTACATTGGATGGTATTGCGTGTAAGGTGGTCAAACAGTTGGAAAATATATATCTTTCAAGCATTTATCAGAATTCTGACCGTTTTCAAAATAAAAACAAAATCAAAGTACTTGGACATACTGATAGCTGGGTTTTAATAAATTGTCGTACGCTTTCCGGCAACAGTCTCCGTGGTGATTGATATACGACATTGTGTTTCATTATCATTCGTCTCTCACCAATGATTCAAGTGGGAAAGTTATCAGTTACATGCGGAGATGGGTCGTTCTCGAGTACTGGTTAATCCCAGGAAACAGTGGTTAGGTTAACTGATCGTGTATTAGCCCTCGATGGCATAAAAATGACGCTAAATATGCAATCAATCAGTCAAGCAATTAAATATTGTAGCAATGAAAAAACTGAAAAATTGTTGAAAACGACGCTAAACACCATACAACAACATACAACAACATCAACTTTTTATAAAAATGATATAATACAATGTCCGCAATATATATTGTTTAGAGTTGTTTCTGCTTGCTTATATGTTAAAAACATGAACAAATAAAAATCGGGGAATAAAAAAAGTCACTATCACGTCATTTTGGCGGTAATACCAACACTGCCAAACCTGATTACGACGACTTATATCAAGCAGTGTTATGCTTTTGGTGTAAAGTCCGGCTAATTATTGGTCTAAATACATAAGAGGATATTTGAATTACATATGATGTCTTTTAGATATAAAATAATTATTTCCCCCCAAAGACTTCATATCCTTTTTTTATTTTCTGCTTTTTCCTTATTGTGGGTCCTTAAATCTAAATTATTTACATTACGTAACGTACAAAATAAATATACATATAGTTATCTTGTCTGTAACCTCACTATATATTTTGCTGTTGCTTGATTTGCTTTTTCCCTATTTGACTTTGTTGCCTTATATACACTTAATTCAACTTCAACATATATCAGTAGGAATTATAGATTTGTTATATTATGCACATTATAATATTATAATTATATATAGTTATATATATATATATAAATGGAGATAAATATTTGCGAACAATCAGACATATATATACAGACCAGACTACTTGAGC
This sequence comes from Panopea generosa, assembly GCA_029582155.1. Classification (NCBI taxonomy): domain Eukaryota; kingdom Metazoa; phylum Mollusca; class Bivalvia; order Adapedonta; family Hiatellidae; genus Panopea; species Panopea generosa. The sequence goes on along the minus strand of CM055908.1, from coordinate 59,412,558 downwards.
GCGCCTAGCTACAATGTAAAGCATAGGCACAGTATCAAGGTATCTTCCAACCCAATAGAATCGGTGTCAACCGTGACTTTTATAATTTTGATTTTACATTCAACATTTCTGGACTGGACGGACACTTTACATACATGTTATGATAACTTTATATGTAAGTATGATCCAGTTAAGGATTCATGACTTCATATGCTTTATAAAGAACAGACATAGAAACTCGTTGGATCATGAAGATACAGTGAACTTATATGTAATTATTTCATAAAAGGAGATAATTAAAATGACAGCAACGGAATTTCCTATTTTTGGGATCTTTTCAGATGCACATCCACAATGTATGATAATACAACGCAAACCATTGACACAAAATATATATAATTATAAGTATAGTATGCAACATAAGTGGCTGTTTCTATGACTATGTTTGTATTGTATAATAACCGTATGAAATTAAATATTTAATCACAAAAAAATAATATATTTATTTAAAAAATAGTGTCTAGATCAAATTCACTTCTCTTTCTATATAGATATTCGCGGTCTATATCAGAACGCTATTTGGTTGGCGATCTATTCTGAAAGATGAACGTTTTAACTTACTGTGCTATTTTGTACTGCGTGATATTTGGTCTTAATTTTTTTTAAATGTTACATTATTTTATTGCAACTGCTACATTTTATTTGCCAATACTTGTATATTATGGAGCTCATAATTTTAAGAAAAAAAATAAAGAAATTAAACAGCGATGTTTTGATTATTTATTTGAAAACTGTTATGTGGCTTAAACTGGTCTTCTCACAACCGTAAATGTGTCATGTCGACGAATTTTATCGAGAACTCCAAATATATTGCTATTTAGAAGTATTGTTTTTTTTTCTATTTCTGTAAAAGTTTGCTATGTCGAAAATCATGATTTATATTTATCTTAACAAGATTGTCCCATAATGTGTTTTTAATTTTTACATGAATCTCGAAACAAAACCGCTTCGCCGCGTTTTGGATTATTTTCCATTTGAAATAACAACATATTGCAATATGTGTTTGGTGATTATAACTGTCACTCATGCCATAGTGTATGTATAACCGAATCAACTGTAAGTAACAAGCATGGGTTATAATCCAACAATGTTAAACAATATTATTGTAAAAAGACAAATTGGAAGTTTTATTTGAACTTAAATTATAATTGGTACTTATTGGACACATTTGGGAAAGTCAACGAAGGATTTAATTTAATTAATAAAAAACAGCTTTACAAATGATGCTTACATACAAAACGTTTCATTTCCAAACAAGGTTGTCTAAATATATGGAATATATAGCCCCATTATTGCAAATAAAATATATGAAAAAAGGCGTATACAAACCTTTTTGTGCTAAAAGAGCGATGTTTTATGGAAATAAAAGTACTTTAATCATATAGAAAATATAGAGGAAAAGTTCAATCCCCGTTACTTGTATACAGCAAAGGATAATGCAAAAGCTGTATCAAAACTACAAAGGAAAACGAAGCAGGTGGCATTTCGTGTATTGTAAAGATAATGGGTAATACGGTTAGGGTTTAGATGACTCATATTTTATGAATGACAACTGTCCTCTTCGTAAAAAGGTCGTGAGAAACAGGTCAATTTTGTTTTGAATGAACCCTTTTGAAAAGTGGATGGACGAGTGGACAAAAATTGGAGATACTGGTATCAAGTGCCTTGTGTCTTTTGTTACTAACCGTGGCGTTTGCCTGTCAACGCGGAGGGTAATCTAAGATGGCTCCTAGTTGTGGGATTCCCCCGCTGTTACATTAACTGAGAGCTGTCATGTTTTGCTGAATGAAGTTCTTTACAAGATGCTGGATCTTGATCACAAAAAAGAGAGTAGATTGGGGATAATCTTTCCGAACGGCAGGTCACCAATTCAACAAATTGGACTAGATAATACGAATCACCCGCCCTCAATGGCAAGATTCTATTGTCCTTTTATATGAGTAGGGTCATATTTACAATTAAATAGGCAATGTAACAGACGCGATGTGATTAAAAAGTGTTTGAAACGGTGTCCATGGTGCGACTACAAAATTATGGTGCTGCGGTGCCAATATAACGAACAGACTGAGTCATTTGACCTGAGATAACGACGTGTGCGTTGAATATTCGGCCAAAGGGTAGTGCGATGGGATCTCTGCATGACCAACGCTTTACCTCAAAACAGAGCTTATACCCACCGCAGTTTATGTTTTCACTAAAAATCTTATTTCCTTAATTGCTTAATTAAAACCGGACCAGTTTAAGTTTATACCGATTAACCTTGAATCATTTGTTCTCGTCACTTATACAAGTCACATCCGATGTCTTCCTGGGCAGAACTAATACCGTACTTCAGGATTGCAGTAAATCGCCTTGCTCGAGGACGTAACCTGTGGTCATGGTGGGAGGTAGAACTAACAAGCCGACGATCCTGGGTCCCATGCTCTAACACTAAATAGTGCAGTCTAACGTTTAACGACAGTTACATGAGTAATATGTGTAGATTTCTAATTCTAGTCGAATATTTCTATATTATTGTTTGAGATGGTATTTTACAAAACATGAGCGTTATTGTTTGTGGTGGTCATCTACGTCTTTTTTTATAGCTGATTCCTTGTGTCATCGACGATCAATAGATATGATGTTCCTTCAGTAGTTCTCTTATTTTAAATGACTTCTAACCATTTACTTGTAGCGCTGATCCAAATATTTACTTTCGTGAAGAAAATACCACATTTAATGTTAAAGAATGGTGTCCTAAGAAACGCATGTGCTAAGGAAATATCTGAAATACCAAACTTTAAAATGTTATTGATTAGATCGTTTTCTATGACTGAATTTGACTTTATACATATCAAATGAAATCGGCTAGTTTGTTTATGTATAATAAAGTTCGAAAGTAAAACGACCATCTACAAGTGATTCGATTATATTTAGTTCTATTAACCTGGTCAGACATTTTAGTTTTGCATGATTCGCTTCAATAATGACATTAACAACATTAGATTGTAAATATATCTGTGTTTAAAACTATCTGAGCAAAACTCAAGGTAAACTTCTTGTACTCCGATCATTTCGTGTCCGTCGTCTGTAACATTTGGTTGTATGCACATTGTACCTGGGTCTACACCAAACGTACGTGTAGTTATATAACCACACTGTCTCGGACAGGTTCTTAAACTTATGACATAGTTACATTGCCAGAGTAATGACCCCTGAATTGGCAAAACCCTACTGTTTACCTTGGTGCATTCCAGCGTACGCGTTGTTCTGTTTATTTTTATTTTCACCAAACTTACACAGTAGTTATATAATTATAATAGTTTGGACAAGTTCTTGAACTGTTGTAGTCGATAATTAATGTCAGAGGTACAGCCTTTGTATCATCATGCAAGCGTTACTTGACATTGCTTGCACCCTGCACTTATTTACATTCAGCACTCACTAAACATTTGCAGACGTTAAACAACTACATTATCTTGGCCAGGTGTTCGAACGGGTTAAATCGGATAAGTGATAGAGTTTTGACCTTGAGTCGTCGAAAAAATGCGTTATTTGACTTTATGCACATTCTTCCATCCGCCTTGAGACAGACTTACACAGCATTTATATCAGACACGATCTTGTACTGGCTTTATCTGGTACTTGAGATTGAGTTATTGGCGTTGAACTAGAATAAAGTGCGTTTTTTTCCCTTTTTGGCAATCTTCACCAAACTTTAATCTTCATCAAAATTTACACAGTGGTACTATGACCATGCATAATATATCACATTAGTTCTTGAACTGGCCAATCGCGGAAAATTAATGTTAGAGTTGAAATGTCAAAAATACGTTATTTGACATGTGTAATCTCTAACAACTGCATATTTAGTTCGACTTTTGAAAAAGATAATTGTTATTCTAGTCCCGGTGTCCGCGTATCTTTCTTGGTTAAAGTTTTTAGGCATGATCATTTTTCAATGAAACTTAATGCGAGTATTCATTACCATAAAGCGGACTCAAGGGGCCAAGTGAGACATCTCCATTTTTATTACCATCAAAGGGACCTCAGTGGCAAGTGCGATAACTCTATTTTAATGTTATGCAGACTTATGTCCCCTTTGATACTTAAAAACTATTGGTTAACGATTTTATGCATGCTCATATCCCAATAATCACAACCAATACATCAATGAAACTTATTGAATGTGTTTTATACTTTAAATTTGACCCAGTGAGCCACGTGAGATAACTACATTCTGATTTTATGCAAATTTATAGCCCCTTTTTTACTTAAAATTCGCTTAATGTTTTAGGTATGGTCTAAGTCACTTAACTACTGTCCATACATCAGCGAATCTCTTGATATGCGGTGTTCCTTATCATAAAGGGGAGTCGAAGGGCAAGTGGAATAAACCTTTTTCAGCTTAAGATTTATTATAAGCAGAATTATGACCCTAAGTTTATACTTAGAACATTTGGTTGAATTATTTGGCAAAGTGATATCTCAGTAACCACAACCCATACATCACTGAATGGCAGTTAATAAAAGTGTTCTATACCATAAATAGGATTCAAGGAGTCAAGTGAGATAACACTGCATTTTGAATTTTATGCAGATGTGTGGCATTTTTATACATAAAAAATTGCATAATGTTTTATACATGCTCATATCTCTGTACTGCCAATACATCAACGAAAATGTGAATATTTATTACCATTAAAGAGACTTAAGGGGACGAATGGAATAAACCTATTTTTATTATCAGCAGAAGGATGACCCTAATTACACATCAAAAATATCTCTAATATCTCAGTAACAACTATACTTGCATCAATGAAACTTCATCTGTGCGTTTTTGTAACCATCATAGAGATTCATAGGGACTCGTAGGAACAATTGGGATGAACTCTCTCTAATGTTTTTTTTTAAAATTCTGTATTGGCACTTTACTTTAAAGGTCGGTGTTTTGCACATTATTCAAAGTGTGTGGATCGATGGTGTTTCTAAGTTACAGCATTGTTGGTCGTGTCCAATCTGTAACTTCCAAATTCACGGGCCGATTTTCAAATAACTTGATTGAGACGTATTTAGCATATTATAATGACGTGTTGCGCGCACAACCTGGGTGCTTCCTAAAAAGTCAAAGTCATGTATTTGGCTGTTCATGTTGATGCTGTGTATCTCCATATGCTGCTTTTTTGTCGTGTTCGACATGTTAATTGCAAATGCATCAAATAACATTACAGAAGTATTCAGCATAACATGGCGTGATGCGTGTTTGGATACTATATCAAAGTAAAGGTCACGTACATGACTTAGGCATACGACGCTCTGTGTTTCCATATACTGCATAGTTTTGTAATGTCCACTCTGTAACTTCCAGATGCATGGACAATTTTCTAATTACTTCACAGAAATGTCCAGCGAGGAATGGTTTATAGAGAACATCAATTTGTGAATCACAAACAGGGTTTAGGTATATGGGAGCTTGGTATTCAATATACTGCAATGTTAGGACTAAGCATATGGAGGCTGTGTGTTTCAATATACTGGGGTGTTTCGTAACTACCAAATGCATGGACCAATTTACTTCACAGAAATGTCCCGCATAACATGACGACTTGCCGCACGGAACAATTGAGCGACTAACTCAAAAGGGGAGGTCACATACAAAATTTGCCTTATCCGACCATATAAGTACTCTAGTACCCGCAGCTATTTTAAATTATACATTACTATATATGAAATCGTCGGTTCGCTACCAACTGACTGGTCCAGGATGGTTCATGTTCGTAATATAGCCGTCAAAACTACCACTGTTTGGCCTTTTGGTATAGCCACGTGGATTGTCATTTCATACGAAACACGTTTGACCGAATGATTAACCCCAGCTTGACGAGTTAATCTTTGTTTATCAAACAAAATATGATGTACTTTAACAAATTAATCCGTGTTTTAAACAGGTCAGTGCATACTAGAATAGGTTGACCGAATTACTACACCCGCCAAATGTAAACCATTTTTACTATATAATTTTGATAAATTCGTCCGACAGGTCATGGACTATAAGCCGGCCCATTTATTATGTCTGAGACTTATAGGCAGTTTTGTAAATGATTACGCTGATCCTGGGTCGACGTATTTGTATACAGGATTTAACACACGTTAAAGGGACACGCTGTAATTCTGATTAAATTTACTTTATCCGTGCTTCTTTTTTACATGTAGCTCGCCGGGACGAAGTCCAAGGAGAGCTATTGCCATGACCCCGGCGTCGTCGTCGGCGTCGTCTGTAGATATCCAGGTTAAACTTTTGCGTTTAAGTGTCAGATATCTATGCAACCACTCATTGGATGTGAATGAAACTTAGCATGTGTGTTCACCATCATCAGTGGAACACACAGAGACAAGTACCATAACTCTGGGTTGCATTTTGGCACAGTTATGGCCCTTTTTGGACTTAGACACCCAGGGACGAGCTTTGTTGTCTTCTGACAACTCTTGTTTCAATTGGGTTTTAACGTAATTTTCAATACGTAACATGTAAAATATTGCATATCCAGTTGGGGTAAGAAGACAGCAGAAAACATCTGAGGCAGAGCAGAACCGCCGTCCTTTTGCGAGAAATTACGCTCTTTCTCACACAAAGTTTTTAGGTCGAGCTTCAGCGGTGAGAGGTAAATGGTCGATAGACGACAGCGCCTTAGTGGTCAGTATTTCTGAAAATTTCTATATCTGCAAGATACAAATATAAAATTGAACATTTTGTGATTACTCATACACTGTTGTTATTAAATGTATTAACATTTTATTAAATATGCAGTTTCTGAAAATCAGATCAGTAATTATTAACCGATCAATGTGTGTATACGGTTATACGTTCATACTTGTATGCGTCAAAAGTGGTTTGATGCGTGAACATTGTCATTCGGTCTTCTATGGCCGAGTGGTCTAAGGCGACGTCTCAAGAACACCTACCTCTCATCGCTATGGTCGTTGGTTCGATTCCCGCTCGCTCCAAAAACTTTATGTGAGAAAGTGTGCCAGTTACTTGCAGATGACTGTGGTTCTACTCAGTCTGAGGTCTTCCTCCATCAGTAAAACTGAATATGTCATATATAACCTGAAAAGTGTTGAAAATGGCGTAAAATCCCATTAAAAAAAACAACGTTTGTCTCGTTTTGTGATCTGGTGTTTGGAGAAGAGAGAGGTTGGGACCCAGGTGTAATCTCCCCAGTGGCGTATTTTACTACTGAACAAGAGGGTCCTCCGTGGCCGAGTGGTTTAAGGCGCCGTCTCAAGATCACTTACCTCTCACCGCTATGGTCGTAGGTTCGAGTCCCGCTCGCTCCAAAAACTTTATGTGAGAAAGTTTCCAGTTACTTGTGGAAAGACGGAGGTTCTACTCAGTCTGACTCAGGCTGAGGTCTTCCTCCACCAGTAAAACTGGATATGCCATATATAACCTGAAATGTGTTGAAAATGGCGTTAAACCCCATTCAAAAAAAAAACAAAACAAAAAAAACTACTGAACATTCGGTTCAGCTACCCCTGATGTCATTTCTTCTGTATGCATTTATTTACCTAGTACAGTCAAACCTGTCTTAAGCAGCCAGTCACGGGAAAGAGCAAAGGTGGTCTTTTAAGACAGGTTGCTACTCAATACAAGTCAATTGGCTCTTAAAACATAGAAATGGGAAAAAGCAAATGTGGCTGCTTAAGACAAGTGACTGCTTAAAAGAGGTGGCCACTTATACAGGTTTTACGGTATAGTTAATTTGTATATTGATTATGTTTAAGCAGCTTTTGTAGCTGCATGTGTCCTTTGAATGTTCAATCTTTTTTTTATCATATATTTTCTTATTTTTTAATAAGAGATAATTTAAAAATTGCCATTTGTCCCTTTAGAAATACGTTTATAGTTATAGTCTGCCTATTGACCAAATGTTGGTTTATGTTTGTTTTAGATGCAGCGGGTCAGTAGGGCATGTTTTTATTGTATAATAATAGTACAGTATGGTGCTTAAGTGCTTTTGTACTGTAGTAATTCGTATGTAAATAAAAGTCAGTTTTTTTTTCTTTATATGCTATTTTTATCACTTTGCAGTTTATTTTAGTATGCGGCGCCATTATTTATGATAGTGGATCACGACATTTGTAGTTTGCATAAAAAATTACTCTAAAATAAGATCGTTCCAATTATTTGTCTATCCTGTCTCGGTTGTAGTCCGTTGTTGTCGTCCTATGTTTTTTTATCTCCGGCAAAACAATTTTGCGAGGATATTAAAATGGACAAAGTCCGTGCGTCAGTCCGTGTGTACGTCGGAGTTGGAGGCCGTCCATATTTGTCAAGCCATTAAGACAACAAAGCCCAAGTGATGGCAGCTCTTATAAGTAATAGTTTAATTATTATTTTCTGGTATTTTCCCAGACATGTTGCTAATCAGTTGAGTAAAGATTTTAAGAAAACCAACATATTAAATGAGCGCCAATCGGATTTTAGATAACACCATTGCTTTGATTAGACTTGTTGATTACTGGTTAACATCCATGGAAAAAGTTTATATAAAAAGGACCGTATTTTTTTTTAAATTTTAAAAAGAAGCTTTCGATTTAGTTGATAAATCTCCTGTATCAATTAAAGTAATACCCCTCTTACATCTCTTTTTTATTAATCATATTTGTCAAATAAAACACAATTAATTAGAACAGACGGTGTGAGCTCAAATGCATGTTCAGTAACATAAAGAGTTCCTCAAGGAATTATACTCGGCCTGCTTGTATTTCTACTAGAAAATGATAGACTTTCCTGTAGAGTTGAATTCTTCTGAAACGTGTAATGCGTAACATGACACAGAGCAGAGAATTATATTGAACGATGGAACCTCCTTCCCCCACTCCCCGCATGCTACGTTTCTTGTTGGTTAATGGAATCCGCTATATGTCCTCTTTTGTTTACTTCTTCTCTGTGTGACCGATGTTTCATTCACGTAATATTGTTGAAAAAGAAGCAAATTATCCAAATTTATTTTTGTGATGAATATTCATGTACTGCGGTCTTGTTTGATGTGGTTGCTGTGTTATTGTTTAATATGTAATGGTCGTTTGACAGTTAATGGTAGGATGTTATGAAGTTAACATGAATGGTGTGTGGTTTTATGGTATTATAGTGATAGTAAATATGTTTATGTTGTGGTTTTTGTTTTATTATTTTAACTTAAATATGTAGATTCATTATACTTTTATATTTAGTGGTTAGATTTAATTTTTCATTATTCTGATATGCAGGCACTATGCCTTCTACGGTGCGGATTTAATTGAAAATATATGTTGTATGTGTGTAAAATATCCGTATTCCCTGATTATGTCTAATGATTCGATCACTACCTCCCTTAAGTGTAACTGCACTTTTTAGCTCGACGGGACGAAATCCAAGAAGAGCTATTGTCATGAGCCCGGCGTCGTCGTCAGGTTAAACCTCTGCGTTTAAGTTTAACAAATCTATGTAACCACTCATTGGATGTGAATGAAACTTTGCATGTGTGTTCACCATCATCAGTGGAACACACACAGACAAGAACCATAACTCTAGATTGCATTTTGGTACAGTTATGGCCATTTTTGGACTTAGACACCCAGAGGCGAGCTTTGTTGGTCTTCTGACAACTCTTGTTGTTTTCGTGTTAATATTATCAAAACATTTTTAACCTCCCAAACATGTATACTGAACTGAAAAGCTAATCTGCCATCTGTCATTTTATGGATTATCTTGAAAGGTTTCAGAGTAATGCCCTTGATTTTTGGATTTAAAGGCAGTATGTCAGGATGAAAAGCTTTTCATTTTTAAAGATATCAATTAAATATTAAAATGGATATTAAGCATCTCATTACTATTAATAAATAAAATCCATATAGTTTGATATGTCAACTCACCAAAATGTGACAAAATCGATATTTAAATTAAAGTGGTAAACTTATTATAAAACGCATTATAAAAATAGACATCACTTTGATACTGCTTGACGACCGTCACATCGTCATTATGTCTCTTTCTAAGATGAAACAATTTTATTACATATAAACCTGCATAACGTCACAATATGTGTAGCTGTTTAAGCGGGAATGGTTCTAGTCTAACCGAGGCGCGTAGCCCAAGTTAGGAAACCATCTTTCGATATATCATAACGACATGTTTAAATCGATATTATTTTGCTATTACGGGATAAGTAAGTATATATAGGCATGATATATTGGAAAATGTTTTTAGCCATTTTTAAAAAAAATCCTGATATATACCCTTTAATTAAGGAGGCTATGTAAAATCAAGGAATTATATAGAAAAGAAAGGCAACTGATTGATACTTTGTGAACGCTGGCGTATTCACGCAAAATCTCGCATAATCTCACTTTCAATTATCTAAACTTCCATTCATCGCAGGATCACATATCAAATCAAAATTCTTACCTTGCAAAATGAAATTATCATTAAAACAATACCATTCCCTGCAAAGTGTGTTTAAAATTGTTGAAGTACTTCTGATTTCAAAATCTGTGTACTGCAGCTAAGATGAACAACAAATTACGGGACATTTTACTTCAAACCTCAATATCTTTAATTCAAGAGTATTTTTCGTGATCGAAACATTTTAAACCATCTAAGATTTCATTTTATATACAAGTTATCATTTTCCTGTAAATATCGAATGATTAATTTACCAAATTATTAATCCGTCGTGTGCTTTTTTATTAAGATTTTGTCAGGAGATGAAAGTTTTCTATCCTTCTATATAAGTCCTTGGTAAATTTAATAGATACTTGTATATTTATGTCGTATGGAAATTAATAATGAGTGTAAAATTATTAGTGTTAAGTTGGTAGGTAGTTAACAGTTTGTAGTTGGCTATTAGATTTACCAACTACCGACCAGTTCGAGGGAAGTGTTCATGTCATAGGTCGTGTGTTCGGGGTATACGAACACACAACATTATATAGTTACGTATATTTTAGTCAACAATGTGATGCTTTGATAATGTGAACACAACAATTTTTTTTCCAGAAATTAGTTAATTGATTTGATGCAAATAGAAAATTGAAATTCCCCGGTATGTGTCTGTGGGTGTGTGTGTGTGTGTGTGTGCAAACCCTTAATTAGCTCGACTATTCGGAGAATAAAGACAGCTCTTCTACTCACCGGGCGTCGGCGTTTGCGTTGGCGTCGGCGTCGGTGTTATACCTTAGTTAATTTTTTGCGTGCAAGTCTCTATCCCAGTAACCATGGCATGTATTGACTTGAAACTTTACAGAATACTTCCCAATCATTAAACCTACTACAATAACTAAGTTAGATAACGTTTGCATGAATACAATGCAAAGTATTGCCCTTGTTTGATTGAGAAAATCTGATTAAAGTTTTGCGTGCAAGTACCATCAAATCCATGTCTCACCAACCACTTAATGTATTTGATTTCCCAGTCATCAAACCTGCCACAATAACTAAGTTAGATAACTCTTGAATTACTGTAGTACAATCTTATTGCCCTTGTTTGACTTAGAAATTCTGGTTAAAGTTTTGCATGCAAGTACCATCAAGACCATATCTCAACAACCACTCAGTGTATTTGATTGAAACTTCACGCACTACTTTCCAGTCATCAAACCAACTGGAACAATTAAGTAAGATAACTTTTGCATGAATATAATGAAAAGCATTTCCCTTGTTTGACTTAAAATCTTGCTAAACTTTATCGTGCAAGTACCATCAAGACCATATCACAGACACCACTCAATGTATTTTATTGAAACTTTACGTTTGGCTTAGTCATGTAACCAACTCATATTTTCAAGTGGGATACCTCTTGCCAGATTTTATTTTGAAAATTATGGCCTTTGTTTGACTTAGAAATTCTATAACTCAGCAGCCACTGCATGTATTGTATTGAAACTTCATACAAGGTATTGCAGCTATAAGACCTATTCAATTAGATTACTCTTGTTTGCTTGGATATGTAATCAGTCTCAATCAAATTTGTACTTTTGTTACAAATATTCGAATAGTCAAATAGTCTGATCGACAGCTCTTGTTTTCTTTCTGTTTTGGAAGGAGCATGATTCTTTTAAATGGATGAAATACAATATATTTCGTATATTTGAGTTCATGTGTGTCAAAATGTGCATATGTCGTCGTGATCACGCGTTGCAGTGTTCATCAACGCCAAAATAATCTACTTTTTATTCCTTGAAGTTCATTTTTAGCTCGACTATTCGGAGAATAAAGAGAGCTATTCTACTCACCCAGGCGTCGGCTTCACACCTTGGTAAGAGTTTTTGCATGCAAGTCCCTATCTCAGTAACCATTGCATGTATTGCCTTGAAACTTTACACAATACTTCCCAACCATCAAACCTAATACAATAACTAAGTCAGATAACTCTTGCATGAATATAATACAAATTATTGCCCTTGTTTGACTAAAAAATTCTGGTTAAAGTTTTGCATGCAAGTACCATGAAGTATATATCTCACCAACCACTTAATGTATTTGATTGAAACTTTACACAAGCCTTCCCAGTCATCAACCCTACTACAGTTACTAAGTAAGCTAACTCTTGCTTGAATGTAATGCAAATTGTTGCCCTTGTTTGACTTAGAAATTTTGGTTAAAGTTGTGTATGCAATTCCCTATCTCAGTAACCATTGCACGTATTGCCTTGAAACTTTACACACGCCTTCCTAGTCATCAATTCTACTATAATTACTAAGTAAAGATAACTCTTGCATGAATATAATGCAAATTATTGCCCTTGTTTGACTTAGAAATTCTGGTTAAAGTTTTGCATGCAAGTACCATCAAGTCTTTATCTCACAACCACTCAATGTATTTGATTGAAACTTTACATAAGCCTTTCCAGTCATCAACCCTACTTCAGTAACTAAGTTAGCTAAATATTGCTGAATATAATGCAAATTATTGCCTTGTTTGACTTAGAAAATCTGATTAAAGTTTTGCATGCAAGTACCATCAAGTCCATATCACATCAACCACTCATTTTATATGATTGTAACTTTAAACAAGCCTTCCCAGTCACCAACTCTACTACAATAACTAAGTTAGATAACTTTTGCACAAGTATAATTCAAGTTATTGCCCTTCTTTGATTTAAAATTTTAAGTTAAAGTTTTGCATGCAATTACTGTCAAGTCCATATTACATCAACCGCTAAATGAATTTGATTGGAACTTTACATATGGCTTTGTAGTCATAAAATGAACTAAATTAATCAAGTTGGATAACTCTTGCCAGATTATTTTGAAAATTAGGGCCTTTGTTTTACTTAGAAATTTTATAACTCGGCATTCACTGCATATATTTGATTGAAACTTCATACCTGATATTGAGTGATAAGACCTACTCAATTTTGCCAATTTTGTAAGTTAGATAACTCTTATTTGCTTGGATTTGTCATCAGTTTCAATAAAATGTGTACTTCTGTGACAAATATTCGAATAGTCGAGCGCTCTGTCCCTCCGACAGCTCTTGTTTTATGAGCAAGCAGAAACAATTCAGACAATAAAAAAAATGTAATGTGGCCATTATATTTTGTCATTTTTAAAGAAATATAGCATAAAATTAACAAAAGCTGCTACAATGATATCAATCCAATTAGGAGGGCGTATGGAGATTTGTTAGTAGCCCAACTATCCGTACTTTCAAGAAGTTTGATTAAATCTGGAGTTTAAGGTCAAACTTAGAAATGATAATTCCTATGGCTATGTGTTCATATTCTTATGTTTATGTGTTCATATTCCTAAGGCTATGTGCTCATATTCCTATGGCTATGTGTTCATTTTCCTATGGTTATGTACTCATATTCCTATGTGTTAATATTCATATGGTTATGTGCTCATATTTCTATGGCTATGTGTCCTGATTCCTATGGTTATGTGCTCATATTCCTGTGACTGTGCTCATATTCCTAATACTGTGTGTTCATATTCCTATGGCTATGTGCTCATATTCCTATGGCTATGTGTTCGTATTCCTATGGCTATTTGCTCATATTCCTTTGGCTATGTGCTATTTGTTCATATTTCTATGGTTATGTACTCATATTCCTATGGCTATGTGCTCATATTCCTTCGGCTTTGTTTTCATATTCCTATGGCTATGTAATCATATTCTTATGGCTATGTGCTCATTTTCCTTTGGCTATGTGTTCATATTTCTATGGTTATGTGCTCATATTCATATGGCTATGTGATCATATATATTCCTATGGCCATGTGCTCATATTCCTATGACCATGTGCTCATATTCCTATGGCCATGTGTTCATATTCCTATGGCCATGTGCTCATATTCCTATGGTTATTTGCTCATATTCCTATGGCTATGTGCTCATATTCCTATGGTTATGTGCTCATATTCCTATGGTTATGTGTTCATATTCCTATGGCTATGTGCTCATATTCCTATGGCTATTTGTTCATATTCCTATGGTTATGAGCTCATATTCCTGTGACTATGTGCGTATATTCCTAAGGCTATGTTTTCATATTCCTGTGGCTTTGTGCTCATTTTCCTATGGCTATGTGCTATTTGTTCATATTCCTATGGTTATGTTTTCATATTCCTATGTGCTCATATTCATATGGCTATGTGGTCATATTGTTTGGCTATGTGTTCATATTCCTATGGTTATGTGTTCATATTCCTATGGCTTTGTTTTCATATTCATATGGCTATGTGCTCATATTCCTATGGCTTTGTGATCATATTCCTATGGCTGTGTACTCATATTCCTATGGCTGTGTGCTCATATTCCTATTGCTATGTGTTCATATTCCTATGACTATGTGCTCATATTCCTATGGCTATGTGCTAATATTCCTATGGCTATATACTAATCCTATGGCTATGTGATCATATTCCTATGGCTATGTGGTCATATTCCTATGGCTATGTACTCATCCTATGGTTATGTGCTCATATTCCTATAGCTATGTGTTCATATTCCTATGGCCATGTGCTCATATTCCTATGGTTATGTGCTCATATTCCTATGGCCATGTGCTCATATTCCTATGGTTATGTGCTCATATTCCTATGGCTATGTGCTCATATTCCTATGGTTATGTGCTCATATTGCTATGGTTATGTGCTCATATTCCTATGACTACGTGCTCATATTCCTATGGTTATGTGTTCATATTCCTATGGCTATATGATCATATTACTATGGCTATGTGATCATATTCCTATGGCTTTGTGCCCATATTCCTATGTGCTCACTTTCCTATGGCTATGTGCTCATATTCCTTCGGCTATGTTTTCATATTCCTATGGCTATGTGATCATATTCCTATGGCTATGTTCTCATCCTATGGCTATGTGCTCATATTCCTATGGCTATGTGTTCATATTCCTATAGCTATCTGCTCATATTCTTGTGGCTATGTGATCATATTCCTATGTCTATGTGCTCATATTCCTATGGCTATGTGCTCATATTCTTATGGCTATGTGCTCATATTCCTATGATGTAGAGGTTGGTCCTCTGTGCGAGTTCACATGAATATAGGATTGACGTCGGTTTCTTTAAAACACAACAAATGTAAACCATTTATGATTGCATTGTGTTCCCTTCTATACAGTGACCATGACCTATATATTTGCTATGGGACAGGGTGGTGGGGTAACTTTATATTGCTTTCTTTATGCGTGCAACAATTTGTATTGCATTTTGACGTAGAATTACTCATTGGATTTTATCTGAGCGAGTGCCTGCGTGCGCGCGTGCCTGGTGTGTGTGCGTGTGTGTGTACAAACAGTCGGCATGGTGCCTGGTGTGTGTGTGTGTACAAACAGTCGGCCTGGTGTGTGCGGTGTGTGTGTGTGTGTGTGTGTGTACAAACAGTCGGCATGGTGCCTGGTGTGTGCGGTGTGTGTGTGTGTGTACAAACAGTCGGCATGGTGCCTGGTGTGTGCGGTGTGTGTGTGTGTGTGTGTGTGTGTGTGTGTGTGTGTGTGTGTGTGTGTGTGTGTGTGTGTGTGTACAAACAGTCGGCATGGTGCCTGGTGTGTGTGTGTGTGTGTGTGTGTGTGTGTGTGTGTGTGTGTGTGTGTGTGTGTACAAACAGTCGGCATGGTGCCTGGTGTGTGCGGTGTGTGTGTACAAACAGTCGGCATGGTGCCTGGTGTGTGTGTGTGCAAACAGTCGGCATGGTGCCTGATGTGTGCGGTGTGTGTGCATGTACAAACAGTCGGCATGGTGCCTGGTGTGTGCGGTGTGTGTGTGTGTGTGTGTACAAACAGTCGGCATGGTGCCTGGTGTGTGCGGTGTGTGTGTGTGTGTGTGTGTGTGTGTGTGTGTACAAACAGTCGGCATGGTGCATTGTGTGTGCGGTGTGTATGTGTGTGTGTGTGTGTGTGTACAAACAGTCGGCATGGTGCCTGGTGTGTGCGGTGTGTGTGCGTGTACAAACAGTCGGCATGGTGCCTGGTGTGTGCGGTATGTGTGTGTGTGTACAAACAGTCTGCATGGTGCCTGATGTGTGCGGTGTGTGTGTGTGTGTACAAACAGTCGGCATAGTGCCTGATGTGTGCGGTGTGTGTGTGTGTGTACAAACAGTCGGCATGGTGCCTGGTGTGTGCGGTGTGTGTGTGTGTGTGTACAAACAGTCGGCATGGTGCCTGATCGAGGCCACTAAACAACCCGTTACCGACGTGTCTGATTTGTTTTAACGTATATCATATAATTTCTCCCAGAGATTTTGGCGGTCTTCCGAGACTAATATTATGTCTACTAAACTCATTGAACAGCGAATGCGTTCTAGACGCAGTTGGAGGTTAAGTTTTTTGTTTCTATTTGCATGGTGTTAGACAAAATGAGATGTCATTAAGTGAAGGTATATTAATCGTTTTGATTAGCACTGCACTGACGTATCTTCATTTTGTGAGGTTGTGTTTTTAGAACTTATTGTTTAACGGAATTTAATACATATCTTGCTAGAAGATGAAATACCGTAACTCGGCAGATGACTGGCTTACCAAGAGGACGAAACCATCTTACTTTTTGGTATCGAACATGGCTAATGTTGTACCCAAATTAATACTGTTCTTTGTACTTGGAGGATAGTCTGGTAGTCATACTCTTCATTACACTTGGAAGACAGTTTTAGTTAAAACTTATTTATTTTACTTCGATTGTGAAATAAGTTTTTATAACTTAGGCAAATCACGTTCGAAGTACCATTGGTTAGAACTAGTACTAAGTATATGCGGAAAAGTTTCTTGCTCTAGGACACCACACAAAGCCGTGGTGGAGGATCGAACCCACAACCTTCCCATCATTGATTCGGTGCTCTACCACTGGATCACGCGCTCCACAGCCTGGCAGGTATACTGTTATTTACACTTGCAGGGATGTCTGGCAGACATACTGTTCTTTACACTTGGTGGACAGTTTGGCAGACATACTGTTCTTTACGTTTGGAAGACAGTCTGACAGGCATACCGTTCTTTACACTTGGATGACAGTCTGGAAGACATACTGTTCTTTCTACTTGGAGGACAGTCTGTTAGACATACTGTTCTTTACACTTGGAGGAGAGTCTGACAGGCATACTGTTCTTTGCACTTTGAGGACAGTCTGGCAGGCATGTTGTTCTTTACACTTGGAAGACAGTCTGACAGGCATATTGTTCTTTGCACTAGGGGGACAGTCTGGCAGACAAATTGTTCTGTACACTTGGAGGATAGTCTGACAGGCATACTGTTCTTTGCACTTTGAGGACAGTCTGGCAGGCATGTTGTTCTTTACACTTGAAAGACAGTCTGACAGGCATACTGTTCTTTGCACTAGGGGGACAGTCTGGCAGTCAAGTTGTTCTTTGCACTTGGAGGACATTCTGGTAGACATACTGTTCTTTACACTTGGACGACAGTTTGGCAGGCATACTGTTCTTTACACTTGGAGGACATTCTGGCAGGCATGTTGTTCTTTACACTTGGAAGACAGTCTGACAGGCATACTGTTCTTTACAATTGGAGGCCAATCTAGCAGGCATACTGTTCTTTACACTTGGAGGAAAGTCTGACAGGCAAACTGTTCTTTGCAATTTGAGGACAGTCTGGCAGGCATGTTGTTCTTTACACTTGGAAGACAGTCTGACAGGCATACTGTTCTTTGCACTTGGAGGACAGTCTGGCAGACATATGTTCTTTACACTTGGAGGACAATCTAGCAGGCATACTGTTCTTTACACTTGGAGGAAAGTCTGACAGGCATACTGTTCTTTACACTCTGAGGACAGTCTGGCAGGCATACTGTTCTTTGCACTTTGAGGACAGTCTGGCGGGCATGTTGTTCTCAACACTTGGAAGACAGTCTGACAGGCATACTGTTCTTTGCACTAGGGGGACAGTCTGGCAGACAAATTGCTCTTTACACTTGGAGGGCAGTGGGGGACAGACAAATTGTTCTTTACACTTGGAGGGCAGTCTGACAGGCATACTGTTCTTTGCACTTGGAGGGCAGTCTGGCAGACATACTGTTCTTTACACTTGAACGACAGTCTGGCAAGCATACTGTTCTTTACACTAGGAGGACAGTCTGACAGACATAATGTTCTTTACAATTGGAAGATAATCTGGCAGGCATACTGTTCTTTACACTTGGAGAACAGTCAAACAGACATACTGTTCTTTGCACTTGGGGGACAGTATAGCAGACATTCTGTTCTTTGCATTTGGGAGACAGTCTAGTAGGCATACTGTTCTTTACACTTGGAGGACAGTCTGACAGGCATACTGTTCTTTACAATTGGAGGACAATCTGGCAGGCATACTGTTCTTTACACTTAGAGGACAGTCTGACAAGCATACTATTCTTTGCACTTGGGGGACAGTATGGCAGATATTCTGTTCTTTGCATTTGGAAGACAGTCTGGCAGGTATACTGTTCTTTGCACTTGGAGGACAGTTTGGTAGGCACACTGTTCTTTACACTTGGAGGACAGTATGGCATACATAATGTTTTTTAAATTTTGATGGCAGACTGGCAGGCATACTGTTCTTTATACTTGGACGACAGTTTGGCATGCATACTGTTCTTTAACTTTGGAGGACAGTCTGGCAGACATACTGTTCTTTACACTTGGAGGATAGTCCGGCAGACATACTGTTTTTTACACTTAGAGGACAGTCTGGAAGGCATACTGTTCTTTGCACTTGGAAAACAATCTGGCAGGTATACTGTTCTTTGCACTTGGAAGACAGTCTGGCATACTTACTGTTCTTTACACTTGGAGGACATTCTGGCAGGCATACTGTTTTTAGCTCTACTGGCCAAAGGCCAGAAGTGCTTATGCGATGGTGCGTTGTCTGTCGTCCGTCGTCTGTCGTCTGTCGTCTGTTAGCAGCACTTTCTCTGAAACCACTAGGCCAAATAAACTGAAACTTCACATGGGTGTTTCTATTGCATAGGAGACTATACAGAAGATTTTTTTTTTCGATCTGAAATTCAAGATGGCCGCTGGTACTAAAAATAGTCCAAAACTTAAAAAATCTTCTTCTCATGAACAGCACAACAGATTTTCAAAATGTTTATGTAGTAATGATGACCAACTATAGTTTTGTTAGATTTGTTCAAATGGTGTCCCTATGGTTAAATATGACCCCGCCCTGAGGGTTCAATTAGGGGACACATGTCATTATAATATTTTTTTATTATTTTTTTTTAAAATGGAAATGATTTTGCCTATATCTTCACAGAAGCATTGTTTGGTGAAGGAAGGAGGTTCAGATTTGTAAAAATGACTGGGTTCTTCTGTCTTAAGGGGTCAGGAGGGGCCCCAAAAGGATATAAATTGGGAATTACTAAATTCGTTTTCTTAAGAACCGGTTTGTCAGATTTGTTCATATTTTGCATAAATTATCACTATGTGTAGGGGTTTGATTACATATAAGAATTTAGGGGCTAAAATTTATAGGGGCCCTGTAAGGGGACTTAGAATTTAACATAGGGATACTATGGGAAAACAGAAAATTCTCTTTTTCTTTCATCTGTTCTTAAACAACTAGGCCAATTAAACTGAAACTTTACATGGGTGTTTCTATTGCATAGGAGACTATACAGATTTTTTTTTTCAATCTGAAATTCAAGATGGCCGCCGTTACTAAAAATAGTCCAAAACTTAAAAAATCTTCTTCTCATGAACGGCCCAACAGATTTTCAAAATGTTTTGTAGTAATAATTACCAACTATAGTTCTGTTAGATTTGTTCAAATGGTGTCCCTAGGGTTAAAAATGACCTTGCCCCGAGAGTTCAATTAGGGGACACATTTCAATATAATATTTTTTTTTTTTTTTTTTAAATGGAAATAATTTTGCCTATATATTCAATAAAGCATTGATAGGTAAAGGAGGTTAAGATTTTTAAAAATGACTGGGTTCCTATGTCTTAAGGGGTCAGGAGGGGCCCCAAAAAGGTACAAATTGGGAATTAGTAAAGTTGTTTTCTTAAGAACTGTTATGTCAGATTTGCACATATTTGATATAAATTATCCCTAAGTGTAGGGGTTTGATTTCAGATAAGAATTTAGGGGCTAAAATATATAGGGGCCCTGTAAAGGGACTTAGAATTTTACATAGGGATACTGTGGGAAAACAGAAAAAAAATCTCTTTTTTTTTCATTTATTCTGAAACCACTAGGCCAATTAAACTAAAACTTCACATGAATGTTTCTATTGCATAGGAGAATATACAAAAGATTTATTTTTTCTATCTAAAATTCAAGATGGCCACTGTTACTAAAAATAGTCCAAAACATAAAAAATCTTCTTCTCATGAACGGTATAACAGATTTTCAAAATGTTTATGTAATAATGATGACCAGCTATAGTTTTGTTAGATTTGTTCAAATGGTGTCGCTAGAGTTAAAAATGACCGCACCCCGATGTTCTATTGCATAGTAGAATTTCAAAAAGTGCTATAGCCACTATGAGTCAGTAGAGCGTCCTCAGGCCCTCTTGGGCCTCTTGTTTACACTTGGAGGACAGTCTGGCAGAAATACTGTTCTTAACACTTGAACGACAGTCAGGCAGACATTCTGTTCTTTACACTTTGAGGACAGTCTGGCAGAAATACTGTTCTTAACACTTGAACGACAGTCAGGCAGACATATTGTTGTTTACACTTTGAGGACAGTCTGGCAGACATACTTTTCTTTACACTTGGAGGACAGTCTTGCAGGCACACTGTTCTTTACACTTGGAGGACAGTTTGGCAGACATACTATTCTTTAAACTTGGAGGACAGTATGGCAGACATATTGTTCTTTACACTTGGAGGGCAGTCTGGCAGGTATACTGTTCTTTGCAATTGGAAGACAGTATAGCAGACATGCTGTTCTTTGCACTTGGAGGACACTATGGTAGACATGTTGTTCTTTACACTTGGAGGATAGTCTGGCAGGCATGTTGTTTTGTACAGTTGGAGGACAGACTGGCAAACATACTGTCCTTTACATTTTGAGGAAAGTCAGGCAGGCATGCTGTTCTTCACACCTTAAGGAATGTCTGGCAGAGATATTTTTCTTTACTCTTGGAGTGCAGTCTGGCAGACATGCTATTCTTTACACTCAGAGGACAGTCTGGCAGCCATATTGTTCTTTACACTTGGTGGACAGTATGGCAGGGATTCATTTCTGAACACTTGGGGGTCAGTCTGACAGGGGTACTTTTTTTACACGTCGGGGACAATCTGACAGGGTACTTATCTTTACACTTAGAGGACAGTCTTGCAGACATGCTGTTTTTCACACTTGAAGGACAATCTGGCAAGGGTAATTTTCTTTACACTTGGAGGACAGTCTGGCAGGGTTACTTTTCTTCACACGTGAAGGATAATCTGACAAGTGTACTTACTGTTACACTTGGAGGACAGTCTGACAGGTGTACTTTTCTTTACACGTGAAGGACAATCTGACAAGGGTATTTATCTTTACACTAAGAGGACATTCTTGCAGACATACTGTTTTTACACTTGAAGGACAGTCTTGCAAGGGTACATATCTTTACACATGGAGGACAGTCTGGCAGGGTTACTTTGCTTTACACGTTAAGGACAGTCTAACAAGGGTACTGATCTTTACTCTTGGAGGACAGTCTGGCAGGGTTACTTTTCTTTACACGTGAAGGACAATCTGACAAGGGTACTTATCTTTTAAACTTGGAAGACAGTCTGACAGGGGTACCTTTCTTTACACTTGAAGGACAGCCTGGCAAGGGTACTTATCTTTACACTTGAAGGACAGTCTGGCAAGGTTACTTATCTTTACACTTGGTGGACAGTCTGACAGGGGTACTTTTCTTTACACTTGAAGGACAATCTGGCAAGGGTACTTATCTTTACACTTGAAGGACAGTCTGACAAGGGTTTTTATCTTTACACTTGAAGGACAGTCTGACATTGGTACTTATCTTTACACTTGGAGGACAGTCTGGCAATGGTACTTTTCTTTACACTTGGAGGACAGTCTGGCAAGGGTACTTATCTTTATGCTTGGAGGACAGTCTGGCAGACATACTGATCTTTACAATTGGAGGACAGTCTGACAAGGGTACTTATCTTTACACTAGGAGGACAGTTTTGCAGACATGCTGTTCTTTACACTTAGAGGACAGTCTGGCAGGGGACCTGTTCTTTACACTTGGTGGACAGTCTGGCAGACATACTGTTCTTTAGACTGCCTCGTATTAGGATATGACAGCGGGGACAGTCGCTAGGTTGGACCAGCTTTAAGTATGACTACTCACCGTTTTAATCAGTGACCGAATTTTGTTACTGCTATTGTATAATATCATATCCATGGTTACTATTTTTTTCACTATATTGAATGCGTGTGTGCTGTCTGTTGTGTTGGCTCTGTCAACATTTAAATGCTGTGTCTACTGCTAGCAATATATATTTTCTTATCTATCATATGAATGAATGCTTTTTATCAACATTAAGGGTCATTTTTACTGAAATCGTGATAATTTACTACGAAATCGAACAGTACGCGAGACTTTTGAATTATTAGCACCAGACAGACATCGTATCGCTTTTTAATCTCCCAGACTGCACCGGTGTTCCATTATTCACGGAAGATAATGTCTTGTCATATGTTGAGGTGATATGCAACAGTAACCCGTCTATCAGAAGGAAACAGTTTTGGTACAAACAACACCGCGCATGCTCATGTCTTTCTTTATCAGTACGCTCCCTGGCTAAGTAATTAACTAATGGAAACTTCTAAACCCTTTTAATTAATAATAAAGTTGATTAATAATAAGGTTGATTATAATTATTGCGTTTATGCCAATACAAAAAACGATACGTGATAGGTTTACAATGTAAACAGCAGTCTGATGTAATCTGTCCTATATACTCGAACGTGATCCGATGTATTAAACAGACCCTCCATTTATCATCGTACGTAGTAAACATTAAGCACTTTTCCTCATTGTTTAACGCATTAAAAAGTGTGTACTATAATTTATGAGAACACTTATAATAAACAAACACTGCATAATGACGATTCAAAAATAAATCACCAGGTGTTAAAATTGAAAACATAACAACGTTTTATTTCCTATTGACAAACAATGACACGGGCGAGTTTCCTATTTCAAGGGGCATTCAACTAACGTGATGTTAAGTATAATTGTATTTGATAAAATAGTCCCGTGGAAGTAAAATAAAAAGATCCAATAAATGGTATAGAAAACTATATCTACCCCTCTGTTTTCAAACCACGTTGAATAGGCCCCATACTAAAAAAAAAAACCAACAGAAATAGTCATAATAAAGACGCCTCAACAACAAGGAAGCATATAGCAGATTTGGTGGTGTTGAGTTTATTAAGGGCATGTTCATGTGCGAGTGGTATTAGAAATGTATTGTGTATTTGCCCTCCAACCATTTATATCTAACTAAGGCGCTTATGTCTTCATTTCATACCCTCAAAGTACTCTACCCGGTTAGTAATACTTATTTTTTTATCCATTTCCGGAAAGCGTCACAGAAAGGGATAGATTGGGGTTTCTATAAAGGTACTGGTTAACGGCAGAACCAAGAGCCTGCCGTGACCCATATCAACAACCAAAAAGGAAGTTTTTTTTCAACTTGGGAAAGAGAAAGAAGTAGTATGGAGCAAGGTTTGGGAAGTTAGTGGGGGTGGTACTACTGTAACTTACTTAGACTTAAAAAATCTGTTACAAGGACAGAGGTGTGCGCTTGAGCATTGTCATGCAAGAGGCTAACATGTTTGAATCTAGTGACTGGGCGACGTTTCGTTTTATTTTTTCAGTTATTTTAGTACCACATCACGATGATACCTTCCAGTCACACTTTCACCCTTGTTTACCGGTACCTGTATTGCTAAACGTTTAACAGAGAGAAAAAAAAGTTCTTCTTTATATTCAAGGTCTGTTTGGCAATTACTGGCCTTCTGCCATGTTTGGTAGCCAATACTTTGTTCCCAATTTTAGCACTGGTTCAAAAATGTGTACCGAGGTTTCGTTAACAATGACAAAACTTACAAATTGCCGTTGAATATATTCCTGGAATATTTTAATCATTTTTTTAGCAGTTTCAACAAGTGCGTTAACATAAAACAAAAACATATTCATTTGGTCGTCATTCAACAAGTGGAGCACCCAACTAGCAGAACCATTCCTAACTTTCATGATTTTTCTCAGAACCAAATGAACTGAAGATAGTGAAACGCCTACAATGCGTGCTATATCATGCACATTATATCGCGCAGCATTTCGAACAATTTCTCTAATTTCCTTACATGCTGCTGTCTTTGGCAGACCAGATTTCTTGGCATTTTTAACAGACTACGTCTACGAACCGTGTCATAAGACACTTTCGTCTCATCAAAAATATATTTTAGAGAACAATCGAGTTTAGCACGAACTACTTTGATATCAGTTCGAATTTTCTCATTATTTGCTACTCGTTTTCCAACCATTTTTACAACATTGGTCACCGACTGGATATATTGAAATGACAATAACTCTATAATGCCGTGTTTCAGCAGATACATGCCATGACATACCTGTCCCGCAATTCATAGCAATTAAACCCTTACTAAACTTTAACGTCATTCAAACTTTCGATTGAAGTAACTGACCAATCAACGTGCCCAAATGTGGCTTTCACAACTTTGCTATTTAACGGACCAAATTGGGAGAGCTGGGTCCACTCTTCAGAATACATTGAATGAGTTTCGTGATCCAAGAGAACTAGACAACACTGAAACTATATCTATGGCAAACGACTGATGCGTATAAGACTTATTTACACTATATCGTTAAGTGTCAAATTAATTTGAGTCTGAGAATCGGACTCCGACTTAAAATCTTACATTTTCGTAAACTCCTATAAGCATAACAATATGTGTATGAAAGGTGATTTTGTAACATTTCCCGTTAATTATTAAAACTGCTTGATTCTGCAAATATATATAATAATGTATTTGTTTAATAGCTGTTATTTGAATCTTAAATTGCTGACAATGCGAGTCTGAGTCTAAGTCACAGACTCAGAATATTGATGAAATTTAGTCCAGGTATCCGATTGTAATGAAACCACCGAGTCCATATAAATTAAGTAATCTTCTGGTGAAGATATTTCGTGGTGTTGATTGAAAAAAATGGTGTCTTGTTCCAGATCAAGCAAAATTAATGGCGTTTTGCATGTTCTTGTTAGAAACTAGGAAATTCAAATACCAAATGACATGACCTTATTTGAAATCTGAAAAAGCAAATATCATTTGACTTGACATTGTTAAAAACAGAAAAAAACAGGTGTGTTTCCTTAGAAAGTGAAAAAAAGCATACACTTCAATAAAAGGGCTGACTTTTGATTGGTCGGTGTCTATTTCATGACAAGTACCTTCTTATGTTTGATCCGACACCGTGCATTCTATCATTATAACTTGTTGTATTGTTTTTTTATATATATTGACTGCATAGCAGTAGTTTTTTTGTTGATTATAATTATTGTTTATTTAAAGCAATTTATATAATATTTGCAATGATAGCTTTTAATACAGAAGCATATGCTTTTCTGGATGTTGCATCCTCCACTCTTTCTGCCCAAAACTGTACTTCTAATGGTTAATTGGCCGTTAATGTACCGTTTTGTTCATTTAGTCCGTCAGGGGTTTATGTAAATAGTGTGTTATAACCATTTAACCTTTTTAACAATGTACCGAAAACTATTAGATTTCTTTACTTATTTTAAAATATGAGATAGCGTTTTATCATACTTAATGACTTGTTCGTGCACATTCCGTACTCGGTTCCCCAGTTTTCATATTATTTTTTTAAAAAAAAAAAGAACGGACTTTCTAATGTTTGACGTGTGCCAAGTAGTAACATCGTCGTTTATAGATATTTTTTAATTTCTTTTTAGTACGATGTGATACTTTCTGATATTAAACCAGGATCTTATATTGGATAAATTGAAACAATAAATGGCTTTAAAGGACTTTACAATCAGAACGTAGCAGGGAGCAAATACCTTATATACGTAATTTGAGACTTTGAAATGTTTTTCCTTTGTGGCCATTGCATGATAACACAAATTTAACCACATTCGTTTTCACCCAATCTAACCATTTAACTTTTGCATTCATTGCACTTGATGCATATAAAGGTGAAATAAGATATATCAGCGGTCCCGTTCGTATCATTATATTTCATTTGAAGAATTTAACACGAACCGCCATTACCTGAAAGATACAAATAAGTCACCTACAATTTACATATTTTCTCTTTCAACGTTTACAAATTGGTTTCCAATTCCATCGGCAAAGGGGGGATGACGGATAATTAAACGTTTAAATTTTGATTGATACTGTTTTTGCACAAACGTTCTTAACCTTTACTTTATTGCTTTTTTTACTTATTTGCCTTCAGGATATAGTAATCGGGTATTTCTCTTATTCTAAGCGTCTTTAATATAATATTTAAAAAAAGTTGCCAATTGAATCATTTTTTGCTAGTAGTTGGTTGATTATTTATTTTGTATTTGTAAAATAAGAAAATGGGTTTGAAGTTGGCAAGTTCACCAGAATGGTTTTGTTTATTTGCATCGTATTTTTCATGTCGTGTTAAATATTTAATATTTTTGATAGTTTATCTCCTTGGTATCTTCATATATAATAATACAATTGAGTTAGAAATTCTGCGTTGGAATAGATCAAAGACTAAATTTTGTTTTATTGCTATAATAGTATTACACGTGTACAAGATTACAATAAACGACCGCCATAAATATCCAGTTTTCAAAATTTGTTTATTCGTTGAAGAATAGTTCATTTGCAAAATTGATTGAAACTCAAGAAAATTGCTAAAACACATCATGCAAAGATGCAGACATTTTGGAAACAAAACGGTGTTTCTGGTGTTCCCAGGGTAATTTTGAGGTAAATCGATCCCAATATGACCTATTTGATAACAGTTAATAATGTTGTATCGTGATCGAGTATTGCTGCTGTGGTTTGCGCGCTCCAGACAGACACAGTGGCCTGTTTATACTAAAATATATTCTTTGCCAAAAATTAAGTATAGAGTTTTCTCAGCAAAGAAACGATTACGGACTTATAGGCATATTGGTGTTTACATTCTGTGGGAACGAACACGTGTTCATCTGCCCATTCACATGTTTGTGAATAGTTCAGAGCCGTTCAAACTGTGTCGCGGTGGGGGACACATATATTTCCGGGAAAACGTGTCGTCCGTTATCTGCCATCTTCCGAAGTTCTTTTCAATTCTTATTACATTTGATGTACATGCTTCATGATTCATACTGCCTCAGGTTTTATGTTTGTATCTTCGTTAAATATTATAGATGGCTGTCTTCAGTACGGAGAGGTTACAATGAGTTATATATATTAAAGGCAAAACTTCTCTTGAAGAAATGTGAGAAATTATCGGCAATCTGTTCTACTATCACTTTAACCCCAAACATATTTTTCATATTTGTTATTTGACGAACTCTCAACTTTTTGATAAAGCTAGAATAATCTTGCTAAACGAAACTTTGATACCAAAATGTCCTCTTGGAGAACAGTGGTATAAAGTTAATCAAGAATACTCAAACATACATAGGATACTGGATCGTTGCACTCTCGGCGGAAACAAAAACAAAAGTAATCCAAATAAAAAATAACCGGTGTTGTGTCGGGCACCAATCGGAAATAGTTTGTCTGCGTACAATGAATAATCAAACGGATTTATTCTCCATTATTACGGGTTATGATATTATACGTTAATTCTTACCACATATTGTAGTTGTATTAAAAACAAAAAGAACAACGCAAATATTATATATTTGTTCTCTAATTATTACTAGCTAGTCCCAACAAATTGTGCAACGAATCATAAGTGTTGACCTCGTCACATGATGTTTATATCTATAGGCATACACACAGCCATATTTCCATCGGCCAATCAAATGTGCTTATTTTGTCACGTGATGTTTACGTTATTTGCATACGCGTTTTTCAATTGGAAAACGCGTGGAAAAGAAAGCAAAGATGGTTTAAGGCAATTTCCACTAATGGTGTGAAATATTTCGCCTTTTAATGGATTGCAATGTAATTATATCGTTAATTACGCTGCTTGCCTTTTTTCAGCTCGGTAAGGTCAATATCAGCAGCTTTTGTCATTCTTGCAACCGGTTTATATATTTAGATCAGGTTAAAGTTATCTGTTCTATAAACATTTCTGTTATAATTTTGGCTTTCGAAATGCCTTTTTATGTGTGTGTTTAACTTGTTATTCGTGTTTGAGAAAAAGGTATCAAACATCACCGATCCATGAAGCATTGACTTTTTTCTATTTTTTATTCTGGCAAATCGACATTACTCGTTTATCTTTCGATTTTATAATTTTGGCTTTCCTACATCTCATTTATTTTACCTAGATTAAGATAGACTTCGTCTCTTAAAGCAACACATCCACGTTTAAACTTTTTTAAAAAGTTTTTCAATTGAGTTGTGAGCACATTTCCCATACATAAATATATGGTCAGTGAGCTGTATATGTGCTAACAAACACTATCCAGAACGCTTTAGAATTATAAAAAAAGATGTCCAAATTATAAAGCGTGACAAACGCTTTATAAATTATTTTTAAATTGCCGAGGATTCCAACTTGGCTTCAAATTGAATTATGCGAGTCGTATTAAAAAACTTCACGTTTTAGTGCGTAGTGTACTTTACTTGCCTTGAAAGTCATTTTGACTTTTTTTTTTTACTCGGGTGAGTTACACGCTTGTTTTATAAAGTGTTAGTCACGCATTATAATTTGGGCATCATTTTGTTCGGGATTGTGTTTATATGCTCATATACAGCTAATTGATCACATGTTTGTATCGGAAATGTGCTCATAACTCAATTAAATTTTTTTTTTAAAAGTTCAAACGTGGATGTGTTGCTTTAATAACATTTTACACTAAACTCTTTTGGTACACATTCATACAATAAAAATACAAAGCAAACTCATTTTTGTTTCTTACATCAATTTTTGTCTTGTATCCCCAATGGAATGTGTGTTAATTGCGCAATATGCATTTAAGTGGTATATTAGAAGGAACTTCGTATTAAAGATATAACATAAATTCAAAATAAGGTTTTGATGTTTTTTTAGTTTAAAACACATACACTTTCATAACCTTAACAGCATTGTTTGTAAAAATTGCAAAGTAATAAAAGAGTAGGAACAAAAGCATAGCGTATTAAGTTATTTTCCCTGATGTTTCTTTGACGATGGATTATTGCAGCTTTTTAGAATAATATATTTGTGGGAAAATGTCATGTCTAGTCACTCTTTGACGTGCATGAAAACGTTATACATACAAGAATTTAACTTAATTAACTTACATTAAGATTAAAGATGGTAAAATCTTAAAAGACATAGCATAGTACTTACAGTGATAGACCACAATAAATCTCAGAGTTTCGGAATCTGGTATTATGAAAATATTAATATTGTTTGTATTTTATATTACAGATAAGTGGACATGTTATTTAAACTCAGAAAATAAGAAAAAATACAAGTGTTTCAAATAATTCTATCCATAGCAAGATTATGTCATCTTATTAAAAAGTACAATAACTGGTATATTGCTTGGAATTTTTCATAAACAGTACCCTCAATTTCCTACGTTTTAAAAAAGAAAAAAAACGGACCTCATATACACCCGTTTGATAAAATCCAATAATATCACATTTTAACACCAGTTGTCTTACCAGTCTTTACTCTACTCCTCTGCCTAGTATGAAACCCCAACCATTTCGAAAATATTCCAAGATTAAATTAAGACCTTTTAGAGCAACAGTGGTTTTAGTCGCTAAAAAGAGGTACAACATTGCAATCAATCTGTATAAATATAGATTAAATATTTACAAACGCTATCAGCCTAACAACGCAACACGTTTTTTGTTTCCATCCTTAAATATATAAACAATTTTCCAAATACAAATTAATTACAAATGCATGTATTTATCTAGATGACCAAACACACAAAAAGCGTGCGCTGAATAGCATGCATACCTACGTTTAACGCCATACACGAGTGTATGCTGCTGTATCTGAAAGGACAAGTCTGGCTGGAATATTGTCCCTTGCATTACTTGTATGCTTTGACAATTGGGGAAGAGAGAGGTCGGTGCATCCGATAATCTAATTTAATCTCCTCAGAAGCGATACTTGATAATTAACGTCCCAAGGCTATATATAGAAAGTTTCTTTAAAAATGCTTACTAAATATATGTTTAGCCGTGTTTATACCGTTTAAACAAAGGTTATGCCGACCGTCAATTAAATCCAACGTTTTGTATAATTTGTTTAGATACCTACATGAATGTTTAGGCGTTTCACTTTCTATTCAGTTAGATTGCGTTGTTGCTTCCATGTTGTATACACTTATTTCGTTTAAGCAAGCTTCAAACCGACCGTCAATGAAATCAAACGTTTTTTTATATTCATTTATTTATTTAGAGTTCGAATAAATATAAGTAACTACGTCATTGACTAGGTTTACTTGAAAAACGACGGATGTTTCCTTTTTATATCAATGAAAGGAAGAAGGCCAGTGGGCTGGAACTCTTCATTTGCCTAGTCACACCCAAAACTTGTGGCATTGCCAGATGTTGATCGAATAGTAGTTTCGCTATCAGTAGCAATAGTATTGATTTGTTTTTAAATGCAATAGTTGTGCAATACCTCAATCAAATATGCTCTGAACAGGATATGATAGAACCTGAAACATCGGCATATGTTCATTCAACAATATTTAAATGGGACCATTTGCGTACAAAAAAACGTCAAGATTATGGCACATTACGCAGTTTACCGTTTTCTTCTGACGATAACAAGTTGCAGAAAAATTGTTTACAACTTGTAAAATATTCAACATTATGATAACGCGTTACAAACTACCTTGACTGTTATAAAATCAAAATTATGAACAAAAACGCCAGCAGTAAATCAACAGAGAAATGACTGGAGCTGATTCGTAGAATAACAAGAAATATTACATTTTATTTCTTAACACTATTTGCCAGAAAGTTATACATATATTGTGATAAAATGTGTCACATGCTTACGCGGGTATTAAGTGTTATCACAGTCCGTCCTTTCGTGCGTGTGTCCGTCCGTCAAAGTTTGTTCGTTTCTTCGTTAAATGGTCTAGATTGTTGTCCATTGTACGGAGAGGTTACTATGAGATATAAATAATAAAGGCGCATCTTCTACTGAACGAACATTTGAAATTATCGCTATACGCTCCGTAACGTAAACATGTCCTCCGCGCCCAATTTTTTTCGTTATCGTTTAAACCCCAAACATGTTTTTATATTTGTTATGACGAATTTTCATGAATTTGATAAAGCTAGTAAACGTATGCTAAACGTAAATTTGGTACGAAAACTTCATTTGTTGTAATGAAATAGTACAATAAGAAACATGGAAACTTGGCCCTTAATGTGCCATTGCACCCGGCGATGCCGAACATCTTTTACACGAGTTGCGGCTCCTTACCGACATTGGTAAAATTTACATAGAATGGGGGCATCCATGTCCTATAGGCCATTTCTAGTTTAACAAATGTTCAGTTGTTACTTGATCTAAACAAACAATATAACCTAGAATCAGTGCCAAATACGCAACTTTTGTCCACGTATCGACTATAAAACTACGTAGTATTGGCACAGACAGTTGTAAGCAAGCTCGCCAAATTGAGCAGCTCAGTATTTAACTGTATTGGTGTATTGATTAACAACTTGTTAGGTTATAATATCAACATCATATTTACTACGTAATGTCACGGCTTCCCGTAACGGAATTATGTCCCGCCGGAGGAAAACAGTAAATATTCGGTATAAAGATTACCAATGTAATGAAATGCCACTCTTCTGGCTGGAGGGAAGCAAGTTGTCTGCAGATGCCCGATTCCAAGGACGTTTTCAAAATGGATTGCTGTTTGGAATTGATGCAGTTAAACGGTTAATTTGCATCCATATAAGGGCATCTTATTAGGCAAAGATGCAAATATTCGATAGAATAAAGTGTGTTGTATGTTGTGTGTTGTACTTGGTGCATTGCATGTTTATGTTCAGCATTAATGGTAATGTCCCTTTTGATTTAGTACATTGACATTACTTATTTTCAATCTGTCCGTATATAAAGTTTCGTTTATTTCTTTATGAAGCATTGAAGGGAAAACATTTTATTTATTTAAAAAATAAATAATTTTAAGAAAGTCGAACGTGAGCAAATACTTTAGTGTAAGAAACCAGTTAAAAGTTATCGCCCGAAAAATTAAATAACGTACAAAAAAGACAATGTATAACAATCCATGCGATTATACTAGTATCAAAGGAAGCATATCAGGAATCTTCATTGGACAAACATTTTTCCAATTTAACATACCTTTATAGATATATATTTAAACACGATGAAATATATTAAAAATGGAATTCCTAACTTGGCCTACGAGCCCAAGTTAGACTAAAATAAGTTCCCGCTTAAAATTTAAACGTTATTTGTGGCGAATAAAATGGTAATGTTTCTTTTTGATCCGTCATACTATTTTACATATTGTCGAATGTGTTTCTGTTTAGATAGAGTCCGAATGACGAGATAAAGTTTGTTAAGCGTTGTCTAACATCGTTTTTGTCACGTTTTGGCGGATTATATGTTTAACACCATATGTTTTACAACGATAGCGTTTAAGACGTTAAATTATATCATCTACGTCATATATTTTGTACATTACGTCATAGATAATATAAACGTCACAGCGCGATAACTTTATCTCGACCCCAGGGTGAGATTATATGAGTCTTACATGGGTGTGAGGTTCGGATAAAAAATTCCGTCCCTAGGAATAGTTTAAACATATTTTATTTCAACATGAAATGGGGTTGGGCCACAAGTTCTTTCAACATTAGGTTCGGCCCGTCCCCTCCCTAGGAATAATAGTTTTGGCAGAAACTAAGCTTTTCTATCTATTCGGAAACGCCATGAATGGTTCTTTTTCTTGCCTAGAGCTACCAAACATATTGATTTTTTTTTTTAAACTTTATTTATCATTATAGATTTTACACCGATAGATTTTAAGACGTTTAATTATATAATTTACGTCATATATTTTATACGTTACGTCATCTAGATGGTTCCAACGTCACAAGGCGAGAATTTTATATCGGCTCTAGGGGGAGATATCTAACTTTGGTTAAAAAATGCAGATATCCTTATAGGATTTCCGCGTATTCACTCCCCCACATGCGCTCATTGTACCCTGCTGTGATGTTGGAACAATTTATGACTTGACATCAAAATATATGACGTAATATATTTAATTCGACGTCTAAAAGCCATCATGGTGAACATAATAGTAATCAATTACAATAAATATTCAATGTGTTTGGTATGCAAGAAATATAATCTTACATGGCCTTTTCGGTTTTTCGGCAGAGCCTCGTTCCTCCAAAACAGTTATCCCTCGGAACGGAATTCTAACCCTCTTACCCCGATCAGGGTACTAAAAGTTATATTCAGGCCAAAACTAGGGGTTCCGCATTTTTTTTTGTGGTGTGTAGAATGGCTCTGGTGCGTTTTGACATATATTTGAGACATAATTGAACACATTTTAAACTTATATAATTATTATAAATTTCTTTTTAAAAAAATGGAAAATTGTTTTTAAAATAAATGCCTCTGAAAATTATGTGTAGGCCCAGGTCTTTGGGCCTATAAGGCAGCTACGCTGCTGTCGGTAAAAAGGCAAATATCATTATCCGGTACGTAAGAAAAGTAATGAACAGTTAACGTTTAATAAAAAGTCGTTCATTGAGCGAACCCACTGCAACACGTGACTGTATCATTGTATTTAAATATTTGTGGTCAAGACACCCAACATAAAAAAGTAATGTTTAAGTCGACAGACTGTGTATGGGTAGAAGGCGTTATCGGACCGATCATCGTTTCGGAAGCTCTGCAAAACCTGTGTTCAATGATTGTTGAAATTAAATAAAATGAACTGCTATAGCATAAACACACACAATAGTGTTTTGTCTCTCGTATACACGTGGAATTTTGACATTATTGAAATAGTTTATGTAATAATTATACGTCAATTAAACATTCGATCACTGGCCTTTTATG
Source organism: Panopea generosa (assembly GCA_029582155.1). Classification (NCBI taxonomy): domain Eukaryota; kingdom Metazoa; phylum Mollusca; class Bivalvia; order Adapedonta; family Hiatellidae; genus Panopea; species Panopea generosa. The sequence continues at coordinate 59,377,823 of CM055908.1, read as the reverse complement.
TTTGCAGGCTAGATTACAATTGCAGATACGCTATTCACGGTAATCATATTTCCACTGAAAAAACATTTAACGTTAGTCACCAATGATAAATACATATACGTGCTATGTCCAAGTATAATATAAACATAATTTTCGCCTTGTCATTCAATGACGTTTATTGTAGTAGCCATTGTTTTGTTTAACAATCATAGTTTTTATGTTTTTGTTAGTTTGTAAAGGGATAATGTATACACGCTGCAATGTATGCTTAGTGCATGTCAGTGGATTTTATAATGTATTGTGAAAGTTTAAATGCAACGGGAATTGTGTATGGAATTAATAGGAGTTTAATTTTGACATTTATAAAAACATCTTTATCAATATGAAGATCGTATACCGGTATAACACTTTTGACTACTAGAGCAATATCGCTGTGGAGTGGATTTTATTGTATTGTTTTGTAAGTGATTTATTTGTTGCTGGTGTGTCCATTGTAAGCGTTTCATCTGGTAGGTTATTTTAAGTCGCATGCATGTGTTAAATGATATTACATGCTGTTTATCTCTTATTTTTTCCGTAGGACTTTTGACAACACGGTTTTCGCCAACAGTGCTTAAATAAGTAATATTTACAGCTATAGACAAGTACCCGTATATCCATATGATAATATCAATGTCAATATTAAATCGCAGTATTTTAAAAAAAATTGTCAAAATGGGTCTGACATAGTTTTTAAAAGACTGCAGTTTTCCTGAAGAAGGCATAAGCCGAAACCTTGTGTAAAAAGAGTTTAACATAGGCATCGATATTATATTTTCTTCCCTTCGGAAGATCGATAGAATATTTATACTAACATATGATAATAGTTATTTGTAATATCAACTTCTGTCTGAGACATTATACTTAAGAATATATTTACATTTATTATATAAAACTTGTGACGTCAGGCTTGGTTTGAAGATATTAGTAAAAAAAAACAGCTAAAAAATATAATAAATGTATATGTCTTTCGATGTGTCTATAATATCAATACAAAACTGATGAAAAGTATATATTGATTTTATTTTGTCGTATATGACTACGAATTTGCAAAATCCAATACTTGTCAATCATTTACAAGAGTTATGCCCCTTTACCAACAACAGTTAAATGAACTTAACAGTCTGCGAATCTACAAGGGTATTTGAATTTCGTATTTGTTTGGTGTAGATATATAACTTAAACAAATGTTTAAAGTTTAAATCTAAAAAATTGTCGTGTTCCCTGTAACATTCAAATGAAATGGACACAAAACTTATGATGTATGATATAATGTATCTATATAATCATTGTATAATAAATATAAACACATTCACTAACAGATCGTATATTTATTTCCTTAATGGCTGTTATTCCAATAGTTTTGTTGAGGAACTAGTATACTAAAGTTAAATTAAATGTCCAATGTAATTTCATGTTCGTTGATTCTTTTAAAAGTTTAGAATTGGTGATAGATGGCTTTGGAATACATTAAATTTCTCTCTTTCTCGTTTACAAGCACTGTTCGGTAAAGTACATGTAAATGCAAATTAAAGTTTAACGTTTAGAAGTAACTGCGATTAAACGCAAATCAACATTCATGGATTCATATATATTCAGTATTTATGTGCATCTATACTTGTGTATGAGTGATAATTAGCCGCAATGATTGATTGGTATGTGTATATTTGGTACGTATTCAGTCTAATTGTTCCAATGTAATTGGTGTTATCAGAATTGATTGAACGGGTCCACCGGGGGCCGAGTGGTCTATTACGTCGTCTCAAAATCACGTACCTCTCACCGCTGAGGTATTAGGTTCCAGACCCGCTCTGTCCAAAAACCATTGAAAGTCGATATGCTATATATTAATTGAAATGTGTTAAAAACGGTCGCAAAACCCCATTAGTATTAAATGATTGATTCATAACTTTGAATCGTTCAATACGCAAATGTAAGGGTTTAATGTAACGCATTGGTACAACGTATTGTATTATTAGTCGAGAATTAGCCTGCATAATATATACATAATGGATGCACGGTGTTTAAGAGTTATGAGTTAATTACGCAAATGCAAGCATTCTTATAAAACACACTAACTCAACTCAATGTATTGTAACTCATAGTGTAAAATATAATGCTGAATTATTCTAAAAAACTGGTTCATAATGTTGGAATATGTGCGTTCACTATGAAAATGGAAGCAATTCAGCGAGACGCACTTGTTCAACTAAGTGTACTGTTAGTGAAGAAGGTAGTGAGTAATTGGCTATATAATTGATTCAGACTGTTTGAATTGTGTGCGTTCACTTTACAAATGTAAGCGACTCAGTGAGACGCACTTGTTCAACTAAGTGTACTGTTAGTGAAGAAAGTAGTGAATAATTGGCTATATAATTGATTCAGACTGTTTGAGTTATGTGTGGTCACAATACAAATGTAAGCAATTCAGCGACACGCACTTGTTCAAATGAGTGTACTGTTAGTGAAGAAGGAAGTGAATAATTGGCTATATAATTGATTCAGACTATTTGAATTGTCTGCGTTCACTATACAAATATAAGCGATTTAGTGAAACGCGTTGGTTCAAATGAGTGTACTGTTCGTGAAGAAGGTAGTGAGTAATTGGCTATATAATTGATTCAGACTGTTGGAATATGTGCGTTCACTATACAAATGTAAGCGATTTAGTAAAACGTGTGGTTTAACTAAGAGTACTGTAAGTGAAGAAGGTAGTGAATAAATGGCTATATAATTGATTCAGACTGTTTGAATAGTGTGCGATCACTATACAAATGTAAGCGATTTAGTGAAACGCGCTGGGTCAACTAAGAGTACTGTTAGTGAAGAAGGTAGTGAATAAATGGCTAATCAATTGATTCAGACTGTTTAGATAGTGTGCGTTCACTTTACAAATGTAAGTAGTTTAGTGAAACGCGCTGGTTCAACTGAGTGTACTGTTAGTGAAGAAGGTAGTGAATACTTGTCTATATAATTGATTCTGACTGTTTGGATAGCGCGCGTTCACTATACAAATGTAAGCGATTTATCGAAACGCGATGGTTTAACTGAGAGTACTGTTAGTGAAGAAGGTAGGGAATAATTGGCTATATAATTGACTGAGACTGTTTGAACAGTGTGCCTTCACTTTACAAATGTAAGCGATTTAGTGAAACGCGCTGTTTCAACTGAGTGTACTGTTAGTGAATAAGGTAGTGAATTATTGGCTATAAAATTGACTCAGACTGTTTGAATAGTTTGTTTTCACTATACAAATGTAAGCGATTTAGCGAAACGCGCTGTTTCAACTGAGTGTACTGTTAGTGAATAAGGTAGTGAATTATTGGCTATAAAATTGACTCAGACTGTTTGAATAGTTTGTTTTCACTATACAAATGTAAGCGATTTAGCGAAATGCGCTGGTTCAACTGAGTGTATTGTTAGTGAAGAAGGTAGTGGATAAATGGCTATATAATTGATTCAGACTGTTTGAATAGTTTGTTTTCGCTATACAAATGTAAGCGATTTAGCGAAATGCGCTGGTTCAACTGAGTTTACTGTTAGTGAAGAAGGTAGTGAATAAGTGGTTATATAATTGACCCAGACTGTTTGAAAAGTGTGCCTTCATTTTACAAATGTAAGCGATTTAGTGAAACGAACTGTTTCAACTGAGTGCACTGTTAGTGAAGAAAGTAGTGAATAATTGACTATATAATAGACCCAGACTGTTTGAATAGTTTGCGTTCACTATACAAATGTAAGGAATTTAGCGAAATGCGCTGGTTCATCTGAGTTTACTGTTAGTGAAGAAGGTAGTGAGTTATTGGCTATAAAATTGACTCAGACTGTTTGAATAGTTTGCGTTTACTATATAAATGTAAGCGATTTAGTGAAACGCGCTGATTCAACTGAGTGTACTGTTAGTGAAGAAAGTAGTGAATAATTGGCTATATAATTGATTGAGACTGTTTGAAAAGAGTGCGTTCACTATACAAATGTAAGCAATTTAGTGAAACGCACTGGTTCAACTGAGTGTTCTGTTAGTGAAGAAGGTAGTGAATAATTGGCTATATAATTGATTCAGACTGTTTGAATAGTTTGCGTTCACTATACAAACGTAAGCGATTAAGTGAAATGCGCTGGTTCAACTGTGTGTACTGTTAGTGAAGAAGGTAGTGAATAATTGGCTATATAATTGACTCAGACTATTTGAATATTGTGCGTTCACTGTACAAATTTAAGCGATTTATTGAAACACGCTGGTTCAGTAAACGTTTGTTGTTAGTGATGAACGTAACAATTAATTAACTGAAGAATGTATTATCAATTAATAATGTTAGAATTTTGTGCAGTGTGCGTTTATTAGAATCGATTAAGTAAAACACCCTTGTTGTAGTTAGACTACTGTTACTGGCATTGTAAGTGTTTGGTCAATGGAAGTATTCATAATGCTTTATGTTAATACAGTGGTCACACAGGCTCGTAACTACAGTGGATACATAATGAGGCACACACCACACCGAGACATTAAATTTGAGGACCGGCTAATGTTAAAATCGACGTTAATTGTCCTTTTAATGAGAAATAAAGAAAAATATGTTCATATTTAAAACAAACACACACATTTAAGCAACCATTCCCATGTTTTGAATACGTATTTTACCATATTTTGCAGAATACAAAATCATCAGTTTTATCAAAGTTTACAATAACTTACTGTCACGTACGTGCCACAGTGCACAAAATATCACTTCACGAATTATGCATTCTTTTTTTTCAACACCCTTTCAATATACCTCCGTATGAATTCAGGCCCTACTCTAGTCTAGAAAATAGAAATATGCACGGGAAATTACACGCGCTTGTCTACTTCAGGTATAAGCCCAATATTGATATTTGTTCTTTATTCTATAGTACATAAAAAAGTTAGGAGGCTTGTCATTCGTAGAGAGAATCAAGTGAAAAGTGAAACTTACATTTTATTGTTTGTCAACCTCTGCACTGCCAAAATATGATGGGAAAAGTATGGGTCAAGTGTCATATAAGAGATTTTTTTCTGATCAGTGTGTACAATGTTGGCAAAGTGAAAGTAGACTTACGAAATCATGTATTCATACCCAAATTTCTAAATATCATTTTTTTTCTAAATTCACAATTCAAACATGACAATGCTTTCAAAATGTTCAAAAATACATAAAAAACTGCCATTCAAATAAAAAATAAGGAAAACGCATTTTTAAAGAAGAAGAATCACTGATTATATATAATAGCCATTATGCGACTACTACATGGAAGCATGTCCTGTTTCCAATGGTGGTACTATGCCTATAAGCCGTGGCAGTTGATCTTAAATTACATGCACGCATGTTGTTTTTTTTACATTAATACCAAATCGGTATCTAGTAAACACCACTGAAGTCGAAATCCCTATATTTCATATAGAAGGCCATGTAGTATTTACGTATAAGTATCTGGTATAATTAATGTCCAGTTGTCAATTATTGTCTTAGTTAAGTTGGTGTTCAAAATAAACTATTAAGGCGGTGAAAGATGCAATTGCTGTCTGATAATTATATGGTGGTTTTATTTCAGAATAAAGACTGGTTGGTCCCCAGAAGCCTTTGAGAGATTGGCACGGATTACGGATCGAGTTTTCCCGATGAACAGATGAAAAAGGTAAATGATATGAATATTATATTTATACCTGAACGTATGTGACATAGTATATGCATATACACTACATCACTGGAACCCACTACTATGCCTACCCTACATCTAAAAATCTAAAATTCTACTACCACAGTCAAAATTCTAGAAAATATAACCCCAGACAAAATTCTAGAAAATATATTCCAAAGAAAAAATGACTACTGTCCACTGACGGGTTATGCTAGTGTCTTTTTGACAGTTTTGGTAATGTTTAATTAAACCTGTGTTTAAACCTGAATCATTTATAACATAACATCTATAAAATACAACTCCAACTCCAACTTATATTACTTATAGAAATAATATTTTGAATTCATTATATCTGATGAAGTCTTTGATAAAAGTTACAAATATTTTTAGCCTACATATATGAAATTATTGTAAAACTTTTATACGAGACTCTTAAAATAATATTTTGTTGACAATATACATACTAGTAATAATTCGCCAACGTAATACAATACATCAAATCAAAACTTTAAGTATCAATGTCAATACCATAAACATCCAAACAAACACAAAACAGCAACAAGCACACATTTTAAAACACACGACATATAATACTATATATCATATTCCCATATCAGATCCGCAATTCTTATTGGTCAAAAGGGGTCACATGAAAAGTCCGCTCAAAATGATATTCACCGCTGTGGAGGTCTATATAGGCATGAAATTTCTTACAAGTGTGTAATTTTTCGCGACGCTGTAAAATAGCACCGTTATAAACAAAGGGAAGTCATATACAACAGTCGCCGTTTGCAAGATGGAAAGTAAACAGAAGAAAAAAAACAGAATAGTTTTAACCATTAATAAAAATGACTTGAAAACTTAATTAAGATCGACATTTAAATTCACCTTGTTTTATAAATATAACACATATGATATAATGACTATAGACTTTGCTTCGGTGAATATGTAGTTCTATGGACCTGAGAAAGGTGGTATTGACCTCGGTCTTCGTTCATAGATATTCACCTTAGTCGAAGTCAATAATTGTACAATAATTCAAAGCCCATGAGTATGGTGAGAAAAGGAATAAATGAATAATATGTATTTTCAGGTGCCATTATATCTTTATGAATGTTAAATGTTACTGCAGCTAGTTTGTTTTTAGAAAGTATTACATAATCCATTAACATATTACTTTTTCAAATGGTGAAAAATGTAAAATTCTATTTTCTCTATAACATGCCATATTACAAAGTTCGTATCTAAGATCTCAGTAAGATTAGAAAGTCAATTAAAATGACTTTCGTCTTCAACTGCAGATCTATCACAACAATGACAAACTCGTTCATTGATTGGTCGGGTATATCTTTCCGCTTCTATTGCAATTGATAGATTGCAACATCTTAATTTAGCCAGAATGCATTTGATGCACCTTGTAATATTACATATAACTTCGTTTTCTGTTTTTAATATATTTGGGTCTGAATGTTCTCAATTTATCCTTGCCATCACCCATGAACTGTTCATGCCACTTAATTAGTTCATGTTCATTTAAGTAATCATTAATTTTATTTTCACACGTTTTAGCAGTCAACATTATATCCGGACAACTTATAATTAATTAATTAAGAAATTATATCATGAGCACTTTTGCGCCAATTTAGAAAATTATTTAAAGAAACGGGTATCACATTTGATTTGATTGGTTTAACATATTTTATCGAATATCTTATAATAATACATATTTACAAGCAATTTGTCAAAAAGATTGGAATGAAAGACAAGCTTATAGAATTCCTCTTCTAAATACGCCACCGTTACACAAGATATGATGACAAATTTGATTAGATTAACAGATATCTGAGCATCACAACAGCTGCATAGATGATATAAAATAGAACATATATCATAACACAGTTAAAACTTCATTAATATTTATATTGTACATGGAATTGAGTGTCATTTATGCAAATATATTGGGGTGTAACATAAACTTGCACGGTAACCTAAGAAATTTAACATGATGGAGACACAGCTAGTTCTAGTATCAATATGCTTACTAAATATTTTCAAGTTAAGGCTCTAAAGGCTTAAAGTATGTCATAGTCACCATTTTACTGATGGATACACATCTAAAGCATGCTATTTGTAAGAAAACAAAATTAATTTATTACAATTTCTTAAAATGGGGTCATATCGGATAAGAATAACTTGAAACTCTTCTCCGTATAAATTACTCAGACTTTTGCGTTTAAGTTTTTAATGTGCCGTAAGGTTATGGTCACCTGCAAATATCACGAGGTCATATTTACCTTTTACATAGGCTGGTATGGTCAAATTTTAAATAATACAAGCAACCTTAAAAATATTCTTGTTTGAAAGTACAAGTGCAGGTTTCGATACTTTTTTAAATTCTTATTACCTATTTTGGCTAAGATGATCTTTACTCGAAAACGTTTCAAAGTTGTCTTTTGCTGGAAGTTGGTCCATTGACAGTCTAATGGAACTGACATGGACACATCATGTGAGCGACTAAGGTGTATGTAGATCTCTTGTTTTAACTAGCGGCTAGTCCAAAAAGAACCCAACTGTCCTTGCGTTGTGTCAATCCGAAAATTTACAGATCTAGATGTGTGAAGTCTCACGATTTTCTAGATCAAGGACACACTCATTATACTGTACACAACACAAACTGTTTATCAGTAAGTTCTTTTATCGGTCACAATTCATTTCAATCCGACACGTACGTGTTAGTATTTTGCCTACCCTACTATCAACTATACCAGATATGGGCAGGGCCTATCGGAAATCGGGATTAACTATATTGTGTTGTTGATTTGCAAGTCAAACAATGTAGTTGCAATGACTTGATGCATCGGCGTAAACAAACTAAATATAGGGCATGGGCTATAGCGTTTTGTATTTCGCAGATATCAATTCCGAATATAATTAAATGATATTTCCCTGAATAGTCTATGTTTTTATAATTAGTATCCCTGATTGGACGGTATGGAAAGTCGATTTCAGTAATATTTCAGTCGTCTGTATGATTTTATACCGCAAGTCAGTCAAAGTATCATGTCGGTCATCCAGTCCTGGGACTGTTGTATGCTCATGTTGGGGAATACCCACAAATATAACCGTGTGCGGTTGGGATACTCCGCTAATACTGCGATCATAAGAGGTTTAATTCCAAGTTTTTTGCTCGTTTTCCATGTTCCTCGAAAGGCGAGTACATACCTGCCGTTTCGTCCGTACGTGCGTGTGTGTGTCCGTCCGAATTAGTTCCTGGAACAAAAATATTGAAGGAAACCAACGATAATCGGAAAGTGGATAAAGGGTTAAATGTTGAAGTGCAGACAGAGAACTCTATATTGAATATTGACATACCTATTTCCCCTTTACCTTCCTAGGCTGGGTTCAGTTCGGTTAAACGTTTGATAACATTAGCTAACATAATTATTTTCCTGGACACTGGCTTAACCTCATATTAACACGCAGTACGCGATAATTTTAGGGAACCAGGGTATAAACATGTTTGCTGTTTAAATAACGCTGCTGAACGCAGCCCTGAGTGTACCCTCAAACTATGGAAGAACACAAAACGTGAGAGGGAAATGTGTCGAAAAACCATAACTCTCTTGAATAATGACAAAAGTATGTTCCTTTTGTACTTTATTTTCATTTTTTTAATTTGTTTTTTTTTTATTATATAATTTTTATCACTGTCCTAAGTATATCTTAAAGCGTATGCTGGATAAAGGGCATTAAGATATTAATCTTGGATAATAACATATTTATCGTCCCTTGTTGTACCTTATTGTTTGGTCGTTTTTCCCGAAGCATGTCTTTAACAGCATGAAAGGAAGTTTAACCACCCAACTATGCACTTGTTCTGGCAACTTAAATCGGTTTTACTGATGTGCACATCAAGTTACTCTTCAAAATAGGATACTGAGTACAGGCCCGAATAGCTTAGTCGGTAAGGCGTTTGACTATCAATACAGAGTCGTGAATCCGAATCTCAGCCCGACTACAGTCTGCGTGATTTATTGATAAATGATATTGGGTCTCATTGTCATTTGTCTATCGCCGCGTATTCAAGTGGGAAAGTTATCAGTTACTTGTAGATATGCCGGTGTGCTCAAGTACTGGTCAACCGTGCAGGAACCCATATGAAAGAGTGGTTAGGTTAAATGATTGTCTGTGAAGCCATCGATTGCATAAATGTGACGTTAAATATTCATACAAAATATTGGATACCGAGAAGGTTACTGTTAAGATTAGTTTCGAGATAATTATCGAAAGACGAATATCGAATATTAATCAAACTTCCCACCGCCATAATCCTGTCAACCCGTCACTATAATGAGTAACCTACAATACGTAGCCCATGCTGCACTGTTTCGATTCTTAACGTCTCACTACACAGTTACGCCCCTTTTTTCCCACGGTAACATGATTCTTACGCTTTAAAACAAGGCCTATGTAATTTGATTTTTAAATATTTACAAAATGGTTCATAGTAGTTGTGATTTCTTGCTGCAGATGAGAAGAACAAAAGTTGGCATAGCATATACTGCAATAAGACATCACTGATGTTAAAAAAGTGACTTTTATATGATTTCAGCATATGCAAGTATTTATGAGCATTTGAGCACTTCTTTTTTCATAAAAATCTCAGGGTATCACTGCACCTTCTTTTAATAAAACCCAACGTGGTCAGCCTACCAGTTATTGTGCATTTTTATGTGGGTATTCACTCCTGCTATGAAAAAAAAAATTCCATGAGCAGTTCTGTTTTTACCATGGAAATCCTAGACCTTATTTTATATAGAACAAAGAACAAAATTCAATTGTGTAGTGTCAGTACCCCTACCCATTTCATTTCCTCTTTAATCGAAACTTTTATATTTTACATTGGTTTTTGAAATAGGTGTTCGCGTCATCATGTCATTATTTGTAGAATCAGTACTATGCATTTGCTGAAAATGTGCCTTTAAGTCTCACTGAAGAATTACCTCCCTTATATGACGGTAGCAAAATTATTACGCCAAAGAAATTAGAGCTGTGTTAAGCGGTTGGGCTATTTTTTTGTTAAAAATGCATAAAATTTCATATATCTTTGTGCATATGGGAACATTGGAACATTTTTATGATTTCTGCCAAGTTTGGGTGACATTGGGTTCTGTTTGATGATGCTATAACAGTTTAAAGATGCTTAGTGAGACACTGCAACAAATGGGCAGAATTGTCAAAGATGAAGGGGTGCCATCAAACCATGGAAACTGTGAAAAAGCAACCTGGTCAACCCCTTGTTTTATTCTGCATATTTGGAACAACAGAGGACTATCTATGGGAAAGGGCATTTTTAGAACCATTGGTAATGTATCCAGTGTTCCAGAAGTGCATGTCTCTATATGTAGAACAGTACAAAAGTAATTAATGTGTGAGACGTTTATCAAATACATACTACTTGACCCTGATGGGGGTTGAACACCAAACTCTCCAATCCTGGGTCTGATGCCACACCACATGACCTCGCGCATCTCTCTTTAAGTATAATGTGTTGTCAATACATTCTCAGCATAAATCAACGTTCATAGTTTATATTCGCTCGTTTCTTATGTTTGCTCGATTACATATAAGTTCAGAAACTGTGATTACCGCTTTTAAGAACGTTAAAATGTGTTTGAATATTGAATATATTTCTATTCCAAATTTTCTGTCAGTTTTTATTGGTTCATACAACTTACAAAACCAATTATTTGTTTTAAGTGATGGCATTTGGAATAAAATTGAAAAAAAAAGGTAATACAGTGTGGCATTGGTTTATCATTCATGCCATATCTAGATTTGATACAATACCCATACTTGGTTTATCATTCATGCCATATCTAGATTTGATACAATACCCATACTTGGTTTATCATTCATGCCATATCTAGATTTGATACAATACCCATACTTGGTTTATCATTCATGTCATATCTAGATTTGATACAATACCCATACTTGGTTTATCATTCATGTCATATCTAGATTTGATACAATACCCATACTTGGTTTATCATTCATGCCATATCTAGATTTGATACAATACCCATACTTGGTTTATCATTCATGCCATATCTAGATTTGATACAATACCCATACTTGGTTTATCATTCATGTTATGTCTAGATTTTATACAATACCCAAACTTCCGTTTTAAAAGTCGTAAGGTATATAACAATCGCTCTCGAGGCCGTCCGTGGGTAAAATCATTACTAAGTTGGGTTTTTTTCTGAGAGACATTCTGGCCGAATCTGGGATCGAACTCGCGATATTTGGCGTGAGCGGAGAACACTCGATACATGTTGCATTAACCTGGGTAAAATCAATACTAATTGAGTTTTTTTAGATGCAATCTGATCAGGCCGTGGGTCGAACCCGCCACCTCTGGCGTGAGCAGAAAACATTCGATACGTGTTGTATTTATCTGGTTAAAATCAATACTAAGTGTGTTTTCAGACCGAGCCTGAAAAAGAACTTCCGACTTCTGGTTTGAGCGGACAGTACTTGAGCCACAGTTTTAACACTCCGTCTGTTGCGTTATATTTAACGAGTGTTGGACCGCAATCTAACAGGGTCCTCATTATTTATTGTATGTACGATATTTATATTATACAACTAACAGCCATTGAGAGTATGCATACACATGCAATCATTCATACCGAGATATACGTTCACCGTTTTGTATGTATTCATTGATTTATTTTACTTTATTTATCTGACTGAAAGCACCGTCGAATGTCGCAGGTCGTGTTTTTACATTTATTTTGTTCATTAAGGTATCGAGGAGACTTCATTCATGAATCGTGTCACGAAATATATATTTCAATACAAGCAGGCTTTATAATGCTATTTTCAGATATATATTAACTATGAATGACTCGTTTAATAGTTCTTCAATGAGACGTGGTTTGTCTATGCGGTGTTAAATTAGATGCATCATTTGAACTCATTTGTGAGCGTCGCCTGTGAAAAAAATATCACAAAATGGTTTGTATGATTAATGAGCCGACTGCATGTGATAGATATCAATTAAGGAGCATTTCACAGTTGCAGAAAGACCTCTTTTTGTGAATTGGATCGGTCCGCACATTAGGGCTAATTATGCCGGAAGATAAATACAATTTTCACGCTTTGCCTTTTAAAACCAATTCATATTTTTAATGAAGTACCAGAATGTCACACTCAATAAATATTAACTATGGGTTTATATGTTCGGCATCTATCTCTTGAATAAGTTTTCCGAGGTCAAAATATCTAAGGTCATCAAACTCAAGGTCACTCAACTTTTAAACGTTGAGATTGTGTTTTTATTCTTAAACTCTGCGGTTCTACTTGATATTTGATATTATATGAATTTATATACCAGGATATCTCTTTATCAATAAAATGATCGCAATACGCGTTTTAACAACACCATTTGACAGCACATTATAGATCACAAATGGCAACCCGTGTTTCTGATGGAGGAATACCTTAAAATGAATCTGAAAACTACAGCCTGTCGTCCGTATGTCACTGGCAAACTTTTTGAAATAATGATGTTTTGATCGTTTGGGCTCGAACCCATAACACCAGCCGTAAGAGTAATATCATATAGACAGTACCTACAACCACACAGTCATGCAAGAAAATTTAACACCATGGTTATATATTAATGAAAAAAGTGTGAACTAATGTGTCATGTCCGCCAGTTATGACGGATGACTCGAGGGGTAAAAGGTCAACTTATTATTACGAAATTTCAAACTTATTGTAAATGCAAATTCCAGATAGAAATCTAGTGGCAGAAATGTTCTACCATAGTTTTAATTTGATATACACCATACACCTACACCGTAATAAATTTGAAGTGTAGTGAGCTCGCTGCGTTCTCATCGCCTTTCCAATAAACAACCATATAACCGGAAAAACTAAATGCATCAAATAACACAAAATTGAAAATTAATAAAAAAAAAATAATAAAACAATTTAACATGAAGTACACGCCATATGGGAACACTAGCTATCTATTTAATAAACGGTGAAATTCAAAGATGAGTCAGTCTCTGATGATACGTGCATTTTCATGTCACTATTTGCACGCACTTCGTTAAGTATTCGAATTGGGGAAAAAACGCACATAGGCGAGAAAGAGATAATAGATGGCAATTTATATACGCCTTAAAGATACAAATGTTCACAGTCGATGAAATACGTGTTTTGCAATGGACCCACGCGCATGTTGCATTTTAAATTGAAGAACATCAACCCTCGAAGGTTAAAAAGAGCCATTGATCAGTAGTCGGTGATTCATAACAGGGATGCCTTGTCTTCCCCACTCCCCCATTTCTCTTTACCAAAGCCGTCGTATGACCGATGTTTGCAATGGGCACACACGCATATTGCATATTAAATAAGAAATCATCACACATAAAGTTAGAAAGATCCATTGATCGGCAATGATTCAAAACAGGAATGTCTTGTTTTGCTATTCGCTTACCGAGCTCGGATACGAAAGAAATATACATACTTCGGTACATTATATACAACAAATCAAAAATGCATGTGGAGTTTATAATAATCATATTATAATAATAAAAAATAAATTGCTCCTCTTGGCTGCGTTAGCCGTACATCTGCTGCATGAATTATATTGAATAGCCAAGTTTGTATATAATTTTGAAAATTAAAACGCCATAGTCTGCATGCAAACTATTAAATCGCACGTTTCAGATTTTCATAGCAAATATCGTTCCTTATATAATATATATTTGATATTCAAATACTAGTGGTACTCATGGGGGTAAAATTGATGTATTGATGAATAGTAGGCGGGCACGACGTATACATTTCCATATAGTGTATAAAGTTAAAGCAGTTGCATATTTAGTACTTCTCAATAAATGCAAATGTTGTTGACGGAGGAACTGCTCACATTAAACTAAAATGGTTTACTCACGTTCTAAACAAATATTTAATGTAAATATTCAAGCCCCTACGGATCCAAGGTCGCGCGCCAATTAACATCCCGAAAGCATAATGTTTCTGCAATGACCGCAGTTTACATTGCGTTCATTTTGCGTTTTACCACATGCGTCCTACGCATATTATAATGCTATCAATCAGCTCATGACTCTCACGTAAAACATGCATAGGTGGTTATGCACAGCTAACAATAACTTGTAAAGGGTGCACTTTAAAAAATGAAAAAAATATATAAAGTACGTGCCCTTTCAAAAACGAGTTTACTCCAGCAAAAAAAAATCGATCAAGACGTCTCATTAGAGCAATAAGGCACCAAGTGTATATGAAATAAGAAGGCACTTGGTACCTTTTTGCAACAATGGGGCGAAGATTTCATTATGAAATTTGTGTTCAGTGTTGTAAGCTCTTCTGTAGTTCCTCGGTAAGTATGCAGTAATAGTACGGAATCATTGCACAGTTCCCCTTTAACTTTTTAGGTAGTCACTGTATAGTTCCCACATCTAAGTATTCAGAAATAACAGGAAGACACTGTACAGTTCCCATTTAAATACAAATATGCGAGTCGTTGTACATCTCCACAAGAATTCAGAAATTACAGTGAACGGGGACCCTACAATTCCCCTTTAAGAATTCAGAAATGACAGGGAATACATACACGTCTCGTTTTAGTATATATAGATGGCAGAGACTTGTACTCTACCTCTTTGTTTTAGTAATCAGAAAGTTTTCAGAAATAACAGGGACTCTACAGTTCTCATTTAAGTATTCGGAAATGACAAAGACTCTACAGTTCCCCTTTAAATATTAAGAAATGACAGTGACTATACAGTACCCCTCTATATTTTTGAAAATAACTGATACTCTACAGTTCCTCTTTTAACTTTTCGAAAATGACAAAAACTCTACAGTTCCCATGTAAATATTCAGAAATTACAGGGATTTTACAGTACCCCTCTATCTTTTCGGAAATTACAGATACTCTACAGTTCTTCTTTAACTTTTCGAAAATGACAAAGACTCTACAGTTCCCCTGTAAATATTCGAAAAAAACGTAAATAATCAGTGTTTTCTACATATTTGAAAGGTCGACCTCAACTGATTGCAACCTTATATTTATATGACTGGATGGGATCGGGATAACAAAGCTTTCTCTCGAGCACACATTTCATCAAACAAAAGACAAAACAAATCCATGTCATCGAGAATTCTTGATACATATATATATATGCTAAGTTTATAGTACATTTGTGATACCCCTCCCATTCATATTGTACTGGCACCGAATCGACTGGTCATAAAATATGCAATATAAACTGTGCACCAAACACAGAAGCCTGCTGTGCCATTCGCAAAAGGAGTGGACCCAGTGGCTAGGTACTCGACCTCATCCTCTCCCGTACAATACGGATGTTTTGATCAGCTGGAATCCGGCTGTGATCTGTTCCGTATATGTACATGACCCTGAATATGCCATGATACAGAGAATACCATGTTAGTGTCTGATATTATCAACTTTATCGGGTGAGGCTTAGAAAAAAAACCTGGACGAGGCTCCGCCGAGTCTTTGTTTATTTCGTGCCGACCTTGACGAAGTTGATAACATAAGACACTTACATGGTATTCTATATATTATATTAATATTTCTAGTTCGTTTTTTATTCATTTTATGTAGGATTAAAAGTAGTTCCTTCCAGGTCAACATGCGAAATTATACATAACGGCGTCATGAAGTATACATAATGACGCCATGTGTCTGATAAACTTGCATTGTCGTGAAAAACCTATGTTTATCAGACAGGAAGTTTATCAACAGAAATGAATGCATTGACATGCTAAAACAACAACGTGCTGTTCCTTGTCTGAACCGCTGCAACGCTTCACCACACTACAAAAGACAATGGATAAGTAGGCGACAATGTGTGTGCTCGCGTGTTGTCATTCATTCATAAACTTCAGCGAAAATGCATATTCATACTTCTTTTTACTGAATGACTAATATAAATATATCAAACACGTTCGGTCATATATCAGAAAACATTTTACATTGCAACGTTTTATCATACTTCAAGGTGTCGCAATCACGACTGTTGTATTTTACATCTAATTCAATGGTGCATAATTTATTGCTTTGAGTGCACCTATCAAAGTTATTAATCATTCGATTACATGTGTGTTCGGTGGTAGTTTTTTTTTCGCTTTTAAATGGAAGTTTTTTTGTGAATGGGAAAAAAGTAAACCTTGTTTTGAAAAGCAGTCGTTTGCTTGCTTGTCAGATGCAAGGTTGAACAGCTAATGTAACAAGAGAGCTTAGTGGTGTCTAGTTGTACAATAAGCATTGTGGTGTCTAGTTGTACATAAAGCTGTTTGGGGTATATTTAACATTAAGCATTGTGGTGTCTAGTTGTACAATAAGCATTGTGGTGTCTAGTTGTACAATAAGCATTGTGGTGTCTAGTTGTACAATAAGCATTGTGGTGTCTAGTTGTACATAAAGCTGTTTGGGGTCTATTTAACATTAAGCATTGTGGTGTCTAGTTGTACATTAAGCATTGTGGTGTCTAGTTGTACATTAAGCATTGTGGTGTCTAGTTGTACATTAAGCATTGTGGTGTCTAGTTGTACATTAAGCATTGTGGTGTCTAGTTGTACATAAAGCTGTTTGGGGTCTATTTAACATTAAGCATTGTGGTGTCTAGTTGTACATTAAGCATTGTGGTGTCTAGTTGTACATTAAGCATTGTGGTGTCTAGTTGTACATTAAGCCGTGTGGTCTCTACTTGAACGTTAAGCTTTGTGGTGTCTTTTCGTACATAAACTTTGTGGTGTCCAGTTGTACATTCAGCCTTGTGGTGTCAAGTTGTACATTAAGCATTGTGGTGTCTTGTTTTACATTAAGCCTTGTGGTGTCTTCTTGTACATCAGGTTTTGTGATGTCTAGTTGTGCATTAAGCCTCGTAGTGTCTTGTTGTACTTTAGGCCTTATGGTGTATAGATGTACACTAGGCTTGTGGTGTCTAGTTATGAATAAGGCCTTGTGATGTCTAGTGGTACGTTAAGCCTTGTGGTGTCTAGTTGTTCTTTAGGCCTTATGGTGTCTAGTTGTACATTAAGCCTTGTGATGTCTAGTTGTGCATTACGCCTTGTGATATCTAGTTGTACATTAAGCCTTTTGATGTCTAGAAGTACATTAAGCTTTGTGGTGTATAGATGTGCATAAAGCATCGTGGTGTCTGGTTAAACATTAAAACTTATGGTGTCTTGTTGTACAACAAGCCTTGTGATGTCTAGTTGTGCATTAAGTATTGTGATGTCTAGTTGTGCATTACGCCTTGTGGTGTCTAGTTGTACATTAAGCCTTTTGATGTCTAGTAGTACATTAAGCTTTGTGGTGTATAGATGTACACAAAGCGTTGTGGTGTCAAGTTAAACATAAAACTTACGGTGTCTTGTTGTACATTAAGCCTAGTGGTGTCTAGTTAAACATTAAACCTTGTGGTGTCTAGTTGTACATTCAGCCTTGTGATGTTTAGTTGTACATTAAGCCTTGTGATGTCTAGTTGTGCATTACGCCTTGTGATATCTAGTTGTACATTAAGCCTTTTGATGTCTAGAAGTACATTAAGCCTAGTGGTGTCTAGTTAAACATTAAACCTTGTGGTGTCTAGTTGTACATTCAGCCTTGTGGTGTCTAGTTGTACATTCAGCCTTGTGATGTCAAGCTGTAGATTAAGACTGATGGTATCTAGTAATACATTTATCAGTATCCATAAGTGATTTATATAGATTTTCCATTATACTGTCTAATAGTACATTTAACTTTGTGATTTTCAGTTGTATATAAAGATTTGTGGTGTCTAGCTGTACATTAAGCCTTTTGGTGTCTTATTTTACAATAAGCTTTGCTATATATAGTTGCACATTAAGCCTTATGGAGACTAGTTGTACATTAAACATTGTGGTGTCTAGCTGTACATTAAGCCTCGTTGTGTCTTGTTGTACATTAATCCTTGTGGTGTCCAGTTGTGCATTAATCTTTGTAGTGTTTAGTTGTATAATAAGCATTGTGTTATCTAGTTGCATTAAGCCTTGTGGTGTCTAGTTGCACATTAAGCTTTGTGGAATCTAGTTGTACATAGAAGCTTTGTGGTGTCTAGTTGTACATTAAGCTTGTGATGTCTAGTTGTACATTCAGAATTGATGTGTTGTGTTTCGTTGTATAGTAAGTCATGTGGTGTCTATATGTACATTAATCCTTCTGGTGTCAAGTTGGACATTAAGCCGTTTGTTGTCCATTTGTACACTATCCATAAGTGATGTGTACAGTATTCGCCCTGTGGTGTCTAGTTGTACACAAAGCCTTGTGGTGTCTAGTTGTACACAAAGCCTTGTGGTATCTAGTTGTACATTTAGATTGAAGGTGTCTAGTTGTACATTAAGCATTGAGGTGTATAGTTGTACAATAAGCCTTATGGTGTCTAGTTGTACGTAAAGACTGGTGGTGTCTAGTTGTACATAAAGACTGGTGGTGTCTAGTTGTACATCAAGCCTTGTGGTATCTAGTTGTTCATTTAGACTGGTGGTGTCTAGTTGGTTATTAAGCATTCATGTGTCTAGTCGTACAATAAGCCTTATGGTGTCTAGTTGTACGTAAAGACTGGTGGTTTCTAGTGGTACATAAAGACTGGTGATGTCTAGTTGTAGATCAAACCTTATGGTATCTAGTTGTACATTTAGACTGGAGGTGTCTAGTTGTACATTAAGCATTGAGGTGTATAGTTGTACAATAAGCCTTATGGTGTCTAGTTGTACATAAAGACTGGTGGTTTCTAGTTGTACATAAAGACTGGTGGTTTCTAGTTGTACATAAAGACTGGTGGTGTCTAGTTGTACATTAAGCATTGAGGTGTATAGTTGTACAATAAGCCTTATGGTGTCTAGTTGTACGTAAAGACTGGTGGTGTCTAGTTGTACATAAAGACTGGTGGTGTCTAGTTGTACATCAAGCCTTGTGGTATCTAGTTGTTCATTTAGACTGGTGGTGTCTAGTTGGTTATTAAGCATTCATGTGTCTAGTCGTACAATAAGCCTTATGGTGTCTAGTTGTACGTAAAGACTGGTGGTTTCTAGTGGTACATAAAGACTGGTGATGTCTAGTTGTAGATCAAACCTTATGGTATCTAGTTGTACATTAAGCCATTTGGTGTCCACTTGTACATTAAGCCTTGTGTTGTTAAGTTGTACATTAAGACTGGTGGTGTCTAGTTGTACAATAAGCCTATTTGTGTCTAGTTTTGCATTAAACAATTTGGTGTCTAGTTGTACAACATAACTTGTGGTTTCTAGTTGTACACTTAGACTTGTGGTGTCTAGTTGTACATTAAGACTGGCATTGTCTAGTTGTACATTAATCCTCGTGGTGTCTAGTTTCACACTAAGTTTATTTGTGTCTAGTTGTTCAATATGCGTTGAGCAGTGTAGTTGTATATTAACCCTTGTGGTGTCTAGTTGTACATAAAGCATTTTTGTGTCGAGTTGTATATTAAGCCTTGTGGTGTCTAGTTGTACATTAAGCCTTGTTGTACTTAGTTGTACGTTAAGCTTTTTGTGTCTAGTTGTACATTACAACTTGTGATGTCTAGTTGTACATTAAGCCTTGTGGTGCTTTTTGTATGTTAAGCTTTTTGTGTCTAGTTGTACATTACAACTTGCGGTGTCTAGTTGTACATTAAGCCTTGTGGTGTCTAGTTGTACATTAATACTGGTGGTGTCTAGTTATACATCAAGCTTACAGTGCCTAGTTGTACATTTAATTGTGTTGTGTCTAGTTGTATATTAAGCCTTGTGGTGTCTAGTTGTACATAAAGCATTTTTGTGTCGAGTTGTATATTAAGCCTTGTGATGTCTAGTTGTACATTAGGCCTTGTGATGTCTAGTTGTACATTAAGCCTTGTGGTGTCTAGTTGTACATTAAGCTTTTTGTGTCTAGTTGTACATTACAACTTGCGGTGTCTAGTTGTAAATTAAGCTTTTTTGTGTTTAGTTGTACATTAATACTGGTGGTGTCTAGTTATACATCAAGCTTATAGTGCCTAGTTGTACATTAAATTGTGTTGTGTTTAGTTGTACATTAAGCCTTGTGTTGTCTAGATGTACATTTAGCCTTGTGGTGTCTAGTTGTACATTAAACCTTATACAGAAGATATTTATATAGATTTCCCCTTGTGGTATCCACTGTTACCTGAAGCAGTGTCCACTGTTACCTGAAGCAGTGTCCACTGTTATCTGAGGCAGTGTCCACTATTACCTGAAGCAGTGTCCACTGTTACCTGAAGCAGTATCCATCAGGGACTTGTATAGTCTTTCCCTTATGGTTTCGAGTTGCACATTAACTTGTTTCCATCAAGGTGTCGTACAGTATTCACCTTGTGGTGCCCATGTGTATATAAAGCAGTATCTATGTGAGACTTGTATAGTCTGCCCCTTGTGTTGTCCAGACGCACATTAATCTGTATCCTTCAAGGAGTTGTATTGTCTTCGCCTTGTGGTGTCGAGTTGTATATAAAGCAGTTTCTATATGAGACCTGTATAGTCTTCCCCTTGTGTTGTCCAGACGCACATTAATCTGTATCAATCAAGGAGTTGTATTGTCTTCGTCTTGTGGTGTCGAGTTGTATATAAAGCAGTTTCTATATGAGACTTGTATAGTCTTCCTCTTGTGTTGTCGAGTTGTACATGAAGCAGTATCCATCAAGGAGTCTTGCTGTCTTCACCTTGTGTGGCCCAGTTGTGTATATAAAGCAATATCCATCATTGACTCGAATAATCATTGCCTTGTAGTGTTCATTTCTAAAGAAATCATATTGCTCTGCTGTGTTTTATACATCTTGTTTGGTTTTAACTTAAGTTCAAGACCGTGTGTGACCTCTTTGTGTTCTGTTTTAAATAAAGGATCCAGCAACGCACCGTGTTCTGTTGTAATTAAGTTTATTTTAAACATGGTGTGGCATGTTGGTGTTCTGTTGTGTTTTAGGCATTCGACGGCGTTTTGTCTATAGTTGACGTGCACTTTAGACAGTTTATAGCGTGTGTAGCGTTTTTGATTTTCTGTTGTAGTTTAAGCATTCTGTCGCTTATTGTGCGTAGTTGTAATATTGCGATTCGGTATTCTGATTTTGCTTTAGGCATATTGCGGCGTGCTGTGTCAGTTTAAAATTCAAGTGAACCTTAGATGTTTTGGGGAACGTATTTGGGGTTCTTTTTTAGGTATAATGTGTTTATCGGGAACGTATTTGGGGTTCTTTTTTATGTATTATGTGTATGTCGGGGACGTATTTGGGGTTCTGTTTAAGGTATTGTATGGTTATCGGAGACGTATTTGGGGTTTTATTTTAGGTATAATGTGTTTATCGGGAACGTATTTGGGGTTCTGTTTTAGGTATAATGTGGTGTATCGGGGACGTTTCGTTTTAGGGGTTCTGTTTTAGGTATTATGTGTGTATCGGGGGCGTATTTGGGGTTCTATTTTAGGTATAATGTAGTGTATCAGGGTGTATTTGGGGTTCTGTTTTATGTATTATCTGGTGTATCGGGGACGTATTTGAAGTTCTGTTTTAGGCAGTATGTGGCTATCGAGGACATATTTGGGGTTCTGTTTTAGGTATTTTATGGTTATAGGGGATGTATTTTGGGTTCTATTTTAGGTATAATGTGGTGTATCGGTACGTATTTGAGTTTCTGTTTTAGGTATGATGTGGTGTATCGGGGCGTATTTGGGTTTCTGTTTTAGGTATTATGTAGTGTATCGGGGTGTATTTAGGATTCTGTTTTATGTATTATGTGGTGTATCGGGGTCGTATGTGAGGTTCTGTTTTAGGCAGTATATGGCTATCGGGGACTTATTTGGGGTTCTATTTTAGGTATTATATGGTTATAGGGGACGTATTTGGGTTCTGTTTTAGATATTATTTGACTATCGGCGACGTATTTTGGGTTCTGTTTTAGGTATTATGTGGTTATCGGGGACGTATTTGGGGTTGTGTTTTATGTATTTTGTGGTTATTGGGGACTTATTTGGGGTTCTGTTTTTGGTTTTATGTGGTTATCGGGAACGTAATTGGGGTTCTGTTTTAGTTATTATGTGGTTATAGGGGACGTATTTGAGGTTCTGTTTTAGGTAGTATGTGGTGTATCGGGGTGTATTTTTGGTTCTGTTTTAGGTTTTATATGGTGTATCGGGGCCGTTTTGTTTTTGGGGTTCTGTTTTAGGTATTACGGTGTATCGGGGACGTATTTGGGGTTCTATTTTAGGTATAATGTGGTGTATCGGGGCGAACTTGGGGTTTTGTTTTAGGTATTATGTGGTGTATCGGGTTGTATTTGGGGTTCTGTTTTATTTATTATGTGGTGTATCGGGGACGTATTTGAGGTTCTGTTTTAGGCAGTATGTGGCTATCGATGACATATTTGAGGTTCTGTTTTAGGTATTGTATTGTTATAGGGGACGTATTTGGGGTTCTATTTTAGGTATAATGTGGTGTATCGGTACGTATTTGGGGTTCTGTTTTAGGTATTATATGGTGTATCGGAGCGTATTTGGGTTTCTGTTTTAGGTATTATGTAGTGTATCGGGTGTATTTAGGATTCTGTTTTATGTATTATTTGGTATACTGTGGTTGTAGGGGACGTACTTGAGGTTCTGATTTAGGTAGTATGTGGTGTATCGGGGGTGTATTTTGGGTTCTGTTTTAGGTATTATTATGGTGTATCGGTGCGTATTTGGGGTTCTGCTTTAGGTATTGTGTGGTTATGGTGGATGTATTTGGGACTCTGTTTGAGATATTTTGTGGTTATTGGGAACGTATTTTGGGTTCTGATTTAGGTATTATGTGGTTATCGGGGACGTATTTGGGGTTCTGTTTGAGGTATTACGTGGTTATCGGGCGTATTTGGGGTTCTGTTTTATTTATTATGTGGTGTATCGGGGACGTGTTTGAGGTTCTGTTTTAGGCAGTATGTGGCTATCGAGGACATATTTGAGGTTCTGTTTTAGATATTTTATTGTTATAGGGGACGTATTTGGGGTTCTATTTTAGGTATAATGTGGTGTATCGGTACGTATTTGGGGTTCTGTTTTAGGTATTATATGGTGTATCGGGGCGTATTTGGGTTTCTGTTTTAGGTATTATGTAGTGTATCGGGTGTATTTAGGATTCTGTTTTATGTATTATGTGGTGTATCGGGGACGTATGTGAGGTTTTGTTTAAGGCAGTATATGGCTATCGGGGACTTATTTGGGGTTCTGTTTTAGGTATTATATGGTTATAGGGGACGTATTTGGGGTTCTGATGTAGGTATTATTTGACTATCGGCGACGTATATGGGGTTCTGTTTTAGGTATTATGTGGTTATCGGGGACGTATTTGGGGTTGTGTTTTATGTATTTTGTGGTTATTCGGGACTTATTTGGAGTTCTGTTTTAGGTTTTATGTGATTATTGGGAACGTATTTGGGGTTCTGTTTTAGGTATTATGTGGTTATTGGGGACGTATTTGGGGTTTTGTTTTGTGTATTTTGTGGTTATCCGGGACGTAGTTGGGGTTCTGTTTTAGGTATAATGTGGTTATCGGGAACGTATTTGGGGTTCTGTTTTAGGTATTATGTGGTGAATCGGGAACGTATATGGGGTTCTGTTTTAGGTATTATGTGGTTATTTGGGCGTACTTGGGGTTTTGTTTTAGGTATTATGTGGTGTATCGGGGCGTATTTGGGGCTCTGTTTTAAGTGTTATATGATTATCAGGAAAGTATTTGGCGTTCTGTTTAAGGTATTATGTGGTTATCGGGAACGTATTTGAGGTTCTGTTTAAGGTATTATGTGGTTATTGGGGACGTATTTGGGGTTTTGTTTTGTGTATTTTGTGGTTATCCGGGACGTAGTTGGGGTTCTGTTTTAGGTATAATGTGGTTATCGGGAACGTATTTGGGGTTTTGTTTTAAGTATTTTGTGGTTATTGGGAACGTATTTTGGGTTCTGATTTAGGTATTATGTGGTTATCGGGGACGTATTTGGGGTTCTGTTTGAGGTATTACGTAGTTATCGGGCATATTTGGGGTTCTGTTTGATGTATTATGTGGTGTATCGGGAACGTATTTGGGGTTCTGTTTTAGGTATTATGTGGTGAATTGGGAACATATATGGGGTTCTGTTTTAGGTATTATGTGGTTATTGGGGCGTACTTGGGGTTCTGTTTTAGGTATTATGTGGTGTATCGGGGCGTATTTGGGGCTCTGTTTTAAGTGTTATGTGATTATCAGGAAAATATTTGGCGTTCTGTTTAAGGTATTATGTGGTTATCGGGACGTATACTGGGGCTCTGTTTTAGGTATTATGTAGTTATCGGGGCCTATTTTGGGCTCTGTTTTAGGATTTATATGGTTATCGAGAACGTATTTGGGTTTCTGTTTTAGGTATTATGTGGTTATCGGGCCGTATTTGGGGCTCTGTTTTAGGTATTATGTGGTTATCGGGGCGTATTATGGGGCTCTGTTTTAGGTATTAGGTGGTTATCGGGGCGTATTTGGGGTTCTGTTTTAAGTATTATATGGTTATCAGGAACGTATTTGGGGTTCTGTTTTAGGTATTATGTGGTTATCGGGGCGTATTTGGTGTTCTGTTTTAGGTATTATGTGGTTATCGGGACGTATTTGGGGTTCTGTTTTAGGTATTTTGTGGTGTATCGGGGCGTATTTGGGGTTCTGTTTGAGGTATTATCTGGTTATCGGGGACGTATTTGGGGCTCTGTTTTATGTATTTTGTGGTGTATTTGGGGCTCTGTTTTAGATGTTATGTGGTTATCTATCGTTGACGTATTTGGGGCTCTACGTTAGACGGTACGATGCTAACGGGCATGTATTTTGGGCTCTGTTTTAGGTATAATGTGGTTATCGGGGCGTATTTGGGGTTCTGTTTTAGGTATAATGTAGTTATCGTGGATGTATTTGGGGTTCAATTTTAGGTATAATGTGGTGTATCGGTGACGTATTTGTGGCTCTATTTTAGGCTGTATGTGGCTATCGGGCATGTATTTGGGCTCTGTTAGGTATTATGATGTGCATCGGGCATGTTTTTTGGGCTCTGTTTTAGGTATTATGTGATTATCGTGGACGTATTTTGGGTTACTTTTTAAACATTATATGGTGTATTTTTAATGTATTTGGGGCTCTGTTTTAGGTATTATGTGATTATCGTGGACGTATTTGGGGTTCCTTTATAAACATTATATGGTGTATTAGGGACGTATTTGGGGTTCTGTTTTAGGTATTATGAGAATTATCGGGGACGTATTAGGGGTTCTTTTTTAGGTATTATGTGGTTATCGGAGACGTATTCGGGGGTTCTGTCTTAGGTATTATATGGTTATCGCGGACGTATTTGGTGTTCTATTTTAAGTATTATGTTGTTATCGGGGACATATTTGGAGTTCTGTTTAAGGTATAATTTGGTTAAGGGAACGTACTTGCCGTTCTGTTTGAGGTATTGTGTGGTTATCGAGGACGTATTTTGGATTCTGCTTTAGGTAGTATGTAGCAATCGGGGGCGTATTTAGGGTCTGTTTTAGGTTATATGTGATTATTTTTTACGTATTTGGGGTTCTGTTTTAGGTATTATGTTGTTATCGGGTACGTAATTTAGTTCTGTTCTAGGTTTAATGTGGTCTATCGTATACATTTAGAATATAAAAAGATAAATACAACTTAAATGTATTTACTGAAAATATTGCATGCTACCAATATTGCATCTGCATTGATAATGTTTAATTTAAATAGTAGTATTCTTTCATTTCCTACTCGGACATTGTCCAACACAGTTGTCCTTTTCACTTAATGAATTACTTAATTTATTTACTTGCGGCCGAAATGTTACTGTGGTGAGACCTGACATAGTCGAAGAACGATCACGGGTTTTGTCTTTTTACATTTATTAACATGTCTGTTCTTGCCATTTAGTACTTGTAATATTTTTATTTAACAATAGTAATACTAAAACTTTGACTTAGTAGTAGTAGTAGTAGTAGTAGTAGTAGAAGTAGTAGTAGTAGTAGCAGCAGCAGCAGCAGCAGCAGCAGCAGTAGTAGTAGTTGTAGTAGTAGCAGCAGCAGCAGCAGTAGCAGTAGTAGTACACTTTATTGACGATTTATTCCAGAGCAAATACAAGTTATAACATAGCAATAAATGGGCTATTTATTATATTTTTGGAAAGACAATTCAAGAATTCGAAGGCAGTATGGTTTCTCTGTGTACATGCGTCATACCTGACACTTCTACCCCGAGCTATTGACAGCAGGGATGACCGCTGCAATAAATACGTAATGTTTATTAATGATAAAAAACTTAACTGAATTGTTTAATTGATACCTGGGTATGGAGGCGATGCCCACTTCGTATATTAGCGTAAATATGGACAGTGGGCGACGATACTTAATGTTCAAGTATTATGAGACGATGTAATTGTAATATAATACAGTTAAACACACTGTGTGGGTGGCGGGGGTGGTCTTGATGGATGGAGAGTAATTAACTATGTGCGGGTATCTTAAGCAAGACTGTTTTTTTCTTCGTAAGTTAAGTATTTGTTTTACTCGGGAAGAGTTTTTAAACGTGATTTAAGCGTAATTTGATCGAACTTGTTTCGCAATTGATGTAAAATAACTGAGTTCAAACTGCGTATGGCGGAGTTCGAATAAGTTCTATATGTTAATTATATCAACAGCAAGACGTTTCATTTGAATCAACACACATAGAAATATACAGAAGCTGTGAGGATTAATTTACGATATTGCGTCCCAGTGCCATTCGTCTCTTTCGCCGATCGAAGCGGAAAAGTTATTGCGGAGAAGGATGTTCTCGAGTCGAGAATTGGTTATCATTCCGTGATCCCAGGAAAATTTGGTTAGGTGATGTGATCCACTGTAAGCCCGCGATGGCTTAGCATTAACATTAAATAGTCAAACAAACACAATTTTCCACGCTACAAACAATACAAACAACTTGTTTATTTGAGAAAATATGTATTTCATTCCATTGTATTGCTTTACTAAAAAAAATTCTTAGCTTTGTATTGGAAATTATATTAGATTTGGTTCGATTTTATTGGTTTAGATTGGATTTGATTGGGTCGGATCAAATCAAGTCGGATCGGATTAGATCGGATCGGATCGGATCGGATTGAACTGTATTGTATCGCATTGAAATATATCGTAGTTATGATATTGTGTTTTGCTGTGCTGTGCTACGTTGTGCTATGCTTCGCTGCCATACATTTTACTGTATTTACACGGTATTGTATATATTGAACTGTAAACAAACTTTAAATAACAGAGCTCTGTGCGATATCTCGCCTCATACCATACTCGTACCTATAAGTTTTTAATGTTAAATGCGATTTTCAATCACCTGATTTTATTACTGATTTGTACCCAGTTACACCGCGGCGTTTTTTTTTAATTACATTAATATTTTAGGCAAGATAAGCTTATTATACAATTTGATATCTTAACTTAAACATGTGCTGTTCTTTTTCATTTTAACTTTTCATTCAGATTCAAATCGATGCCGATCTACAAAGCAATTATCTAATTGATTTACCTATTAGATTGCCCACTCTGTCCAAACCGCTTTATATCGATAAATCAAAATATTAGCATGTTAAGGTTTGAGGGTATGATTGCTTTAGCACACAACTGCCTGCACAAGTAAGTATCGTATGAAATTGGATAACAAATCTATGTGCTGAACGAAGAACTTTCGTTTTTGTTTCTAGTATCTATTTCATAAACTTTAGTCTATAAGTATGCATGTATTATTATAAGATTATATATTGTATACATTCGTATTCAAACCTAGAAATGAAGTCGTTAAACAGCACGTAATGTTAAACCAGTGCCATTGCAATAATCGTGCAGGTACATCAATTCATAATACTCTAGAGTCAATTGATACTCAAATTGGAATTTTGAGTTTCCAACTGGAATTGTCCAATTGGAAATCATTTTAACTGTAAATCATTCCAATTGGAATATTAAAACTTCAATTGAAAATGGTGTTTTATTTCCTATTTTAATTCCATTTATCTCAGTATTTTTTGAAAAGTTTTAGCTGAAAATTGGAAGCATCAAGGCGAATCAAACGTATAAGCCAAATATATTACGACAAGCATCACGTCACACTATTTCCTTTATTTGTCGTATGCGGCCGACTGATCCAAGGCGCTGTCTCAATGTGACATACCTTCCACCGCTGATGTCATCGTTTCGAACCCATTTCAAATTGATTTATGTGAGACAATTATTAACAGAACTAAAAGAGACGACGGTTCTACTCAGATTCTGTCTTTGAGGTTTTCCCAAGCATAAAACATATGTAGTTTCTTTTATAAATTTCTACTTTAACATAACAATGAAATTGATGACAAGGCAGTTTTTAGATTTAATTCATGAGTTTTTTATGTAACCCAATGATGAAAATTTTATATTCAATAATATTTAACTTTTTGTTGGATTTAAACTTTGTCGCATTTGATGTAAACATTGACATATTGTTCACGTTATTTTACCTCTCCTGTATAATTAAGTTTTGTGTAAATATTTACAAAACATAAAAAAATATTTATTGAAATAACGTTTTCTTTCAATTGAATTCATTTTTTTTCTTAAAAATCAGTATTCTATTAAAGTTTCTTTATCAATAAATTTACAAATATTTGAAAATTCCAAAATCATCAAATTCATTAATTACACGCTTCCTTAACTCAGATCGCTTTTAGACACAGTAATTAGCGATCTTGGAGGTATAAAGTTCGCCAAGCGTGTGGTGGGTTGATTGAGAGTTTTCACTTAGAACGATTAATGGGTGTTAATCCGCGATGTAAGTGAACGTTTATTTTATACCCGGGAGACTACACTAATTGGCAGTTTACGATTAACAGTATAGACATGGGTGATACTTAATCGGCTGTGTAGGTACAATACACAAGGTAAGACGATGCCCTTTTATCTTGAGACGATAAATTATCTTTTAAATAAATAAATATTTTCTACTCGTAAGTCTGCCTTTTTGCTAAAGTTTATTATACAACAGTGAAATAATAAAACTTATTTTAACACATTTGATGTCCCTGTAATTCGGAGAATGAACGGTTTACGGGTGGGTGCATAGTGTTACCTATAGCCCTGATCGCCCGTCCATGTGTTCGTTTATCCGTACTGAAATAGTTTCCACTCAATAAATCCCCCAATAAGTGCAATAAGGTACCATGCGTCTTCTTATTTCATAAGCATTTGGTACCTTATTGCTCTGATGTGACTAATTTTAATATAGTTTCTTTTACAAATTTTGATAAAAATGTGAGAACATGTATACGTCCAGGAAAAGGACGCTTGACGTTTATATAAAGATAGTTATACTCATATATGGCTATTATGATGTGAAAGTTAAGGTCACTGTTACAATAAATAGATAAAAGCAGATTCCACTCAATGATTTTAATTTTTTTAAACATATTTCGATAAATTTTGTGTATTGGTTCCTTACAAGAAAAGTAACTTGCGATCGGTTTAGAAGTATATAGAGTCGATGCCAATGTCACTGTTACTAAAAATAGATAAACGGCTTCCGCTCATTCAATTTAGGAACATTAAGTGGTGTGATGAATATTTTAGCATGTGTTTCTAACCTTAACGTGAAACAGCTTGCAGTTGTTATTTAGGTAATTCGGATCCAGGTCACTGTTTCTAAAAATAGAAGAAAAGATTTCTGCTTTATAATTTTAGATATCGAAACTCAGAAGCTTTTTATTCCATTCACCTACACCGGTTATAATACATTCGTTTTTGCTACGGGCATATATTGCCTACTCTGCGACACTCTTTAATTTTTGATAATAACATGTCACGCACTCAAGCCTGTTCCCAGTTTGTTTTCAAAAGTGTGCAGTTAGGTTGGGATTCCGTTCCCAATAGAAAACGTATTATCATACAATAAATGAATTTTGGCTTCAGCGATTATATATTTACATCATTGTTTTGCTCTAAATGAATCCTTAATTCATATTTGCACGAAATGATTCTCTTTAACAATTTCTTGTCTCTTTAAAGACAGTTACTGTATGTGACAATACAAATATCACAACATCAGAAAGTACTATTGATGTCGTAATATGATAAGAAAACAGTTAAATAACAAATAATAAAAAACACATATTACGTAATGGCATGTATGCATTATGAAGGTAGCATGCACCATGGTTACTGATTTACTTTTCTTTTAGAAAATTAAAATACAACGCTAAAATCTGGTAACCTATTTACTTTCTATTAATATCGTGACCTACTTTTCATTAAAATACAATGTCAACTGCTACTATGAAAAATGAAAAATCAAATTGAAAAAGAAGGTTTACCATTTTCCTACAAAGATATTTTTCTCATACACAAAATAAATAGTAAAGTCACGATGGATTTTAAAAATTTAGTAAACATTCTTAAAAATACATATTGATATTTCTTTGAAATTATTATAACAAACTGGTAAAATGTGTTTCATTTACCGCGATTTATGCGAACTATGATGTGTTCTATCTTAATCCATTCACAAAGATAGGTCCTATTATAAAATAGAAACGATGGATTGATTGATTGTATATTTAGCGTCATGTTTATGCCACCGAGTGCTAACTGACGATTCGCTAACCTAATAACTGTTTCCAGGGATCCTGTAAGGTTATCCGGTACTCGAGCACACCTCATCTCCGCACGTAACTGATAACTTTCCCACTTGAGTCAGTGGTGAGAGACGAATGATAATGAGACGCAATGTCGTATATCAGTTATCACGGAGAGTATGGGTATTAGAACTATTGATAGTCAGACGCACAACCGACTGAGCTAATCGGGTCAGGCAAATAGACACGATAATAAGGATTCTCAGTACATACGGGGGCATTCTTAAATTTATAAAAATCGTTTGTCTTTCAAACTGTCGAAAGCCTAAAAATTAATATGCCTCACTTAAATTGTACAACTTTTAATAATAATAAAGATTGTATTGTATGAACGATACACGTATATCATATCATTTTTAAGTGTGTTTAACGCCTTTTGAGCACATGAGCGGTTATATCGTATATGGTATAGTCAGTTTTATTGTTGGTGGAGGAAAACTTAGGAGTGAATTATGTGAGAGGTAAGTGAGGGTTAAGTGAGGGGTTAATGAGTATAAGTGAGGGCTAAGTGAGAGGTAGGTGAGGAGTAAGTGATGGATAAGTGAGGGGTTAATGAGAGGTAAGTGAGGAGTAAGTGAGGGGTTAATGAGAGGTAAGTGAGGAGTAAGCGAGGGGTTAATGAGAGGTAAGTGATGAGTAAGTGAGGGGTTAGTGAGAGGTAGGTGAGGAGTAAGTGAGGGTTAAGTGAGGGGTTAATGAGGATAAGTGAGAGGTAGGTGAGGAGTAAGTGAGGGGTTAATGAGAGGTAGGTGAGGAGTAAGTGAGGGATAAGTGAGAGGTAGGTGAGGAGTAAGTGATGGTTAGGTGAGGGGTTAATGAGGATAAGTGAGGGGTAAGTGAGAGGTAGGTGAGGAGTAAGTGAGGGGTTAATGAGAGGTAGGTGAGGAGTAAGTGAGTGGTTAATGAGAGGTAGGTGAGGAGTTAGTGAGAGGTAAGTGAGGGGTTAATGAGGATAAGTGAGAGGTAGGTGAGGAGTAAATGAGGGGTAAGTAAGAGGTAGGTGAGGAGTCAGTGAGGGTTAATGAGGATAAGTGAGGGGTAAGTGAGAGGTAGGTGAGGAGTAAGTGAGGGATAAGGGTTAATGAGAGGTAGATGAGGGGTAAGTGAGGGGCTAGTGAGAGGTAGGTGAGGAGTAAGTGAGGGATAAGTGAGGGGTTAATAAGGATAAGTGAGGGGTAAGTGAGAGGTAGTGAGGGGTAAGTGGGTAGTAAGTGAGAGGTAGTATGGGGTAAATGAGGCGTAAGTGAAGGGTAAGTGAGGGGTAAGTGAAGGATAAGTGAGAAGAAGTGTGGGTTAAGTAAGGGGTAAGTGAAGGATAAGTGAGAGGTAGTGTGGGGTAAATGAGGCATAAGTGAAGGGTAAGTGATGGGTAAATGTCCATTAGACTGCAATGCCTGGGAGCACTCAACCACTCTGGACCCCACATCATGCCTTGTTAAATATCCAACTGTCCGTATTAAGAAATGTCATCCTTTCACATTCTTTTTTTATATAAATAGCTGAAATTTCTAACTTCTTTGAAATAAAACAAAAAAATAATATAAGTCATATCACATATAAGGTGACTGAACAGTATACTTTATTACAGTTACGTTTTTCCTTTCAAGTGACAGTGTATTACTCATTGTTCTATGAAGTAGTCAAGTTGTTTTTTTATTTAACATGATATACTCTTTTCATAAGGTATTCATATCATAGAACCAGTCACGAAATAGACGGTGTCACTGTTTGAAAAGTAAGGTGTACAAGATAAATATAAATATGTATCATAGTGTTTTTGTAACCTGTGTATGTAATTCTGGCACGGTTTTGCCGCACTTGTTACACCGCTTTTCATCGGTTTGTACTGTGTTTCACAGAGTCAAATAAACTGTGACTTTCTGTTGCTGATTATTTCATTAGTGTCATGGTTACATATAACGACAGTGGTTTTCATTTTGAGGAGGGCTATTGCTAATGTTGTTAAAACTTGTAACCCGACCGATTTACACTCTATATAAATATTTGTTTCATTGATATTGTCGGGCTTCATATTTTGATAACACTAGTTACAGCCCTCTCCAGTGCGCCAAAATGCATATACAAATTAAAATGACTCTATGTTTGCGATACAAACTAGCATATGCGTTTGAACAAGCAAATCGCTGTCCCCCACACACAACCAACGCATCACGCACACACACTCACTCACATACACAATAAGTATGCTTTCCATTGAATTTATTTTTTTGTTAAACTAATGAATTATCACCTGCAAATAATCTTGCAGTATTTGACATTAACTCAGCAATACCATTAACATATACTAGAAACGATTAAGGACCAAGAATAGAACCCTGTGGAACTCCCGCTCTCAACTTGTTTTGTATCAGAAAACAACTATATAAGATTTCCCGAGATTCCATATTGAAAAACAGTCGAATGTCTTGGTAAACATCCCGATTGATTTTGATAAATTAAGTCATCAAACTATAGATATTTGTTATATATTTTGAAAACGATACGCTTCATTACCTTAACAATACAACTAATTAAAGAAATTGGTATTTAGCTTGACGGATATGTTTGACTCTTTTTTTAAAAAATGGTTTATTATGAACATGTTTCTAAAAGAATATGTGCCTTCTTGAAGGAATCCATTATATAAAACATAATTTTCGGGATGTGTGATAGACTAGATTGAGAATCATCGTCAAAAGTTGAAACAAATCTTTATCCCAAGATTCTACAGTAAAATATGGAGGACTGTAGAGTGTGCGTAATAAGACATATTTGTATTTATCCGTAATTTCAATCCATAAAGACTCTGGGAGATAAGTCTCTTACCGGTTTTAGATGCGAAGATATGTACACATATCACCCTTCTGAACTTTCAGTAATATACTATCGAAATAAAGTATAAAAACTATCTAGTTGCAGTAAGAAGTCACTGATATTATCTGATAAATAGGTTTCTGTAAAACAGGATTTCAAAATCCAGGAAATTGTCAGTTATGTAATATAAGTTTTTCCTAATACTGCAAATATTTTATGATGAACTGGGAGACAGTTAGCACATTTGCAAGTTCACATAAGACATTGAACTCTATCAAAGGTGAAATCTGTGACCTCCCTTTGGGTAAATTCTCCTACAGGTAAAGCAACTAGACAAGCAGATTGCAGGTTCAGTACAAAGGACAAATGTAAAAAAAAACTTAAAAAAAAAAGAAAACTAAACTGTAAATGCGCAATATAATAAAGCAATAATCTATAAGGACATGGGCCGACTAACAAAGTCACACATCTAATAACGAATAAAGAAAGGTAACAGTCCAATTCAAATAACATACTATATGCTATAAGTGTTCTGTGGTGTTTCCAAATTCTTATATTATTTGTTGGTTTTTTTTTCAACTTTAAGGTAAGCATATCTATTTGTTAATTTTTTCAAGTATTTTATGGCATTGTTCATTATTTTCGATCTCTTCCTACATTCTTACATTACATTGACCTCCCAGTATGATTTTGGCAATTTCATAATATTCGATTCAAACAAATCTTGTCTAGTCTGGAAAGCCATGTTGTCGCACAATATCCCCAGCCTGCAATATATGACACCACTTTGGGGGTGGATATTAAGTTAAATTGTCTTGTGGGAAGCATTGATTCGAGCTTTTTAGAGCATTTTTTTTTTTTTTGGAAACGTTCATATACGTATTTTTTTTAGTTCGCCGGGACGAAGTCCAAGGAGAGCTATTGCCATGATCTCGACGTCGTCATCGTCGTCTTCGTCTGTAGACACCCAGGTTAAACTTTTGCGTTTAAGTTTAAGATATCTATGCAACCACTCATTGGATGTGAATGAAACTTCGCATATGTGTTCACCATCATCAATGGAACACACACAGATAGGAACCATAACTCTGGATTGCATTTTGACACAGGCATGGCCCTTTTTGGACTTACACACCCAGAGGCGATCTTTGTTGTCTTCTGACAACTCTTGTTTATTTTACTTTGATTGCGAAACTAGTTATTATAACTTATACAATTCGCGATAATCGTCTTCCTGATAGAGCCAGTACAAAGCATATGCAGAAAATGTGTCTTGCTTATGTGTCTACCACTGGGCCACGCGCTCCAAACATGCATTAATAGCCTTAAACGTGTAATACATCTATCAATTTTGCACTGTTTTTATTCATTTACAACAGCACCTTGATTAGATTTTTTTTATAATATTCAGAAGACCAACAAATACTTGCTCAGAATAGAAAATTCTTAAATGATAATTTTTATTTCAATCCTTTTAAAAACATATGAGAAGATAAGAATTGTCTGTTGTCTCATACTATTTATATGTAAAATAATATCCCCAAATATGGCCTCTTTAGACCTTAATTACAAAAACTTTTGACACATTTGGCTGACCTGTTCATAAGGACAAGTTGTTAACCTCTTAAAGGGAATATATTGGGTTAAAACGTTATACGTAAATGCCTTAAAAATAAAATAAATATGAAAATGGATCAAAAGCATCTCATTATCATTAATTAATAATCAACCAAATGGTTTGGTATGTCAAATCCACCAAAACGTTACAAAATCGATAATTAGATTGGAGTGGTAAACTTGAAACGAAAGCCCCATTCTAAAAATAGATATCACTTCAATACTGCTTGACGTCATTTAGACTCTTTTTAAGATGAAACTAGTTTTACTGTGTTTAAACCTGTATTACGGATCAAACTGAAATCAAAATGAAATCATGCGACTCATTTAATACGTCGCAAAACATGTTTCACTTTTAAGCGGGAAATTTACTTTAGTCTAACCTTGGCATGTAACCCAAGTTAGGAAATCCCTTTTCAATAGAATATTTTGGCATCTTTAAATTGACATCCTTTTGGCAATACGGGGTCAGTGAGTATATTGATATGATATATTTGAAAAAAATGTTTTAACCAACTGAAGAAGCTAACTATCCTTCCTTAGAACAAATGTTGTTCTCTGTGACTTAATAATGCTTCAAACCTCAAATATGATAAAATCCTCGCAATTTTAAAGTAAAAATTGAAAACTTGTCGTTGTTCAATCATGTTTCTATGCAGATATTAAATAACCCTTAACACACAGAGCCACTGTACTTTTTGTCTGTTGTACATGTGCAAATCTGAATTCTGAGTAGTGATCCTTTATGCCAAATATAAATATATTTTACTGACCCGTTTTTGTGAAGAAGGCTCTGATTAGACAAGTCTCAGATTGAATGATATTATTGCAGAAATAGATGAGAAAATTCGAAAATCCGTCAGCATTCTAACATTTATGTAAAAATCAAAGTCCTCTTACAGGGCCTCTGTACATATAAAGCTATTGATGAGTTGAATAGTGTACTCATAGGGAAAATTCATGTTCAATATAAACAAACATGAAGCACAAAAACGGAGCACAGGCCACCTCTTGATTTCGTGTACCGATGTTTCTATAATCGCTGAAAAGACACAAACACCGGATACGCCGCATGAGGATATCGTATTCAATATGTCTATGGTCGCTTTAGAGATACAAAGTACAATTCACCTCAGCCAACAAACACAGTCTTGATCTGTTATGATTATTGATAAAAAAACTTTTGAACTTATTTCTGTTTTTACTCAACTAAAGCATGCTCGATAACCTTTGAAATGCATAAGAAACCGTTCACTGCATAATTACTAAAATCGATGACGTTAACACATTTCATGTCTACATAACCAGTGTCCTTGAAGAGTGTTTACCCGATATCGGTAATATCACAGTGCATGTGGTTTTAAAAAGTTTGGCACAGTTAACACAAAAACTAAGAATTAATTTGATGAAGGATAAGTATTAAATAGCGCGTGGTCAAGTGATATTGCATCTTGGCTCCATGATCGGAGGGTCGAGGGTTCGATCCCCAGGTACGACTATGTGTGGTTTCCCTGAGCAAGACACCGTTTTCGTATCTATGCTAAGTACTGACCCCACATAGGAATACCTCGACTATGATGGGTCCAAGTTGTGATAATTTGTTTCATAATCGAATGTAAATGAATAGATTTAAACTTATTAGTAACCACTACTGTTGCGCAGGTGGGCTATTTATGTCCATTTTAACATCGTTTGATAAATTTAATTTAAGCGACAACTGTTACAAAAGTATATTCATCTTACAACGCCATTATTGGTTATACAGTCAAACCTGTGAAAGCAGTCACTTCCATTAAGCAGCCACGTGTATTAAGCAGCCACAGTATCTGTATCCCATTTCTATGATTTCATAGCAAATTAAGCTGTATTAAGCAACAATCTGTTTAAAAAGGTTACCTTTGCTCCGTTCATTGACTTGCTGCTTAAGACAGGTTTGGTTATATAATGATATGCACTAACTCTGTTTCTTTTGGACTTTATTTTTCGGGTAAAAGTTTTTATCAGGTAAGATATCTATGTAACCGGTAATTGGATTTGAATGAAACTTCACATATGCGTTCAGCATCGTCAACGGCACTCACAAATACAAGAACCATAACTCTGGGTTGCGACTTAGAAAATTTTATTAACGTTTTTAAGCATGTTAAAGTTATTGAGATGGTAAATATTTCATCAATCTATCATTGGACATATATGAACTTCAGCATCATCTAGGAAACTCATAGAGACATAGACTATAACTCTTGATTGCGTTTTGGCAGAATTATTGCCCTTTTAGACTTATTTTGTTACAGTTTTTTTTAATTAGCAGGTTAAGGAATGGCCTTGAGCTAAGATGTTTTACAAATTTACAGTGTGTGGTCCTCTCTCAAATTTGTTAAAAACATTGACCCTAGGGACAAAATTGGCCCACTCTATAAGGGGTCAATATTTTACACAATGTTATATAAGAAAAACTTTAAAAAATATGTTTCTAACAAAGTTGAAATGAAACTTATCTACAATAACACATACATTTGCTTTATTACAAATTAAAAATAAATATATTAAGACTTTTAAATACCATATCTAAGGTTTTCCGTAACCGAGTGGTCGATGGTTCCGTCACTGCTAAGGTCGTAGGTCTGAGTCCCGCTCGCTCCAAATATGTTATGTGAGAAAGTGTGCCAGTAACTTGCGGAAGGACAGTGGTTCTGCTCAGATTCATTCTGAGGTCATCTTCCACCATTAAAACTGGATATGCCATATATAACCTGAAATGTGTTGAAAATTGCGTTAAAGGTATTATATGAGGAAGAAACGCTATAAAAGTTTAAAAATAAAACAAAATTAAAATAGTTAAAATACATCCCATTATCATTTATAAAAAAAATCCGAAATGCTTAGTATATGAAATCTACCAAAATGTGACAAAATCGCTATTTAAATGGGAGTGGTAAACCTAAAATGGAATCCCCATTCTTAAAATAGACAGCATTCTAATACTGCTAGACGACCATCGCATCGTCATTCGGACCCTTTCCATTTTTTACTACGTCTAAACCTGTATAACGGATCAAATTGAATTCAAAATAAAATCACGTGGCTTATTTAATACGTCACTCATTATGTTGCCATTTTAAGCTGGAAATCTATTTTAGTCTAACCTAGGTGCATAGCCCAAGTTAGAGAAGCCCTTTTCAATGTATTATTTTGGCATGTTAAAATAGATATCCATTTGGCAATATGAGGTCATTGTGTAAATATAGGCATGATATATAGGAAAATAATGGTTATAGCCAATTTTAAACGTTTCAAAATCCTGGTAAATTCCCTTTAAACCCTAATTTAAATAATCCATATCTGCCCCATGTGGATAAATACATTTTTATTAAAACATGGTGCTAAGTGAAAATGTATCAACATTGCCGTGGGTCCCTTTAAGCCTGAATGAAATCGCGTTCTGATTTAATTTTATTGAAAATTATTTGCCTCATTTGGTCAATTTAACATTTGCAACTCTAATTATTCTATTTAACCCACAGCCTTGGTTAGATCAATTTGTGTAAAACGGTATTTGAGTGGCATGACAAGCTACAATAAAGGCAGATACGCAGTGCGCCCGATAAAACGACTGTTTAACTGTTTTATATACTAGCATTGTAAACCTGCG
The DNA here is from genome assembly GCA_029582155.1 of Panopea generosa. NCBI lineage: Eukaryota > Metazoa > Mollusca > Bivalvia > Adapedonta > Hiatellidae > Panopea > Panopea generosa. Next base: position 59,338,285 of record CM055908.1, on the reverse strand, counting down.
ACGAAAATGATATACTGCCTAAATTTTGTATACCTGAGACAATGTAGGTATGTAAGGCGTTCATAACCAATGTGGCTATATTTTATCAGTCCAATTTTCACTTTTATATTCGCAGTGATTGGATTGTAGAGGGATTCGTCGGCGTGAACTGCAATACAAGTTAGTTGACATTATCCGCTAGCCAGATGTTAGTATACAAGGTATAGATTCACGGAGGTGATTATGGATTAGAAAATATAATGTTATTTATGTGTTTAAAATTTTAAAGTTGTTTATTTTTTTTAATTATAAAAAATAATATTGGATTACGTGTAAACATCTGGATACCAATATTTGAATGACAAGGTGATTCAGGATTTAATGGATTTGTGTATTCTTGATATAGTGCGAGTTAATGTTAATAAGTGTTTTACCCAATCGAAAGCCAGCATTACGCGGTTTGCGCACCTTGACCTCGATAGAAAGGTTAACAGTTCGCACGGTTCAGAGGAGAACGAGAAAAAGATAATAACAAAATATGCAATTTACATCTAGTCATAGTTCATTTTTACTTATTTTATATAATCGAACAATGCGCAGGAAAGGCTGTGAATCAAAATGTATCCAATGTCATCAGACGCTTGTTTTGTAAACGGCTTGTGCACGACAGACAGTGGGTTTGCACGTGCCGGGTTGAAGGTTACAGTTCAGCCTGGATACTGTTTTTTGATTGAGGGGTATCCCATTTACCAAAAGGTACTGATTATGTAGTCAACAAATGTGTACTAGCAGCAGACGACAGAATCGAAGCGTTTGCTGTTATAGACAAGAGACACCGTCCCAATGTTCTATATTACGTCTGATAATTATCTAAAATCACGCGCATAGGCCAATTGGAACAGAAATCTATATAAGAGAAGCCCACTGCAATCTGTGAGACAATTTCAACCAAGACGACTGAGGAGGGATGTGAAAGGATTATTATTAATATTATATACACTCAGTTTGGTCACAGTTAACAAGTGGATAAAGTAAGTAGTCTTCATATCATATTTAAATTATTTTTCTCGTGTTTGATGTTTCTTATAATTATTTGTATATATTTTATAAATTGTTTATTTTGTATTATACTAATTTTTAGCTATATTACATATAGATTAATTGTTAAGTATTAAAGAACACACATTCATTTACACAGAAATATGAGAGACGATATTGCATAACAAATATAGAGATTTATTTCTCTAGCTCTATATTTATTTAAAGTTATGTATGTATATATATAAAATAACAAACCATTATTATAGATTATAACAGAACTATAACATTTAAATCTTCTTTAAAGAAAATTGTACTCGTTCATACAGACACTAATCGTGTTATAATCTCGGACCAATTAAATGTATATTTAGCGGCGTCATCATGCAATATAGAATGCTATTTCACATCGCTTTACTACTTACATAAAACAATCGTGTAAAATCGAATAATGTAATTAAATTTCGAAAATAAAAAGAGGTAATTTTTATTGACACACATTGTGCGTAAAGAGGAATGTAAATACGGGTAGAATATAGTCGGTGAGTTACATACAACAATGCCGTACACGATACTGTATTTACCATGTGTAACCATTAGATACGGTAATATCATTTTCAAAATTTAATACGATTTTATATCCATTTTGGTATTAAAACGATACATTGTCCTCGACTACCCGTCTTCTTGTCTCTAATCTCATACGCTGCGTACATTTAACGTGAACTGCATTATTTTTTTAAAAAAAGTAAAAAAAAAATCTGTGTAGTAAAGTGTTTGAGAGATGTGAATTACAACGCGGATCAAATCTGTTACACGTACTTGCGAAGTATACTATGCGAAAACATGGTACGAAAGCGAATTGGGTTAATTAATTGATTTATTAATCTAGAGTAAGTTTAGATGTCTATTGCTCGGGGGTAACACGATCGGCTAATTGTTTTATTGTATCGATACACACCAGTTTGTGTTACCGTAATTTGACTTGCGATATGTTAAGTAGGTATGGTCTTGTATTTTAAAGAGCAGAATATATGTACGCAGAAAACGGTGTATTTTATAACGTGCATTTTACTTTTTACTTTACAACAGCATGTGGTAAACGTGTCGTTAAACTGTGTATAAATAGTGGAGCGCATGGTCCAATGGTAGAGCATCGAACCGAGGATTTGAGGGTCATAGGTTCGATTCTCCCTCACGGCTATCTGTAGTGTCATTGAGCAGGACACTTTTTCTGCATATGCATAGTACTGATTCTACCTAGGAAGATCCCAGCGTGATTTATATAAGTTGTAATAACTTGTTTTACAATCGAAGTAATATAAATAACTTTAAACTTAAATATGTATAAGTATTGAAAAGAGTTGTATCTATGGTTAATGGATAGACATTTAGTACTGTTTATTTATTGTTCAAAACGTGAATTCAAATTATAAATATTTAATACAAAGAAGACTAGATAAAAAAAAATGTATACATCCAAGTGGTTGTTCGTTGCTGTTACTGAGAAGTCAGGTTTAGTAATCGCTTTTCGTATTTCGATATTTTAGTATGTAACTCAGCTCGGCTCGGACCGGTGATCGCTTAAAACACACACGCGTTTCTACCCAGAACACAGACTCCAAACTGATATTCATGTAAGCGCTAGGTTTTCTTCGATATCGAGTTAAAATAAAGTCATTCTAAAATGTATTAAAATACTTCATTAAAGAAATCTATTCTTTTTCCACACACGATTTATCAATATCCGGATTATTTTAAGGAATACTATTACTATCTTATACTCTATAGAGGGACCAGTAATATGTCTTCACTGACAGTCTCAAAAGACGCCCCCCCCCCCCCCCCCCCCCCCCCTGTCTAGGCTGACAATTTGAGAAAATAAATGCCACAGTTTGTACTATTTAAAGGAGTTTCGACGTAAATTCATACAACACCAATATAACCATTGACAAATATATTTCGGATCAACTTTGAAATATACATTTACGGTCAAGTCTTATTTAGGAAACAAGCTATAGGCCTATGCTGATTGATTTTTGTTGATGATACAGGAGCAAATAGATGGAGAGAGAGAAGACAATCCCGCTCCGCACTAATACTAATAAGCATGTCGCTGTGGCGTTTTCATCCAATTTTTTAATTAATTAATTAAAATACTTTTCGAGTAATTTGTAATTGTGTAACATTTTCTAAATTTAAAGGTAGAACCCTTATCTGTAGGGGATCTTACATGGAGATTCGTTTATCATTGAATATATTATACGAGGGTGTGCCGTGAATCATATTATTGTTGTCAACGAGTTTAATAAACTTTATATTAATTGAGCACGAATGTAAGATTCTTTTTATCACATAACTCAGGAAAATGGCACATTTACCATTCTGTGAGGAATGAGAAAGAATCGGGCCTAAAGTTTACGTCAGTCGTCGTGTAAGAGAACCTCTCAACGATGATGATGATAGTTTTATTTATCGCCTCCAGAAGAGTATTAGTAATTTTAGATTTTTGGAGGATAGTGCAGAGAGATACAGAAGACCCTTTTGTATCGGCCCTGGTTCTTTTACATCCCTGGTGTTAAGCACCGATACATGGGACATTGATTTTTGTTAAAGTCCCATTCGAAAGACGGATTAGTATTTTTAATTGGAAGAGCGACAGATCGAGCCTGCGACTCCTGGGTTCGCAGTCCAAGGCGTTAACCACTGGACCACTAATCCTCTCAATGACAAACCGGCGCCATTTATATATTCGGAAAGTACATACTACAGTCGAGTTATACGGAAAACACCGAGCGGTGAATCGGAATTGATAGTATTACACTAGGTTAATATCTAAAATATATCATGGGTGTATTACACTCCTGCACCGTCAACTATGTGATAAAACTTATTATGCTAACGCAATCAGACTTACGCTGATTATTTCGGTGAAATAGTAACACACTGCGTGTCTGGTTTCCCCCATTTCGCTTCATTAACGATAATCGTTACATGTCGCTATTTTAATACACAGTCTGTCACTTATGAAAAAGACCTCGTATCCAAATATATTGACATCAGCCTTGCCCTATCAGCAGATCCAGTCGATATGCGGTAAAGGGTCAACCTTTTTGTAACTGTTGGAAGTCGATGGCACGGAACAGTTAGCCGTCAACTGATACACTAGACAATAAACTTGAAGAGGTGTTGGCAAGGTCGGATTCAAGCGTCTAGAATGTATTGTTTTCTAGTGTGTGTAACTTACCGCCAATGGAGCGCAACCATATATTGATACTTTTGAAAGATTCAAATATAAATTAGATAATTCTAACGTTTCATTGTCAGCTTTTCATTCATTTGAATTTCTTTTCATTTCTTTCATTTTCACAGGTGTTTGGCGGTGTAAAAAATAGTTAAAAAGGGAATCATATTTCGTTCATTCTGGGTGTTTCAAATTAATTGATACCTTTTGCGGTTTTTGGTCCATAGTTTTTGTTGTCTAAAAGAATATAAAGGGCTTCAACGTGTCATTGAATGGTTGTTTCGTGGACATTTTACTAATATACTAGATAATGTTGACAAATCTTTTATCACCTTTTTTTACTTTGTAGTTTAGACTAAGGTACAGTTCCTTCATTATATTTAAATAGCTTATTTCGATATTATTTAGCAGTTATTTAACGGAAAATAAGTGCCGGACTAAAGTGCGCTTTAAATTTTGTCCCATTTGAATTGCAAATTTCCCATGCTATTTCTGTCAACTTTAATCCGGCACTCTGCATATTATCTCTTTAACCATCGACTTTAAATTTGACGCTGTGAGACTTTAATGAGCTATGCTAATTATGAATTGTTTAAAGGTCTGAGAGAAAATCCAAACATGAATCACGTTGCTTATTCGTACAATATAGCTTTGAAGGTTTGCCAAGATTTGCAAGTTTACACGGCAATAGTGGACCCCAATAATGAGAGGTCCACGGGCTTGAATAAAAAATAGACGTCTCTAATTTATAAACCTGAAACGTGCAACGTAAGCTTACGTTTCTGTCAATACGCGTTTGATATGTATGCCTTCAATAGGTAATTAGCATTCAGGTCAGGAGGTTAAGTATGTTAAACCCAATTAGTTAATTTTTTGTTGAAAATAAAGTCGAAATTAGTATATTGTTATGAATAAACAAGTGCAAAAACAGGTATTTTCCCATAAAGTTTGAAAAAGATAAAAAAAGAAATGAGTGAAATAAAAGGATAATGACGGAAGCAATTTTTATACATTAAATAAAATATGGGGCTTGGATTTATAACTACTTAACACAAAATAAAGTTGACAGTGTTAATGCCCTTGATATCAGCTCCTTTAGGCATGTTTAGTCTTAAAGACACTCAAGATTTGAATAAGAGTTTGCTTTTTAGCTCAATATTCATCTAGTCCAAAGTGCTAGCTGATATTAAGCTCACACATGATATAAGAAGATTTAGCTCCCTAGTTTAAACATATAATATTTGTTATGTTAACAATAAAAACACACGTAAACAAACACAGCATGTTAACATAAAACGTATACAAATCGATTGCATTACAATATTTGCTTTTCTCAAGTTGGTATGTAAACTAATAAAAAATGTACTTCTGTTACTACTTCTATTACTGCATCTTCTATTGCTATCACTACCACTACTACTAGCAATATTACTACTACTTCTACTACTACTACTACTACTACTACTACTACTACTACTACTACTACTACACTACTACTACTACTACTACTACTACTACTACTACTAATGATAATAATAATAATAATGCTACTACTACTATAACTACTATTACTGCATCTTCTACTACAACTATTTCTACTACTAACAGTATTACTACTACTTCTACTACTACTACTACTACTACTAATGATAATAATAATAATGCTACTACTACTATTACTACTATAACCGCATCATTTACTACAACTACTTCTACTACTAGCAGTATTACTACTACTACTGCTACTGCTACAACTTCTTCTACTACTAGCAGTACTACTACTACTACTACTACTACTACTACTGATAATAATAATAATAATGCTACTACTACTATTACTGCATCTTCTACTACAACTACTTCTACTACTAGCAGTATTACTACTACTACTACTACTACTACCACTAATACTACTACTACTACTACTACTACTACTACTACTACTACTACTGCATCTTCTACTGATGCTGCTATTACTACTTCTGTAGCAGAAGTAGTAATAGCAGCAGTATTACTACTACTTCTACTACTACTACTGTTACGACGACTACTACTACTACTACTATTACTTTTACTACCTCTTCTATTACTGTTTTTTTACTATTACTATACTACAACTTCTACTACTACTTCTACTACCACTACTTCTACTACTACTTCTGCTACTACAACTGTTACTACTACTACTACTACTACTACTACTACTACTATTACTTCTACTACTACTAATACTAATACTACTACTACTACTACTACTACTACTACTACTACTACTACTGTTTATTCTACTACTACTACTATAACTTCTACTACTACTACTGTCACTTCTACTACTTCTACTACTACTACTACTACTACTACTACTACTACTACTACTACTACTGCTGCTGCTACTACTACTACTACTATTACTTCTACTACTACTACTACTACTACAACTACTACTACTACTACCACTACTACTATTATTACTTCTACTACTACCACTGTTACTTTTACTACTTCTAATACTACTACTACTACTACTACTACTACTACTACTACTACTACTACTACTACTTCTACTACTACTACTACTACTACTACTACTACTACTAACATTCGTATTCGGCGTAACTCTTCCTTATGTGTCCTCAAATAAAAGGTATACTATGCTTTTGGACCCAATAAGTGGGGTGGAATTTGCACTTTACATAGTGCCATGGGGGACCATTTAATTCATTGTCTCATCAAGCTGAGCAATATTTTTATTCAGTTTAAAATCTTGAGCAATGTTAAGTCATACCAGTTGAGATTTGTTACTTCAGATGGGATATAACTTACACAAGGGTGTCCAGAAGGGATCCAAAAGATGTTAAAAGTGATTTTAAAACATCTACTTCTCAAGAATCAACAAGCAAAATGTGTCCATATTAATTTTGTCCTAAATTATCCGTGTAATTAAGGGTATTGTTTTGTTCAAAAAAACGGGCTGCGATTAATTGGGACCCTGTTAGATGACTCTGATTTTTTATTAAGGAATTTAATTCTCATTTTCTCACTCACTTTTGCTTTGATTTAATTTAGCTTGATATCTAATCGTGGCAGTTGATATATGGTTCTATTAAGAAGTGTAAGTACCCATAAGGGTCCACAGCGGTCCGTCCAAAACGTATAGTAATCACAGATTTTCGGCTCAATCGTTTACATGTACATAGAAAATATTTAGAATCATTTTATCTGAAACATGCTAGGAATTAGATATATTTTGTAGCATAGGCCTGTGGCCCACTTCAAAGTGCAAATATCTTCATATATCTCCAAATTTGAAAATAAATGACAAGTGATAGTCAGGAAGGCGACTTTGTCCCATTTGTACCTCTTGGTTTATAACCTCAGTATTATCGTCACATTCTGATTATTATATACATGTATAACACGATTCAAAATTCAGTATGATCTTATTTTGTAACATAACTCTTCCCATTACATACACACACATTACAAGTAAACTTTTTTTTAATTCTACATATAGCACAATCATACCAAGTGTGTATAACTGCGTACTCGGGTGATTGTTGATTGAACAAGATATCATATATTTTCTTTTAATTCTACATATAACACAATCATACCAAGTGTGTATATCTGCGTACTCGGGAGATTGTTGATTGAACAAAGGTATCATATATTAAGACAAGATTGTTATCGTATTGATCGAAGACTCAGTTTGGGATCCAGATGATTATAATATAAAATTTCTAACGTTACACTTGTGTGGCTCATTTTAACGTTATTCTCGCTGCATATAGTGTTTGGTACATTTTGTACTTATATTTTGAACTTTCTAAGAATATAATATATGTAGATGTCCGACAAGGTGCATTCAATGGCCACAGACAACACACCATCTTAAACATGCATAATTATTATATATAGAATTTGTTTAACACTAGTTTCAACACAATAAATGTTATACAGTCACACCTGTGTAAGCGGTCGCCTCTATTAAGCAGCCAATTGGCTTAAGCAGCCACATTTGTTATGACCCATGTTCATACTTTCAGTGCAAATTTATCTGTATTAATCGACAACCTGTCTTAAAAAGGCCACTTTTGCTCATTCCCTTGACTGGCTGCTTAAGACAGGTTTGGCTGTAGATGGCATATCCAGTTTCAGTGGTTGAAGAAGAACTCAGAACCACTGTACTTCCGCAAGTAACTGGCAAATTTTCTCACATAAAGCTTTTGGGTCTAGCTGGACTAGACAGTACGACCTCAACGGGGAGAGGTGAATGACCATTAGGCGACACTGCCTAAGACCAATCGGCCACGTAGGACCAATAATAATAAATATATATACAATGATGATCATAAGTGCAATACATACATACAGTTGAAATGACATCTGAGATCACGGCCTTGACACCAACAGTAGCAAAGCCGAACCAAAAACGTGGGCTGCGTTCAGTTCGGTTAAAAATGTTTGCTTACGTTAACATACTTCCCTGGGCACTGGCTCAACCTCAAATTGGCACACAATACACGATAATTTAGGGAATCCGGCAATAAATGTGTTTGCTGTTCAACGGTACTGAACGCAGCCCTGGTTATCGGATGCACCCAACCTCGCTCACTCCCTTGCTGTTACATCATATAACGAGAAAATCCATATAAACATATCGCTGCTGAACTAATATCAAACAGTTTGTACCTGTATTCGCATTGCATAAAACACATCATACTCGCTACACAAAATGTTTTGTTTGCATATAAAAATGGCATATAGATTTTGATGCATGTGTTCCATTGTTACATCTTGTTATGTACGTTGCGATATCGGACAAGATCAAATGGATATAGATGTTTTACTAACACACTCCTATTGCACGACTTGTTTGTGAATGCTTATCATATAAAGTTTGCCATAGTTTTATTATCTTTATGAAATAATATACAATATATAGCTATAGTCGAACAAAGCCTGAAACTGCCTGAAACTCCAATCTGCATATTTGTTTATAATATCATAGAATTAAGTGCTAAATATATCGTAAATAATTATATTATATGAAGTTTATTAGATACGATGTTGTCGCAACATTTGTATTTGTATTTTTAGCTCACCTGAGCCGAAGGCTGTCGTCCGTAGTCCGTGGTTAACTTCTAGCTTCTAACAACTTCTCTTCTCCTCTGAAACCACTGGGCCAATTTTGATATAACTTCACAGAAATGTTCCTTGAGTGACCTCTACCAAGTTTGTTCAAGCCATCTTGATTAGTCAAAAAACATGGTCGCCACGGGGTGGGGTTAGTTTACTATATAAGCTATAGTAAAAAGTTAAAAAATCTTCTTGTCAGAAACTACTGGCTCGATTTTAAAATAATTTCACAGAAATGTTCTGTGGGTTACCTTTTACCAAGTTTGTTCAAGCCATCTTGATTCGTCAAAAAACATGTCTGCCAGGAGGTTGGGTTAGTTTACTATATCAGCTATAATAAAAACTTAAAACATCTTCTTGTTTAAAAACCACGGGCTCGATTTTAAAGAATTTCACAGAAATGTTCCTTGGGTGACCCTTTACCAAGTTTGTTCAGGCCATCTTGATTTGTCAAAAAATATGACCGCCAGTGCGTTGGGTTAGTTTACTATATCAGCTATAGTAAAAACTTAAAACATCTTCTTGTTTAGAAACCACGGGCTCGATTTTAAAAGAATTTCACATAAATGTTCCTTGGGTGACCCTTTACCAAGTTTGTTCAGGCCATCTTGATTTGTCAAAAAATATGGCCGCCAGGGGGTGGGGTTAGTTTACTTTATCAGCTATAGTAAAATTTAAAAAATCTTTTTGTCAGAAACTACTGGCTCAATTTTAAAATAATTTCACAGAAATGTTTCTTGGGTGACCATCTACCAAGTTTGTTCAAGCCATCTTGATTCGTCAAAAAACATGGCCGCCAGGGGGTGGGTTAATTTAAGTAGTAAAAACTTAAAAATTCTTCTTGTCAGAAACCACTGGATCGATTTTAAAACAATTTCGCAGAAATGTTTCTTGGGCGATCCTTTATCAAGTTCATTCAAGCCGTTGTGATTTTTTAAAAAACATGACCGCCACAGTGAGGTGCTAGTTTACTATATAGGCAGTTATAGTAAAAACTTCAAAAGCTTTCTTGTCACAATCTACTGACCTGATTTCGATGTAATTTCACTGACATCTACCATGGGTGAACCTCTTCCAAGTTTGAACTCTTCTAAGCATCTGTTACATGTTCAAAAACAAATCAAAATTCTAACTACTCGCCCATCTTGTTTTTCTGGAATTTTGAGTGTACATGTATTATATAATCTACTCAAGTTGGGTGACTCAATGTCACTCAGGTGAGCGATATAGGGCCATATTGGTCCTTTTGTTTAAGTATGCGACCATTCCTCATGGATCTCAGACCTTTTGGAAATAAAGAAAATTAACTTGCCAAAATGTATATATTTCAAATCCTACACTCGCTGCACATATGGTACATTACATACATATACAATTTGTATTTATATATTAACGTTACATTTTCTGCACGTCATATTTGGTTCATTTTGTATTAATTTTAAACGTAAACTCATTGCAAATGTTTTGGAAGACCGAAACACAACATATGAAGTTCTTCTTGCTGGCAGATATACAACCTGTTACTCTTTCTTTCTCCTATGATACGCTTTCTAATCAATATTGAAAAATACTACTGGTTATAAAATCTGCGAAGATACAGTAATTCATTTAAATATTTATCACGCGTTCTGACGTCATCAATCGCTTTTAATTGTGGTTTGAATGCAGTAACACTAGCTTTATGTATGTTTGATCTTCATATTCCCATTGATTTATCGGGTACCTCGTTTATGTAGTACATAAAATGGTTTACATTATTTATTTGACATATCTCTGCAGTTCTCATTCATAAATTTGAATGACACGCCTCATATCTTTTGTCAAGATTGTGTTACGTTTCATGTTTTGTCTTTCGTTTCACCTGTCTGTCAAAATAAACCACATGAAATGCGATGTACTTAAACAGCAATACATTAGGTGGAGATCAAACAGTCTTCATTTAGGTAAAACAGCTATAGTCAACACTTTGTAAAGTACCTCTTCAAATGTTATATTTTCTCAGTGGTTGTTTTACATATCAATACATTAAATGTTAATAATTTAGACTTAATTCAATGTATGTCCTCAATTCAGTGTAATGCTTACATCTATATTCCAAACGTTGCAAAGCACCTCTTGAACTGATATATTTTCTTTTTCAGTGGTTGTTTTACCTATCTTTGCAATTAGTGTAAATAATTAAATTCTTTTCCTCATTTTAATGTGTGTAAATAATTGAGGGCTAGTTCGATTGCCATAATCATCGTTTACAAAACGTATACTATCCAAGAAATATATTGGCGCTGAAATTGTGGTGTTGTATGATGTAATGATGAAACAAATGTTCTCAACCGATGATTGTATCATGAGTTAAGTATGTGTTCGCCAGATATACGATTGTTCAACCAAATAGTTTACTATATATTTCACCAGATGTTGCAAGATAATTGTGTTTGTGTTCATAGGTGATATACACGGAAATATATTAATTGTTTACAAAACAGGAGAATACTACGGGTTGTGGAGGTAACTGCTGCATTCGGCGTCGGTTACATCTCCTTTTCAGTGTCGGGGTATATCAGTGGGGGACAGTCACAGCAGTTTTTGTAACTGAAGGTTATCGGGAATTAGCAATATCGTCTTGTATTGAATTTAGACTGTTTTTTATCGTTTTGTGTCTGTTGAAGTATTACTGATACGTAGTATTCAAACGACACAACCAACACCGCTGAATAAGCGTAACATATATGCCAGTACTTTTTTTACATACAGAGGGTATTGCCACATTGGAACGACCAGTCGGGGGTGGGGGGGGGGGGGGGGGGGGGGGGGTCTAGTGGTGATCTATTGATTGGCATGCCTGCTCCAAGACCCAGAGGTCCTTTCAACAGTTGTGGATCGCTCTATTCCCATATTGTCACATCATTAACGTCGTTATATTTGTTTTGTTGTTCTAAACATTATTGCAAGGGTTCTCCTTGGCCGAATGGTCTAAATTGCTGTCTTCTAACGAGCACTGCCCTCTCACCTCGCAGGTCTCGGATTGAAATCTAATCTCGGTCCGAACAAAAATGGTGTTAAATCGTTTTGCCATTTACTTGCGGAAGAACGGTGACACTACTTAGGTTCATTATGAGGTATTTCTCCATCAAGAACACTGAGTATGCTTTATATGCAATGGCATGTGTTTAAAATGACGTTAAACCCTATTAATAAACAAGATAACAGTAATGCTAAAACATTTTACTACTATATAGAAAGAACTGCTCAGTCGCAGTTGTCTTGATTGTTTCTTATTAGCAGTTATATATAGCACCATAAACAATTGCACGATAATTGTTTTCGTTGATTACGTGATTGTATTTAATTGCGTCTTCGAATACACTTAACAGTTAATTTAACGACCATATACAGTCAAACCTGTCTTAAGCAGTCACTCAAGAGAAGGAGAAAAAGGTGGCGTTTAGAGACAGTTTGTTGCTTAATACAGGTTAATTTGCTCTGAAAGCATCGAAATGGGAAATGGCAAAAGTGGCTGCTTAAGACAAGTGACTGCTTAATAGAGGTGACCACTTACACAGGTTTGACTGTATGTCCAACAGACGACACAACATTCAAAGGATTCGATCTACTCCACTATAAAATCTCAGACAATACTATATCAAACTAAAAGAGTGAATAAACATAGAGAGAGTGTAGCCGGTTACCAACATGATATGGCCGGTAGTAAATCCACAACTGTTGAAAGGACCTCTGGGTCTTGGAGCAGGCATGCTAATCAATAGATCACCACTAGACCACCAAAAAGTTATTGATTCGTTAGCAGTTTCATATATTATGATAGTTATCGCTACTCAAATATTCACTATAATAAGTCAAATGTATAAAAAGTAAGACTCGACACTTCATTTTTCAAAAGCTTTAATAGTAAGTCTTGTCTGGTGCACAAGAGCTGCAAATAAGAACAACTTGAACAACAAAGAAAAATTTACTTTGTCTGGAAATCAGCTGGGTTGAAATATATTTCCATAACTTACAAATGATTGACTGTTTTATCAACTGCCAACTCTAAAGCCTTTGTAATATATCGCAAATTGCACTATTGCATTATTTTAATAAATGTTAAAACAAAATAACCGCACCCTAGTTTCACGTTTTCCCCTTAAAAACAGTGATTGATATTTATATATCAAACCTATCAAAAAATTTAACGCCCTCTTTTTTAAAATTTAAACATACATTTACCAGAGACACTAGAGAAAACAACAATAAATATGTGTGTGAAGTTCGAGAATATAATTATATAAAAATCTTGATGTGAAAGACCTCAGACATATCACATTAAAAGCTAAGGAATTGGACAGCGCCACGCGTGAACGCCGCGGAGAAAACACTGGTATGTTGTACCACACACAAACACATAGTGATGCGACGGACGCACAAAATAAAACGCAAACAAGAAATGAAAAAAGCAGACTCGGTTGTATTGAGACAGTCTGTGAGTTGTTGTGTGAAATGCAAACTCCCCCACGTTCTTTACATTTAGTACCGCCATACGCAGTATTATACAAGGGCGTTCAAGAAGTGTTGTAATATTTGTAATAAAATAAAAACATTTAATGATATCTTGACAATATTTGGTTTATACCGTCAAATCTCCTTTAACAGAAATGCACTTTTTCAATGTCTTTAACAGTTTCCGAAATATGTCTTCATAGTATGTATCAGCCACTTAAATACTCAGTCAAACACTTGTTCTGGGAGCAGTCATCGTTTCTACCGATATTCTTGATCCTTACTATTTTCAAATTACTGAACGTTGCCTTTACCATTTCTATCAAACTGACTGTTGCTTATACTACGACTACAGGCAAGTGGTCACTCGTGATGACAGGCACGGTTTTAGTGTTGTTTTTCGCCATTTATATGAAATACTAAATGCTGATTCGTTAAAAGATGTGAATGCATTTTTCTCATTGTAGCATATGAAGAAGCGATTGATGGGATTACACTTATAATTATATAATGAGTCAACTGATTGAGGTATGTGTGTTACTTTGATAGGATATCCCTGCCAAAGAAGGATTTCAGCTGTGGTCTTTTAATACCAATTTATTAAGATAACTAATGTCCGCTAAATCGTCTGCGCCGGTAGTGTTTGCTCGTAGTTTGATACATCTTTTGTCAACAAGGACGTTCTTTATTAAACAGGACAGTTTTTATTTGGATACGACTTGTCTCTAGCAGTACCGCGGCAGTCTTTACGAGTATGAATCACAAATGGGAAACTATGCATAGAATTTATTATTTATTTGATATTCTTCGTGTATTGTAAACATACTAAACCTCTTTATGATAAATCGTAAATCGGCCTCATTCATATGCGACGTTAATTTTTTCGACTATTGGTTATATAGATCTCGTGTCAATAGAATCACGATAAATCGGTTAAGAAGTTTACGTCAGGGTAGACCGATCTGTGGTTCATTATAAGTAGTAAATAACACTTCTGTAAGATTCAGTCTGTGAACTGAGAGACAGCACTAGAGCAGGGCCTTGGAAGGATTTTGAAGGACCATTCTAACATTTTATAGTCGCAATGATTGATTCATTAAGCAGGTGGTCCAATTCTTTGTTCATGCTTCGAATTAGTGTTAAAATACTGTTGCCAAGATTGAATGGTTTTGCCAGTTTATTTGTTCCTGTATGACTCTTAAACAATTGTATAATATCGTCTAGCCCACTTCCAGGCGCGTGTTGATAAGTTGCAAGTTTGTTTGGTGTCTAAATAGTTTAAATATCTCAAAGCATTGCACCAATTCCAGCAGTGCGTGAAACACTAAAATACGGTGGTCTAAATATGGAACACTCTAAAGAATTTTTTTTCGGAAATATAACTTTCCAGCTTAGTTTATTATGGTTTTATCAGTACTGAATCTCTAACTTTTTCAATTTTATTGTTTTTCCAAGTGATGTTTAGCTTGTCATTCCATCTTCAGTAGGATGCAATAAGTCCTGTTAAGTCTAACGTTGCATTATTACTTTACTTCCCTGTTCAGTTATTTCCAAAGTCTTACTCGTTCATTTCTATCTTGTCTAAGATTGCATTACTATTTTACTCACTTTCATATGATTCCATAAAGTCTCGTTAGTATCTAAAGTTGCCTTTCTATTATACTTTAAAGTGGTGCGTAGTGGCGTTAAAGCGCGTCTCATTTCATAATCATTTGATTAGAGTTAAGTCCAGTTATATCTATATTTTATTTTATTTTACTTCTTCTAAGTAATGGGTGATTAAATTTCTTCTTACATCTTCATTCAATTCAGTTAAATTTAGTTATGCCTCTAAAGTCTTTATTTTATATAGCTACTTCTATGTAATCCGTGATAGAGCCAAAGCGTCTCATTTCATCTTTATTCAATTCAATTAAGTTTAGTTAAAGAATGGCCGTAACGGTTTCTAATGTTGAGAAAACGTGTGGCCAGACCCTTTTGCCTAAAAGTGTATTTGATTTATATGCATAATATATATATACATTGTTATATGTGTTTATATGGCAATATATATATATATATATGTTTAAACTAACTAATTGAGTTCAGGAATGTCTGTGAAGTGTTAATTCTGTTTTACTTCTAAGTGCTGCGAAATGGCGTTAAAGCGTCGTTTGAATATCTAAGTAACTCGTGAGACTCGTTGGTATGTTATCGATATCTTGAATTGTTTAGAAACCGACAAAATAAGTGGTAAACCTAATTATTGCTTCACTTTGGTGTGGAGTAACACACTAATTTATGTTCGTATCAACACGCATTATACTTCCATTTAGCGTATCTTGCTCTACGTTTATTTCCTAAGTTATAGTTTTGCACCTTCATTCGAACAAACTAGTAAAACATGCGACGTATATAAACCTATCTTATTCAATGCACATCATTTTTAACCTTGGAAATAATTTGGCGTACGTGTGAACATGTCAGTTTACTCATGCACATAATTTTCAGACAGTTTATCGTTAAACATATGAGTATTTTTCCTTGGTAAACAATATTTAACAATTCTTTTACAACAGGTATTTATGACGTTGCTGTCTGTGGCTGCATCAGCAACTGCCGCTGTTGCTACAGGGGCATACATGGTTTCTGGGGTAAAATTAGGAAAGTGTATAAAATAATATTTTTTATGTGAATAAAGGAGACACGGATTAGATATTCCAATAGGTTCATAACAATACCAGTCTTGACCCGATGATCTCTAACAAGCACAAGTTCTATTAGTGATTCTAAAAATGCAAAGTACTCACGGTCAGCGTACAAATAAATCTGAGCCTTTTTTTCACAAACAATCGAGCAAAATTAAATTAGTAAAAGATAACTAAAATGATACAAATAGACACAAAGCAATGCTAATGCTTCATAGATAGTGGGGTTGTTTTATATATTGTTAAAAGGGTATGATTTATTAAATGCATTCAAGTCATTCGAATTAATATCTGATATCCACTTCAGGCACAGAACGTGACCAAAAGAGAAAGTTGTAGTTTGGATTTTATTGATTTCTTTTCATGAGAATATTTAGAGAAAGTAAACCCCAAACACATCCGTCCAACCCTACCCACCGCTTATACCATCTTCTACCGTATTCTGATAAGCTTCATCGGAAATAATAACAGCACTGTGTCAGATTACGAAGGTTACTAAGCTATAAAAATGGCAAACAGACAAACAATAAATATGCAATCATAACATAAGACAAAACAAGTATGCTAAACATTATTCAACGATGAGGAAACAACAGACCCGTATTCCACTGCTCTGCACAACGAATAAACTCTGTTAGAAAAATAGTTGCGGTTTCCTACACACTGCAACAAACCGACTGACTTGTATAAATACAGGTGGTCTGAGAGGAGATACTGCCGGAGTAGTCTGTATCGGATCCCATGCTGCTTTACACCATTTAACGCTCATTTCTATTTCATTTATCATATAAAATAGTATTTTATGGCCATTTAGGCTGTTTAGTAGTTATATGTTTTCAAACTAGTATCAAACGCTGGATGGTGTTGATACGGATATCTAATAAATATTCCTTGTATGATGTACGACTCATTTTACTTGTACCTACTTGTAACGTTCCGAAATATCTCTAGATTTAACACCCTATCGTTACGGTATGTTTGCTCTGAGTGTGATTGTTTCTGGAAATATATTTGGTATATATTTATTTTATGCCTTCCAATGATGTATAGTTTTACAGTGGTATAAACTAATATTTTGCATTGTGAACATACTCAATTATTGCCTCAAGGTATTGGTAAGATTTTCAAAAATTACGGTTCGTTTTCATACATTAATATTTTCGAAAATTACGGTTGTGTTTGAGACTTGATGTGTATTTACTCATAATAGGTCAATTTAAAGACATGCAATGAAGTGGAACTGTATGTCAAAATGTAACAATAGCCAATGGGAGTAGGTCCACAACACAACCGTGAAAAGTTTTTAAGATCAGACTTGGTTTTATTTGTATGTGTATAAGGAGAATTCTTAAATGTAACAAACATATAATTCTAACATAAAGTGTTTTTTTATCGAGCAGTCAAATATTATATTATACAGTACGGAAACAGTGATATTAAATTGATGGAATCATACTAATCAAGAACTTCATATTTGATATTTTAATCGAATGGAAATAAAAGAAATTTCAAAATGACATATTTGATAGTTATGTTAATATGTATGTGTAAAATGTTTTTGACAATATAATATATTGCGGATTGTATTAAAATTATTAAAATATAACAATTTTCACTCAATTACCTATTTGATTAATAGCTTTCTCAAACTAAATTGAAATACTTTTTTTAAAAATACAAACAAAACAAACCAAAATCAAAAAACGAATCATATGCGCTTGATATTTTGTGTAATATCTTATATGGATCTTAATTGCAAAACCCGGTCTCATTTGCTTATCACCAATATTTACAAAATGTTAGCGATCATGTTAATGTGCACGTGGTTTAGAGCGACAATAGTGTATGTTGCACCGGTGATAAAACGTCAGAGTTGAATGTTAGGTTATTTTACACTTTTTCTTTGATTCTCACTATTATGTTCGGTTTCTACATATTCAAACAAAGAACTCATTTAAAAGAACTCTACGTTTCTATTATTGCTATCTTCAAGGACTTATATAAAGGTCTTATAAAAGTCCTCTGTATCATCGTCAATGTACTTTTTTTCCGTCGCTCGAAATGACATACTTTCTTGATGTTGCTCCACATCTCATGAAAGACGTATCTCAATTTATGGCCTTATCGCCCTCTCAATTTCTCTTCATTTTATTATCACGGGTCCTAAATCGGTCACTATTAATTAGTATTTGTTTATAGCAAGTCTTTTTTGCACAGTTTGCACTAATTGAATAAAAACTTCCTTCGCGTGGATGATGTATCGGCGCCACGGAAATCGTTTGACGCTAAATTTATACAATGTCGAACAAATATAGAATTTTACTATGTGGAAATGTGAGACCGTTTCCGATGTGTGACATCGTCGTTTTCATCACCTCATGGCGGGAGAAAATGTTGTCATAAATCTGCGACAATTAATGCAAAAAAAATATCTAAAGGACAAATAATGTGTCAGACACAGGGGTTTAACACGCGACACTATGACGACTGTAACGTGTTAGAGGCTGGGTTTGTCGTTTATATATATATACGTTATTGGTCATGTTTCCATTCTGAATTAAATGTCATCGAAGAAATTTCCAGTGAAAAAATAACATGACATTTGGTTTATAAATTTGGAATAAGCACGGAAATAACAAAATATCAGTCCATTAGGATTCGCAGACATACTAAGTACAATACAAAAGAGGCAGCCACCAGTACAAACACAATCAATATGTAAGTGCAGTACAAAAAGAGATGACAACAGGTGTCCCCACTTTACAAGAAAACGCTTAAAATTGGTATGCATATAAATGCAAACCAGCTATTCAGCTGTGTTACCTGTTCTTAAACCATTAAACAATAGCGAGCTTCCTCATTAGAATCAGTTTTCATTAAATGTTAAAAGTCAGTTTTATCGATTTAAATGTTAAATATGAATATAAAGCATCGGATAATCATTTATTAATAAAAAAGAAGGTTTTAATCCACCAAAAAGTGATAAATAAGCTTTGTTTTGACCGAAGTCGTGAAATAAAAACGAGATTCCAGTTCTTAAAGTATATAGAAGATACGCACTGCTTGGTGGCCTTTAACTTCTCGGTATTCTGACTCTTGCTGAGACCATCAAAATTTACATTTGACTGATAAAAAAAGAAGTCAAATTAAAGTCACAGGAATCATTTAATACGTTTTAAAAGGCATATTTGTAATTTAAGCAATTTTTTTTCTAACCTGGACGAGTAGGCCAAGTTTAGAAATCAGTTTTCGATGTTTCATTGTGGTGTGTGTCTTTACGTATCCTTATGACAAAAAGGAATCAGTGAGTTAGCTTAGGATTTTGATTGATAATTGTAAAATAAATAAAAAAACAAAAACAACTTTCATACTTCGTTTGAATGTTACGTAGGTTTTATGTCAATATGTGTACGTCTATTTGGTTACTGCTAATGACTAGTGTGATGCTTACATTGTCATGTTTCAAGAAGTCAATGATATCTCTGTACGAGCCTAAACTTTTTAAATACGATATGCTGCATAAACTCCGATAAAAGGATATTGATAATGTAGGTGCATCTCCAGTATGGTAGAAGTTTGCAGTCTTAAAACTTACTTTTATTACGTTTTAAAGTTTTGATTCCGACATTTGTAAACTGATAGTGTGGTACTCCGTGGTCAAGTGGTCCATGACGCTGTCATATATCACTTATTTCTCATCGGAGGTGTCCGAGATTTCTGCTCCATCAGTAAAACGGGTTACCATAATTATTATGTAACCTATATTATGTTGAAAACGGGGTTAAACCCTAGCAAAAAAGTATAAATGGAAAATAGTCGGTGTTAGTCCATGCCGACGCAATTTTAATATAGTGAACACAATATAGATTACAAAACGTCACACTGTCATCAGATTTGATTCTTGTTTCGTTTGATTGTTAACAGTTCACTATGTCTTGAGAGTTAATTGATTGGGCGGCACACGTCTAAGAAGAAAATATATACCATGAACAAATTATATTAACTAATTGAATACTATTACGCCGTCTTACCACGCTAACCATCGAGTGCATGGGTTGGAATCGAGTTTTGTTTCATTTTGGTTTAAACGTATCCCCCCCCCCCCCCCCCCCCACACACACACACACGTGTTTACATATGTCAGAACGAGTACAACATTCAAAGTATAAAGGATTAGCACGAAAAATATCATTCTTGTAGAGTTGTTCTCCCAACATGTAATGTGAGAAAAACAATTCGATAAAACGTAGATAAAAAAGATAAACTGATTTTCGTCAGAAGTGTCCCAACTATAACACAGTAAACAAAATTCATATGCAAAAAAATGGCAATGTCATCAGTTTTATTCCTAGTTTCCTTTGATATCAGATTAGTACGACTGAAGAGATAATTGATAAGACGAAATATGTCAATAAGAAAATATATGTCCTGAACAAATAAGATTGAAGAAATTGAATAATAGTACGTCATCCCAATGTTATCTCTCACCAATAAAACCAGTTGCTACAAACTATGCAATGCGTTAGAAAAGGTTTTAAACAATTCAAAACAAAATAAAAAAATATAAATCTGTGTTCGTCTGGAACTTGCAAAGTTAACAACAATCAGATGCTAAACAAAAGTGTCAATGTCATCAGATTGGTTGATAACAGATTAGTATGTCTCGAAATATCAAACTGTAAGGCGGCACACGTCTAAGAAGAAAAGATATGTCCTGAACAACTGGGTTATCAACGAGGCATTTAGACTAGTTCTATGCATGCTGAACGATGCATGTTTGTGTGTTTGCCATTTGCAATTTAATCCTTGGTTGTATTAGGGAATTGATAAAGTTGGGTGTTCGTGTAATGGATATAGTGTTTGCCGCTCGCGCCAGAGGCTGCGGGTTCGATCCACTGCTCGACCTGTTGCCTCTCATAAAACAACAGTCACTACTGGTTCTACTCTGTTCATATAAGTTCTGAGTTTTTGTCGCTTTCGATCTTAAACAATTAACAATAAACTATAAAAGTGAACAGAAAACTAGAAATTGGACATTTTACAATCAACACTACTCTGAGCCAATGTGTGCAGTGAAGTCCAAGTTAGGTCCAATAATATCAGTCCAGTACATATTATTTATTAAAACTTTACTTTTAATTATGAATCTACGCCTTCACTGGAAGTAACAACTTGTTCATGTAATGCACTGCTGTGATGATACTATTGCAATAACCTCAACGTTTATTAATATTTCGAAACATTATAATTATTTACAGTTGACTATGAAAACCGTAGAACAAATTAATTAAAGTCGCAGTTTCAAAAATACGGAGGACAAAATGGATTCAAGTATAAGTATATAAGGTCCTTCTCCGCCAATGTTACTGAATACCATAATCGTTAACCGTTTTTTTTGTGTTTTGAAAAATGGCATTAAAGCTAATTTAAACCATTTATCATTGCTTATTGTGTCAATTGTATTAGATCATCTAGTTATATTAGATCTAGTTGATCTCTTTTCGGATGCGTTCTGATACACACAAATTTGACATACACTGTAAAGTTGATAAAATGTTTTGCGGTAAAGAAGATAATTGTGGTCGATAGCCAATAGGAGTTATATCATGCTAGGATATGTTTCTACTAACACACTCAACAGCATTTTGACAGATATTATTATAGTGATGACATGTATTGAACCGATGGAACCTCGGACAAGTTCAATGGTCGAATACTAGTACATTGGAATGAACTCAAAATACTTATGACCATTACTTAAAAAAGAAGCGAGCAAAAGTTGACCGTGTATCTGTTTGGCCCGTTTCACTAACATTCAGAAGTCTAATTGACATATTCGTACGAACCAGACGGCTTCCTTCCGCGAAATGCTTGCTCGAATTTAGAAATTGATATAAAATGATCATCCTTAGGCTTACATTAAGTTAAATTGCTACACGAACTTCCGTATGTTTGACACTTTCATTCATTCTCTCGCTTAAATACATTTTAAAGACAAACTCCACGTAATAAGAAACGTCATCAAAATTAATGATGACGTCGTAAACAAAAAAAACTGCGGACGTTAGTGAAACGTGCACTAATTTCGGGACTTCTCTAACGATGGCAGTTCTCAGCCATGTAATTTATTTTTGTTCTCACCCCCACCTTTCTACCCTCGTGTCACCGGTCTTTCTTTTCTTTCAACTTTGCTTTCCATTAGCATGAGGAGCACATTCTGAATATATCAAAGTGACACAAATTAACGGCTCTTTGAGCGTTTTACCAGCTGGTAATAATTGACACATACAAACAAGGACCATATTGGGTGACTATAACCACTTTGTATATATGATAAATACTGAATCGATGTGGTACATGTATGCAAACTTGGAGAAACTCTGTTGTTCATTCTAAGTGCATTATGCATATTCATTTGTTGAAGATTTTTATATTGCATGTTAAGATGTTGTTTCTATACATGAAAAGTAACCTGGAAATTTGTTTCTTGGTAGCGTCGTGTAACGTACATGTATGATGATTTGTTTTGCTTTAAAACCCCAATTCATTTTTTTCAGCATCCAATCATTATAAATAAGGAAATATATCGAGGGAATAATGCGAAAAAGGTCTAAGTGCATAGGAATTAAGAAGCACTTAGACCTTTTTCGCTTTCACCCCTCGATATGTCCAACACGAGAAGAAGACATAAGGGCAGCAAAAACACAATTTACACATAGAAAATTCTTAGGCATGATGACATGATATTAAAGTACAATACAATTGTTATAGAAAAAGTAAGTGACAACATTTTGTCATAATTAAGAATACAGAAACTATCCTTTCCAATACATTGACTGGTTGGCCATGACTTTCTGCATTGATGTTGTTGATGTTGTTATTGTTGTTGTATGGTGTTTAGCGTCGCTTTCAACAATTTTTCAGTCATATCGCGGTGTCTACTTGAGACAGTTTCTAAGCGCTGTGGAGGGTTGTGGGTTCGAACCTCCGCCACAGCTCGGTGTGGTGTCCTTGAGCAAGACACTTTTTTCCGCATTAGCTGAGTACCCAGGAAAAAATCGAGCGTGATTTGTCTAAGTTGTAAGAACTTGTTTCACAATCGAAGTAAATTAAATAAGTTTTAAACTATTATTTATTTAATCATTTAAGTTGTTTTAAGATTTCTACTTCTCTTTCATTAGCCGATGGCCTGTCAGTACGGGTCATCTGTTGAACGGTGTGTATATTTGAATATTGTAGTTGCACTGTATCCTGACTAATGAAACAGGTTGTTCGTCTAGCAGACGAAGATTAAGGACTCGTAGATATTGGCAGGTAACACAATCATTATTATCTGCTCACTTGTGATGAATGTTTTATGTAGATAAACCGTTTGTTCGCTTCTGGTGTAAATACAAATTTTGGAACGATTCCCTCTGTGCGGGCGAGGTGCAAATCTCGTCAAATCTCGCCTTTCAAACAGACGGATCCTCGTAATTTTTTGCTACCTTTGTAGTTCAATATCGTAGACCCGTCAGACTGTTTTGACGTAACTGCAGTCAGGGGTTACGATTGGACAAGAGCCAGTGTCTATAGTAGTGAAATTGTTGTCTTGAAAATGATATTTATCTTGCCTTCTCTTCTGTTAAGAAGTACAGCGTAAATAGTGGCAAGTGCGGATCGAACAATATGTGATAAAAGAATATTTTGGAAACGCGTCCATGAAAGAAAATAGCAGACTTGGTTTTATTTGATTTGTTCATTAGGGGAAATGAAACACATAAAACCCCTAAACAAGCTTTATCGATATATTATTTTAGGACTATACTGAGATAAAAGAAAAACACATTTTATTATGTCCTATTAATCCATTCCATTTTTATTTTGTTTTATTCAAACTGCTTGAATACCGGCCACAATTCTACAAAACTGGATACGCAGTTGAATTGATAGCTTCGTCTGCATTTGTTAACATCTACCTGCAGGTCCTGGCGCTACTCCAGTTATTCATTTATTGCACTCATTGTCTGTGTGTTAATGTATTAATTCAAACACGTGGATATTCTCTACTTTTAATGGTTAGCATTTAAAATAATCATTAAAACTTATATTATTGCAAAATTACTAAACATCGTTCATAGTGGTTGTTTATGTACCTTGCATAAAAACGAAAAAATGTCTTGAAAGGATTAGAAGAAAGACTTAACAGCATAACTGCGGCTCTGTTACCGGGTACAAGCCGGGTTTGATAACTGTTTTTGATGAACAGAACAACTGAGTTAATTCAAATTAACCAATCAATTGCAAGTATATGTTATAATAGTATTTTTACGAGACCATGTTCATTGATTTGTTATTCCAGCTATTGAGGTTAGCATTGGATCCGTTATAAATGTTGTTACTTGAAAGATATTAACCAAACAGGACATTAAGCAAAGTATATATTATGAATTACTGACAAGGGAATATTAACTCTTATATTTTTTTCGGTAGAAAAATGTACAATTTTCTAAGAATGAACAATTCATGATCACTCCTCTCACCGCTAATATCGTTGATTGAAGTCCCTCTCTCTCAACAAAATATATGTGAAAAAGTTTACCAGTTACTTGCGGAAGGACGGTGGTTCAACTTAGATTCATTCTGACGTCTTCCTCTACCTATCTATGTGTCGACGTGCCGTAAAACACCATTCATTCATTCATTCCTCTACCAATAAAACTGGATATGCCATATGTACCCGGAAATGTGTCCAAAATGGCGTTAAACCCCATTCAAAGAAAAAAAAACGACACCAATATTGAATAAGGTTGTGCATAGTGTATGTATCTTATAATCAGTAATGTGTTGAAACATAGTATTGAATTAATGAAAATATAACAATTATTTTGTTTCATTGAAAGGTAATTTATAAAAATGAAAAAAAACATGATAAGAGTAACTAATTTCGAAAGTCTCGACACGACTGCTTTACTTCTCACACACCAATCAATTTTGTACTGTTCTACATATAGAGACATGCCTTTCTGGAACACTGAAGACATTGCCAATGGTTCTATGCTTGTCTTGTTTCCATAGAGAGTCATCTCTTAGTCTAATAAAGCAGAAAAAACATGTGATTGACCAGGTGGATTTTTTACAATTTCGATGGTTTAATGACACCCCTTCATTTTTGACCATTCTGCCCATTTGTTGCCGCTTATCACTATGCTTCGCTAAACTGTTTTATCTTCATTCAATATTCCCGTTTTAAGCCTTTTCACCAAAACTAAGGCCCAACCGAATTACACAGCTCTAATTTCTTGGGCGCAATACTCTTGCTACCGTCACCAATGCAAGGTAATTGGTAAGTGAGACCTCGTGTGGATGTTGATATTGCTAAGGTATTCGATGAACCATACTTAACACTTTTAAAATCCCAAGTATTGGTATTGTATCAAAATAAGATATGACATGAATGATAAACCAAGACAAAACTTTCTAACTTTGTTTTTCAATTTAATTTTATTCCAACATTTTCATCACTTAAAAAAACACAAATTTAACTAATAAATTGCGATCGACATATATGTATTGATAACAATGATAGCATATAAGGTAAAAAAAAATAATATTCAAAAGCTATCGCTTTTAATGGCGTTAAATATATTTCATGATCTGTTAGTTGAATTAAAGTTTTTAATATTTTATTTGATATTACATTCAGCTCCAGAGTGGAATTCATTTTCTTTGCGATTTGTGTCAGTCTTTAATTCTTTTAAGAGCCGAATAGTTCAAGATAAGTGCATGAACAAGCTACCCAATAATTATTTTTCACATTTGAATCTTTTTGCCTTTTTTTTGTCTTCTTATATGATAGATAGAACAGAATTGTAATTTTAAAGTCTTTTTTTTTTTAAATAAAGACTTTTTACGTGCATTTTTTGCAAACGGTGAACATTTATGCAGTGCAATAAAATGTGAACTGTGCATTCATTATGTAACAAAATAAAATGATAGGTCTATGTAAATATTTGGATAGCTTAAAGAGAAAAATCAAAACCATGGATTATTCATCCAAGCAAACACTTCGATAAATTAGTAAAATTACCTTGTTTATTTTTTATTTTGACGCTGTCTATCGGAAGATTGTCGTTCATAGATAATGATATGTTTATTTCATTGCCCGATTATTTATAACAACAGAACGACTTTAAGTTATCTTATTTGATTTCAGTTAGTGTTACACCATGGTACCGGTGTACATTGTCAGATGTATTTTAAGAAAAAAACCTGAATGACTTACTGTCAGTGTGTGAATGAACTGTTAACGGTGATAGGAAGCCATACGTTTATATAGATAAAAGGGTGCCGTGTAATAAAATACATATTACATTGAAACGTCAATCTATCGAATCGTTATATCACAGGGGATGGACTGTGGGTTTGTGTGTTCGAATTAACCTATTTCTTTTTTATTTTGAAAAAAAACAACAACATTCAATTAATACGTTTAAGATAGAATCTTGGGTTAACCACCAAGTGCTAATTTGAAATTCATGGGGACACTTAGTTTGACATATCTGAACGCAATCTGCGATCGTTATATCTTTTGTGTTTAAATGGCACAGACATGCTCCACAAGTTATTGTGAGAAACCTTATATAGTGTAAAAAGTCATGTGACATGTCTCGGTTTTTTTGTGAATGGTGGTACGTTTAAATGGTGCAAAGAAATGGTTTTAATTTAAAGAACAAATTGTATAATTGTTTCGTTTGACTTGTTTCGTCGTCATGTACATGTACATATACATAAACACACGAAGCGGTAGAGTAGTTGACAAAGTATTGGCCGCCATCGTCAGAGGTTGTGGGTTTGATCCCTCTTAAACAACACTCAGTTCTGGTTCTACGCAGAAAGTGGACTCTAGAACGTTTCAAATAAGTTTTAAGCTTCCTTGGGAATCCAGCTTAAATGAATTAGAATTAATTATAATTATTATATACAACATATAAGCATACTTTTTATATACATTATCTTCAATATTAAATGGTTTTGAAATTGGAGAAACGGTGTACTAAAGGACACAGTCACACGGTACGGCGTTAAATAGAAACATATTTTTAAAGACATATTAAATGAAATTATGCCTTCTGATGTAATACATTGAAGAATATGTGAAAGTTTTGCGCGTTGTGATTCAGTCAACTTCAAATGAAAATCACAAGATGTTTAACAGGGATAAGTTGAGGTTATTTGCAACATCTCCGACTTATAGCAATTGAAATTTTATGATTTAAAAAAAAGTATGAAACAAATATCATATAAACTCTCTTTGATGTTTTGGAATGGGCGTGTAAATAAGAGAAAAATATTATTATTGCAATTATTCGTCTTGGAAGTAAGGGTAGTAATTACTTAAATTGCATGTCAGAAAAGAAATAAAAAGTTTAATGATATGCGACTTGAAAACTAGGAATTGAGACAACATGGGCATCGTAACCGCGGACCAAAGTAGACAGTTTCTTGAGTCTGCTCTCTCATTGCTGATACTGTTTGGTGTGGATATTTAGAGAGTTTGCATTTAATTAGTGTGGTTAAAACGAATTAATGTCTGAATTCCTAATAATGTTGTGGGTTTTTTGTCTTACAAGTGGGTAGCATGTGTTTTTGTTGGTTTGTGTTTTATTTGTTGTATTTTTAAACATCAGGTATTGTAACATTCACTTTTTACCAGTGTATCTCTCATGCCCGAAAGCGTCTCCATTGTATGTTAACCGATTATACGTTTTTTTTTTCAAGTTCGACATTTTCTATTTATTTTGACTACGCTCAAGAGAGAAAAATTCAACATATTTAGCATGTGTGTGTATATCCATGTCCCATAGTAATTATTTTCTGGTGGTGTTATTGGTTGTTTACTCGAGATGTGACTGAATAAGTTGTTCCCTTATATATTTCTTTATTTCCAAGTTAGTCTCCTCTAAACATTGTTTTGCGTTTTCATTACTCTTCTTTTGCTGCGTTTTCTTAGCTCTTGAGTGTATAATGTATGTGTAAGCAAGCATGATTATTTTGCATATGCAATTATTGTGTCAACAAGCAATTAAAACACAAATAATTTGTGTAAGTGATGACTAATAATTAACAAATATGATTAAAATAAGTGTTTATTTACGTTTTTTAAAAAAATAAACGTGACTAAAGCGTGGCGGTAGTGCAGTGGTAGAGTGTTGACCGCTCATGCTTAAGGTAACAGGTTTGAGCTTTAGCTCGATCTGGATGACCTTAACCTGGAAGCGGACTCGAGAGCGATTCAGATAAGCTTTGAGCTCACTTTGCAATCGAGCAAAAGTGAATATGTATAAACTTTTAATTGAATAAATGTTAAACTTTATAAGTGTACGTTTACATGTTTTACTTGAATATTCTGGAATATTACAGTGTATACATGTTTCCAGATGCTTGATGTGTGAAATAACAACAACAACAACAACAACAACAACAACAACAACAAATCAAATACATTCCCCAATTGCCAGTATGAAAAATCTTGACTGAATTAATTCTGTTTCATTTACTTTCTGACAATCGGAACATCGCTCGGCCATTTCCGCCTACGTTCGAATATACTCGTATTTGGCCGAGCGATGTTCCGATTGAATTTCTGAATCATTTAATTCTTGCGTGGGTGACAAGACACTGTCTGCTTAGGAAGATTCATATTCAAAAACACGATGTGTGCAGAGTTAATCACTTACTAGTACGCGTAGCACATATTTTACAGCTGTGTGACATTGAAAACATCAAACGAAATATACCGCCGAGTTAAACTACATAAAGGATGAATGAAACGTACATAAGCCGCATCAAAATGTGACAGATTACGTCGCCTCAACCGGGGATTACAATATGATAAATGAAAGTGACTCACTACATACAAATTGAATGATAAATAAACGTTGTATATTACAGAAACGTCTGCGCACATTTCATTCATCAGATCACCGCCACAATGTGCTGTTTTGTTCTCGAAAAAATATCAACCCATGTGGCCAAACATACTAGTATATCGGGATATGTTTTTGCGGGATCCCGCTGAGCACGTGGTTCGATATCTTAATATATTGGAACAGGTGATTTACTGCGTTAAATACCCATACAGAGCATCAGAGATTGTAATCTCGAAACTATGAATGAGACCCACGACCCGACAACTTTTAATACACTCAAATACTATCACAGCAACAAAAGAATTAGTTTTGATTCATAATTGTTTAAAATATGAACATATGTTATTATGTATAAAAAACCGGGACAGAAATGTCAATTTAAGAGCTTGTTTTGACTGACTAAATCTATTCGTATCATAAATAGCAATCCGTCGGTATTGTGAAGCACTCACCCCACGTGGCAAATTCGTCCAAATGCAGTGCGATATGCTATTTATTTCGACAGATGACAAATGTAAGCCGTTCGTGTGTATCTGTTTTAATATTGTTTAGACATACCTCATCGTGTCGTAATTTAAACTCCAGCTGAAAATGTTTCATTTAACTATATTAAATTTGAGTAGTTAATAATTGTACAATTGTTAATTAATATACTAATTGTTCGGTAGATATCTTTGATTTTGATCTAGAAATGAATTTATCAACGCTGCACCTTTGTTGCGAGGGTTAATGCTGTGTTGATGCAGTGTCTAATATACTGTAAAGTCACACGAAATGCATTACGCATTGCTGATAATTATGACAACTGTAGGGGGTCGTTTATGAGGCAAACGCACCACGGGATCACCGGTTCATTTAAAAAAGACACCTGAGGGGCATCTCGTTCTCAATTCGTTAATATGATATACTTGTTACTTGATTAAGTATACGAATAC